>JARBWK010000018.1:6352697-6913161 GCA_030556195.1 Anolis apletophallus
GCTGTCGTTTCTCTTCGAGACTCATTCATCATGTCTTCTCGAAAGAGGCCGCAGCATTGTGGATAGTGCGTCTCCATGCCTCCCGATGTGAGGCCAGGGTGGGCCATTGTTGGTGATCAATCTGGCTGAGCCTGAGATGTTGTTTCAGGGAGTCCTTATATCTCTGTTTGGGGGCGCCTCTCTTGCGAGTTCACCATAGAGTAGTATCTTTGGGAGGCGGTGGTCCTCCATCCTAGAGACCTTGTGCCCTGCCCAGCGCAGTTGTGTTTTCAACTGGATTGTTGCCATGGAAACTGCACGTGTGCACCCTTGCATTGTCCTGGTGCAAAAGAACTTTTTTCTTGGCCAAATGCGGCGGTTTCCCCCCAAATCCTCATTAAATCGGCCTAATAAGTTGGCATAATATTTGCCATCGATTGTTTTACCCTTTTGAAGGGAGTCAGTGTGGATTATACCGCGTGCATCCCAAAAACGGTCGCCATGACTTTATTGGCTGACAAACCCACCTTGGCCTCTTTGGCGCCGATTCACCCGAAAACCCACTGTTTTGACTGCTGTTTGGTCTCTGGTGTGTTGTGGTGGAGCCACGTTTCGTCCACGGTTTATGAAATGACGCAAAAACACATCCATATTGCGGTTGAACAACGCCAAACACCCCTGCAAATTGTCACACGATTGCGTTTGTATTGTGAGCAAACGCGACAGCCATCTTGCGGAAAGCTTTCTCATATCCAAGTGACCATTTAAACTTGAAACCACTGAGCCACGTGAGATGCCTATGGCTTCCACAATCTCTCGCACTTTCAATCCCCGATCGGCCAACACCATATTGTGATTTTTTTTCAATTGTTTTTGGTGTAGAGACCTCAACCGGGCGCCAGAACGTTTGGCATCTTCCGTGTTTGTACGGCTACAGCAAACTTCAGTCAACCACTTTTTACCATTGAAATTGATGGTGCAGAGTCCCCATCGTATTTATCAAGCTTAGCCTTGGTTTGAGTGATGGGTATTTTTCCACAAAAATAATGCTTAATGAGCACACAAAATTCACTTTTTCCATTTTCTCCTCAAATCGTGCGGTAGTCTGCTATCAATGGATGTCAAACAGAAACTAAATGACGCAGCTTGTTCAAATTTTGACAGGAGTCAACTGACAGGTGCCTGTTGACAGGAGCAGTGTTGCCCTTTCCGTTAAGAGGTGGGAAATTCAAAAAGTCACTGACTTATTGACCCGCCCTCGTATATAGGGCAATTCCTCCCCAGTTTTCGCAGGCCTTTAATCAAACAACCCGTGAAAAGTATATCTCATAATCAAAAGCTGCTTACGTTTTTTGGAGGGAGATTTTTCAAGTTGTGTGTCTAAAATGAAAAGGAAAGTAGCTTTCCAAAGCTATGGACATGGAGAAGGGACAGTCCTGGATTTCTTGTCAGCTCTGGGCATGCTGTAAACCAGTCTTTCTCAACCAGTGTGCCGTGGCACACTAGTGTGCCGTGAGGGACCTCCTCCTGTGCCACGAGAAAAGCTCTCTGCCCCCCTTCCTCCCCCTCCTGCCGAACTCCTGCTGCTTGGGGGAGGAGGAAGGGCCGGGCAGTGGTGAAGAAAAAGAAGAAGGGACCAGGCGCCACCTCCTTCGGCCGTTTCCCCCAGCCAGCCGCCAATCCGCCATGACTCCCACCATGACTCTAGCCGCCCGCTCGCTGAAGCGTGTGGAGGAGCCCCGCCCACTGAAGCCCGTCCACCGCTCATGCTCCTCTGTAGGAAAGCTGAAGCTGGGGGGGAGGGGCGGGGCATGTACGACCTGGCTCTGCTCCCTCCCCGGCTTTGGCACTCCCAGCAGCTGCTCCAGCCTTGAGGGGACAATTAAAAGCCAGCATTGTGCTGGCTCTGGCACCGCTGGCTTGGCACTGCCCCCTCAAGGCTGGAGCAGCTGCTGGGAGAGGTAAAGCCGGGGGTAGGGGGCGGGGCATGGCATGGCCTGGCTCCTCCCCCTCCCCCCGGCTTCAGCACTCCCAACAGCTGCTCCCAGCAGGCCACCAACCCCCAGCCGTTCTTTACTGTGTTAGAGTGTCATTTTGTGTCATTTTTGGTTGGTGGTGTGCCCCCAAATTTTTTTAATGTTAAAAGTGTGCTGCGGCTCAAAAAAAGGTTGGGAAACACTGCTGTAAACCATTGTTTCCCAACCAGTGTGCCGTGAGCGATCATCAGGTGTGCCGTGGGAAATTGGAACCTCCAATACCCTTTCAATTCCATTGTTGCAAGAGTTCAGAATGCTCTTTGATTGTGTGTTAATTATAAATCCCAGAAACTGTAACTCCCAAATGTCAAAGTCTATTTTCCCCAAACTCCATCTGTGTTCACATTTGGGCATTTTGAGTATTCATGCCAAGTTTGGTCCTGATCCAACATTGTTTGAGTCCACAGTGCTCTCTGGGTATAGGTGAACTCAAGGTCACTATGCCCACTATACTCTTATAGTATTTTCTCTTGGTTATGGGAGTTCTGTGTGGGAAGTTTGATTCAATTCCATCATTGGTGGAGTTCGAAATGCTCTTTGATTGCGGGTGAACTATAACTCCCAGCTGTTGAGCAAGACCTTCGTGTGTCTTTCTGCCATTTCTGCCAGGATAAGAACATAAGAACATAAGAAGAGCCATGCTGAATCGGACCTCAGCCCATCTAGTCCAGCATTCTGTATCACACAGTGGCCCTGAGTTGTACACGGGGATCTCGAGCAGAAGTGAGGGCAAAACCTGACCTGCTCCCGACCCCCCACAACCAGTACCGGGGAAATCCTGCCTACCTCAACCAACTCCGAGGTGGCACTTGAATGTCCTTTTCAGTAACTACCGATACACTTGGTATCCATGAATCTGTCTAATCCTGCCTTGAAGCTGTCCAGGCTGACCGCTGTCACAACCTCCTCTGGAAGTGAGTTCCATAACCCAGTCTTTCTCAACCAGTGTGCCGTGGCACACTAGTGTGACGTGATGGACATCCTGCTGTGCCGCGAGAAAAGCTCTCTGCCCCCCTTCCTCCCCCCCTTCCTGCCGAATTCCTGCTGCTTGGGGGAGGAGGAGGAAAGGCCAGGTAGTGGCGAAGAAAAAGAAGAAGGGACCGGGCTGCCTTCTTGGCCCGTTCCCAGCCAGCCTCAATCCGCCATGACTCCCACCATGACTCTTGCCCCTGCTCGCTGAAGCGCGTGCAGGAGGAGCCCCGCCCACTGAAGCCCGTTCACCGCTCATGCTCCTCCTCTGTAGGAGAGCTGACGCTGGGGGGAGGGAGGGGGGCATGGCGCAGCTATAGGTGAGCTGAAGCTTGGGGAGGGGCGGGGCATGGCGCAGCCTGGCTCTGCCCTCTCCCCGGCACCCCCAGCAGCTGCTCCAGCCTTGAGGGGACAGTACCAAGCCAGCATTGTGCTGGCTCTGGCACCGCTGGCTTGGCACTGCCCCCTCAAGGCTGGAGCAGCTGCTGGGAGCGATGAAGCCGGGGTAGGGGGTGGGGCATCGCGCAGCCTGGCTCCGCCTTCCTCCTCGGCTTCGGCACTCCCAGCAGCTGCTCCGAGCAGGCCACCAACCCCCAGCCGTTCTTTACTGTGTTAGAGTGTCATTTTGTGTCATTTTGGTTGGTGGTGTGCCCCCGGATTTTTTTAATGTTAAAAGTGTGCCGCGGCTCAAAAAAGGTTGGGAAACACTGCCATAACAATGACCCTCTGGGTGAAGAAATATTTCCCTTTATTAGTCTAACTTTCCTACCTTGGAGCTTCAGGGAGTGCCCTCTAGTCCTAGTGTTTTGTGACAAAGAAAATAATTTTTCTCTATTCACCTTTTCTATCCCATGCATGATTTTATACACTTCGATCAAGTCACCTCTTAGACGCCGTCTTTCAAGGCTGAAAAGACCAAGGCGTTGCAACCTGGTTTCATAAGGGAGCCGCTCCATCCCTTGGATCATTCTTGTTTCCCTTTTCTGTACCTTTTCCAGTTCCGTTATATCCTTCTTAAGGTGCGGAGACCAGAATTGTACACAGTACTCCAGATGTGGCCTTACCATCGATTTGTATCTATGTTGTGTTCATCGAAACAGGCTCAGATTTCACACTGAGTGTATAAATACATTAAAAAACATATTAACTATATGTATTACTGTGTTAGAGTGTCGTTTTGCGTCATTTTAGTTGGTGGTGTGCCCCAGGATTTTGTAAATGTAAAAAATGTGCCGCGGCTCAAAAAAGGTTGGGAAACACTGCTGTAAACCAAACAGCGTATTCTATTCAAAGGGGAAACATATGATCTCCGCCAAGCTAATAGACTTGTCCCCAGGCTGATTTATTGCAATTTGTTTACTCCTTTAAAGTTGACAGTTGTTGTTCTGTCCTTGTCTTGATAGGAATGAATGGTAGGCTTTCTTTGGTCTGGATAGAGGAGGAGTTAGAGGAAGACTTCTTCACTAGGGACACGAGACCTTGTTGCTGGTGTTGCTGGTGTTATTGCTGTCAAGTTGGCTTCCATTTATGGGGATGCTCTGTCCTTTCCATTGAGTCACAATGTTGAGTCCCCTTACGTCCTACCTTGAAATTTACGATCTTCCGGGGAGGCCCTGCTCTTGACCCCACCTTCGTCGCAAGTACGATGGGGGGGACGGGGACGAGGGACATGGTCTTCTCTGTGGTGGCCCGTCACTTGTGGAACTCGCTCCCCAGCGAAATTAGGTCAACTTCCCTCCTCCTTTCCTTTAGAAAAAAACGAAAGCTATGGGACCAGGCATTGGGTTAGACCAGTGGTTCCCAAACCTTTTTGGCCTACCGCTCCCTTTCCAGAATTTTTTTTACTTACCGCCCCTCTTGAAATTATTTTGGAGGGATAAGGCCAAAATAGAAAAAGGTTTTAGAAATCACTTTATAAGGGCGGCCCTTATCAATGTGTGGGATAAATATAAAGAAAGGTTACCGTATTTTTCGCACCATAAGACGCAGTTTTTTTCCTCCCAAAGTAGGAGGAAAAATCAGCTGCGTCTTATGGAGCGAAAGAAGAGAGGGAGGCGATAGAAAGCCTTTCCCTTGGCCGCCTCCTCCTCGGTCCCGCCTCCTCCTCCGCCTCCTCTGCCTCCGTCGCCGCCCGCCGCCCGCCCCCCGCCTCCGCCGCTTTCCGCCGCTTTCCGCCGCTTTCCGCCGCCTCCGCCACTTACCGCCGCCTCCCTCGCCGCCCGGCTGCGCAGTAGGTCCCAAAAAAGCGCGCCCTGGCGCGCCTGACGTCTGGCGCAGGTGCGCCAGGCGTGCCTGCGCAGCGGCGCCAGCGTCAGGCGTCAGAGGCAGCGTCAGGCGCGCTTGGGACCTACTGCGCATGCGCGCGGCGGTGAGGAGGGCGAGCGCGGAGAAGCGGCAGCGGCGGAAAGCGGCGGGAGGGCGGCGGAAAGCGGCAGAGGCGGTGGTAAGCGGGGGGTTAGGCGGTGACGGAGGCAGAGGAGGCGGAGGCGGGACCGAGGAGGCGGCCAAGGGAAGGCTTAGGGATGGCGGAGGCGCCGAGGAGGTCCACCCTTCCAGAAGAAAAATTGGAAAAAAATATTTTGGGCCAAAGTGGGCCCCGGCGCTTGAAGCACTTTTTGTCCCAAAAATATTTTTTTTTCCAATTTTCTTCTTCTAAAATCTAGGTGCGTCTTATCATCCGGTGCGCCTTATGGTGCGAAAAATACGGTATGTAATAAAACTCCCCTGTGGTTCTCTCCGAATGAGGCAGACCATAAGAGGGAAATCCCAAGGGAAAGGTGGCTAACGTATAAAAATATAATAAAGATCAAAGGGCGGGAAGTGGACCTGCTGTCGCTGGAAGAGATGCAGAGAGTGGAACCCAGTTTAACGTGGTTCCACTACTGGCAAATTAAAGAGAACTATAAACAAGACCGGAAGAAGGGTTTGAAACAACAGACTCCAGCTGGTCCAAAATTGTAAAAAGTGATACCAAAATCATACAGAAATCCTATCAACTATTACTTGGTTGGGACACGGAGGAAAACCTGATCAAGGAGGTAATGATAAAGTGGGCCAGACTGGTGGGACACACCATAGATTTGTGTAAGATTTCTTTATAGAACTTCGGGGGCCAGGATTTTCTTAAGTGTCGTTATTAGGTCGTAAGGGGGGGCACCCTCCTTCTCTCTCACCACCCTCCCGCCTCCCTTGCCAATAAGTATTATGGCAAGGCAAGCCCTAAACTCGCTCCTTCTTTCGGCTGGAAGCCCGGAAAAATGTAAACAGAGAGAAATTAGCCCGGGAAAAGCCAGCGTTTTCTGCTTGGGTGCACACACATACATATTCTTGGGAGGCGGGATTTGTTGCAGTATCCGGGACTCATTGAGAAGATTCTGCAGCAAATCCCCCCAAAGAATATGTATGTGTGTGCACCAAGAAAACGCTGGCTTTTCCCGCTCACAGAGAAGAGCCCGTTTGCACCGCATGAGGGAGGACCAGTCAGAATACTTTTGAATTTTACCTCTCTTCTACCCATTGTTATTACTGCTGTATTGTGCATGTGCATAAATCAGGTATATGACCAGCCTGGGCAAACCTTGGGCCCTCGCTCCTCGGGATCGGGGTGAGAGAGGCAGCGGGAGCGAGGGGCTCCTCCTCCTTTTCTTTTTGCTTGCTTCCAGAATAGAATACCCCCTCCCTCCTTCCCTCCCTCCTTCCTATTTGGAGAGTCCCATCTGGAATTCAGTGTGATTTATTCAAGTTTTGGCCTACAACTCCCAGAAATCCCAGCCAATTTACCAGCTGTTAGGATTTCTGGGAGTTGTAGGCCAAAACCATCTGGAATGCGCATGCGCTGGCATACGAACTACTAACGAATTTCGTTAGTAATTAAGTTACATTTTAGAAATTTTTGGAAATTTTTTTGTAAGTCTTCCTATTACTAATAAAAAAAAATCCCCCCCCCCCCATTAGATTTTCGATTTGCTATTTTTGGGTTCTAAACCATGCCTAGTGTTTTGTTCCCCTGCCATCAAAGAGCATTCTGAAATCCAACTTTTCAAAATATTGCAAATGTGTCCTGAAATCCAGCATGAATGACCTGGGATCTCCATAGTGGGAATAGGTATACTTCATGAATTACTTTGATTGTTTCCTTGTTTGTTCTTAAGACTAGCTTCTGAACCCTAGAAAATGTCACCAGTTTGTCCCATATTGATTGATGGGCCCCCCCCAATCCACATTAAACTTCACTGATGTTGGTCAAGGTCACCTGGTATGTTTCGTAGATCAGTGAAAATTCGAACCTTGATTCTCCAACTCTACAGTATAACCCCATATGTGAGATGCTCCCTTGGCTTCCATGTTGTATTGGTTTTGATAGGAATCAATTTCCATACAGTTTCCCGGGTTGTCCCCATATGTGAGATGCTCCATTGGCTTTTTAGAAAAGGGTTGAGAGAGAGAGAGAGTCAGTGGGCGGAGTCATGCAAATTGCACACCAATGGGGAGAGAGAAAGAAAGGCAGTGGGTGGAGTCATGCAAATTACACACGAATGGGAGAGAGAAAGGAACCCTGGGATGCTTGATTGTTTTTATATTGTTTTATACTGTTTTATTGCCGTAAAATTGTATTTTTATGTTTCTGGTATGGGCACCATGGGGTGCCATTTTGTCAGCCATCCTGAGTCTATCTACGGAGGTTGAAATAGGACAGGATATAAAAGCCCAAAATAAATAAATAAAATATTTGTGGTGGAGGAAACACAGGAAATCTAGGATGAAATCCCATATGTGAGATGCTCCATTGGCTCACATGTTGTATTGGTTTTGATTGGAATGAATTACCAGACGGTTTCCCGGGTTGTCCTCATATGTGAGATGCTCCATTGGCTTTTTAGAAAAGGGTTGAGAGAGTGGCAGTGGGTGGAGTCATGCAAATTGCACACCAATGGGGAGAGAGAAAGGAACCCTGGGATGCTTATTTATTTATTTACTTACTTTGCTCCTATACCGCCCCTCTCAGCCCGAAGGCGACTCGAGGCGATGTACATATGGCAAGGACTGCCCAAGATAAACACATCAACAGTTACCAACACAATCACATCATGTACAAATTAGCAATTAAAATTAAACACAATATCAGCGTCTTGTTATTAAATCGATTTCCAATTGTGTCGTCGTTGTTCCTTAGGTCTCAATTAATAATCATTCTACATCTGCAAATGCCCGGTCAAACAGCCAGGTCTTGACCTTCTTGTGAAATGTCAGGAGGGAGGGGGCTGATCCCTCCTGTCACTAGGAAGGGCGTTCCAAAGCCGAGGAGCCACCACTGAAAAGGCCCTGTCTCTCGCCCCGACCAATCGCGCCTGCGAAGCAGGCGGGACCGAGAGCAGGGCCTCTCCGGATGATCTTAAACATCTCGATGGTTCATAGGGGGAGGTGCATTCGGACATGTAAGTTGGACCAGAACCGTTAAGGGCTTTAAAGGCTAAAACCAGCACTTTGAATTGTGCCCGGTAGCAAACTGGTAGCCAGTGAAGCTGGCACAACAGGGGTGTTGTGCGCTCCCTGTGTGCCGCTCCTGTTATCAACTTGGCTGCTGTCCGTTGGACCAGTTGAAGCTTCTGAACAGTCTTCAAAGGCAGTCCCACATAGAGGGCGTTGCGGTAATCTATACGGGATGTAACCAGAGCATGGACTACCGTGGCCAAGTCAGACTTCCTAAGGCACGGGCGCAGTTGGCACACAAGTTTTAACTGTGCGAATGCTCCCCTGGTCACCGCCGAAACCTGGGGTTCCAGGCTCAGTGATGAGTTCAGGATCACTCCCAAACTGCGAACCTGCATCTTGATTGTTTTTATATTGTTTTATACGGACAAGGCACCGCTGGAAGTCCCGCCCCTAGGGCAACTCACGTGGCTTCCCCCACTGCCGCCCTGCTCGTATTTGGGGCATGGGCAAACGGGGCGGCGGTGGCGAAAGCCGCGTGAGTCGCCCTAGGGGTGGGACTTCCAGCGGTGCCTTGTCTGTCACGCCGGTTCCGCCCCCTCCCTTCAGTGAAGGGAGGAGGGGCGGAGCCGCTGCCAGCGTGACGGACAAGGCGCCACTGAAAGTCCCGTCCCTAGGGAGACTCACGCAGCTTACCCCCGCTGCCGGCGCGCTCGCGCGGGCGGGCACCACTCCTTCCTTCGGTGAAGGGAGGAGGGGCGCCGGTGCGAGTGCGGCGGCAGCGGGGGAAGCCGCGTGAGTCGCCCTAGGGGCGGGACTTCCGGTGGCGCCTTGTCCATCATGCTGGCGCCGGCCCCCGTAAGAGGCCCCGCCGCCCAGGGGCGGCATTTAGACAGGGGGCCTTGGGCGGCACAGTCCGCTAATCTGGGCCTGGGTGATGGGCAGAATGGCAGTGGGTGGAGTCATGCAAATTGCGCACCAATGGGGAGAGAGAAAGGAACCCTGGGATGCTTATTTATTTATTTACTTACTTTGCTCCTATACCGCCCCTCTCAGCCCGAAGGCAACTTGAGGCGATGTACATATGGCAAGGACTGCCCAAGATAAACACATCAACAGTTACCAACACAATCACATCAATCACAATCACAATCACATTTTGTTGGTGGGGGACCTTGGACATGTGCATGGTGCTCACTATAACCTGCAATGTCAGTGGAAAGAGGGCCGTTGGTGGCTGCTCAGCACTGGGAGTTGAACTTGTTTGTTGTGCCACATACACACATACAGATTTTCACTTTGATTGTGTGCATAGATGAGAGGCACTGAGAGAGAAATCCTAGGTGTGATGGTATCTCCACCTTAGACATGGCAGTCACGTCTCTGTATCCTGCGATGAACTTCTCCCTTTCCGGCTCCAGCCCCTTGAGATCTCCCCCGTGATTGTTCTCTCCCACTTGCTTTGATTGGCTTTGTCTCACCTGCCTTGATTGGTTTCCTGGCGAATGATCACATGTCGACGCGTGACCTTAATGTTCCTCCATCTGAATTTCTTTGCTTTTGTTCATTCCACGGGGTTTGGAGAAGTGGAGAAAGAAGGAAGGTGCCCAGCTCTTTCTGCACTGCTCTCATGTGAGTTCGTTACTCAGCCTTTTGATGGATGCCAGCTTCGTAGGGGTTTTGGAATCATTGGATCCAGCACTACTTATAGCATATTGGGTGCCAAGTGACATAAATTGTGCTGCTGCTAGGCAGACTGAGATTTCAGCAGCTAGCTATACAAGTGATGGCAGCGTCTTACCATTCTCCTTAAAGCTGAATCCACTTATGCTGGGGCATCAAAGGCTGGGCAATCTCATGGAGTTAGATAAGGTCTTATTGATGCGTGATTTTTAATCTCTTAGATGCGGGATGGTGAAAGCTAGGTGGCGCTGATGCTTTGCTTCTACAGTGTTGCTAAAGTTCTGGTGGTGAACACTAGGTGGCGCTGGTGCTTTGCTTCTACAGTGTTGCTAAAGTTCTGGTGGTGAACACTAGGTGGCGCTGGTGCTTTGCTTCTACAGTGTTGCTAAAGTTCTGGTGGTGAACACTAGGTGGCGCTGGTGCTTTGCTTCTACAGTGTTGCTCAAGTTATGGTGGTGAACACTAGGTGGTGCTGGTGCTTTGCTTCTACAGTGTTGCTAAAGTTCTGGTGGTGAAAGCTATGTGGCGCTGGTGCTTTGCTTCTACGGTGTTGCTAAAGTTCTGGTGGTGAAAACTAGGTGGCGCTGATGCTTTGCTTCTACAGTGTCGCTAAAGTTCTGGTGGTGAACACTAGGTGGCGGTGGTGCTTTGCTTCTACAGTGTTGCTAAAGTTCTGGTGGTGAACATTAGGTGGCGCTGGTGCTTTGCTTCTACAGTGTTGCTAAAGTTCTGGTGGTGAACACTAGGTGGCGCTGGTGCTTTGCTTCTACAGTGTTGCTAAAGTTCTGGTGGTGAAAACTAGGTGGCGCTGGTGCTTTGCTTCTACAGTGTTGCTAAAGTTCTGGTGGTGAACACTAGGTGGCGCTGGTGCTTTGCTTCTACAGTGTTGCTAAAGTTCTGGTGGTGAACACTAGGTGGCGCTGGTGCTTTGCTTCTACAGTGTTGCTAAAGTTCTGGTGGTGAAAACTAGGTTGCGCTGGTGCTTTGCTTCTACAGTGTTGCTAAAGTTCTGGTGGTGAACACTAGGTGGCGCTGGTGCTTTGCTTCTACAGTGTTGCTAAAGTTCTGGTGGTGAACACTAGGTGGCGCTGGTGCTTTGCTTCTACAGTGTTGCTAAAGTTCTGGTGGTGAACACTAGGTGGTGCTGGTGCTTTGCTTCTACAGTGTTGCTAAAGTTCTGGTGGTGAAAACTAGGTGGCGCTGGTGCTTTGCTTCTACAGTGTTGCTAAAGTTCTGGTGGTGAACACTAGGTGGCGCTGGTGCTTTGCTTCTACAGTGTTGCTAAAGTTCTGGTGGTGAAAACTAGGTGGCGCTGGTGCTTTGCTTCTACAGTGTTGCTAAAGTTCTGGTGGTGAACACTAGGTGGCGCTGGTGCTTTGCTTCTACAGTGTTGCTAAAGTTCTGGTGATGAACACTAGGTGGCGCTGGTGCTTTGCTTCTACAGTGTTGCTAAAGTTCTGGTGGTGAACACTAGGTGGCGCTGGTGCTTTGCTTCTACAGTGTTGCTAAAGTTCTGGTGGTGAAAACTAGGTGGCGCTGGTGCTTTGCTTCTACAGTGTTGCTAAAGTTCTGGTGGTGAACACTAGGTGGCGCTGGTGCTTTGCTTCTACAGTGTTGCTAAAGTTCTGGTGGTGAACACTAGGTGGCGCTGGTGCTTTGCTTCTACAGTGTTGCTAAAGTTCTGGTGGTGAAAACTAGGTGGCGCTGGTGCTTTGCTTCTACAGTGTTGCTAAAGTTCTGGTGGTGAACACTAGGTGGCGCTGGTGCTTTGCTTCTACAGTGTTGCTAAAGTTCTGGTGGTGAAAACTAGGTGGCGCTGGTGCTTTGCTTCTACAGTGTTGCTAAAGTTCTGGTGGTGAAAACTAGGTGGCGCTGGTGCTTTGCTTCTACATTGTCGCTAAAGTCCTGGTGGTGAACATTTCAGAACAAAACTTTCAAACTTCATTATTATTTCATTATTGGCAATTTTTTAAGACAGAACCAATTAGGAACTGCTATTTATAACAAAATCCGCATGGAAGGGAAAGTCAGGGAAGGGAAAACCCTTTCCGAAAGTGGCATTTTCTTCCCGAAAATGGCGGCGGTGGCTTCGAATTTGGTAATCTACTTCCCGGTTGCTTAAAGCGCTTCAGAAACGCTTCAAAAGTAATTTAGAATCGAATTTAATACGAATTTGATCACGATACGAAAAACCTAACCAGGCCTAGTAGACACACCATGTCTATTGACAAGACAGGTGTAAATGCCGAGATAAAACACCATTTAAGAATGAAGGAGTGTGCCATTAGCAGGGCATAGCACGAGGAGAGACGTAGGGGGCAAGTGGGAGGCTGCGATAAGGTGCAAATTGTTGGTTACCCACAGGAAACTTGATGGGGGCAGATGCATAGGAAGGACGCAGCTACACATCCATAATTCATATGGGGAGAGAGAGAGACAAGGAAGCTCAGGGAGGAATATGGAAAGTGCTGTATGTGCCGTATGCTGTACTCGAGGCTCCTTTCGGCACAGAGAGGCATTGGGAAGGAAATTGGAAGAGTTGTCGCATGGTGGCTTCAATTTAACATGCCGTTGGTTCCTTGCAAGGGGGAGGGTTCGAGGGATTGTTTGTTTACAACATCCTTTTTACATGGGTTGCTTTCTCCAGCTAACATGGCAAGGGAGAATATCTTAAACATCTAAAAGGCCAAGCTTGTTGTGGACAGGGAAGGGCATCTTCTCCATTACTGCTCAAAACTCAGAGTTAAATTAGGATCCATTTTTAGCTGTTTCCTACGGCTTGTTGGGTTTGTTTGAGTGCCCGTAATGGCAAGAGCCAAGCCGTCACGAGTTCCCATCCAGAACAGGACCATGGGGCGGCCGATTTTGGTTCCTCCTCCCCTATTTGAAGCTCTAGTTCTGGCCCAGATTGCATGTCTTAACGCAGTGTTTCCCAACCAGTGTGCCGTGAGCGATCATCAGGCGTGCCGTGGGAAATTGGGACCTCCAATCCCCTTTCTTCCCCCTCCTGCCGAACACTTTTTCGTCTCCACTCGGGCTCCCTTCTTCCCAGCCTCGCTCTGCTCGCGTTGCCTCGCTTTGCTCTGGGGCAAGTCTGCGCAGTAGCGCCCGCATGGGTCACGTCTTCCTCCCTCCCCCCTCCCCCCCTGAACATGCTCACGCTGCCCCCTCGGATCAAAATGGCGGCAGAAGCGGCAGTGTAGAAGAAAAAGTAAGTTTTGGGCAGGAGGGGGAAGAAAGGGCGCGAAGAGGGAGGTGGAGGAAGAGGTCTCTGTCGAAACCTGGTATGGGCAAACTTGGACCTTCCAGGTGTTTTGGACTCCAACTCCCACCATTCCTAGCAGCCTCAGGCCCTTTTCCTTTCCCTCCCTCAGCCACTTAAGCAGGGAAGGGCCTCAGGCTGTTAGGAATGGTGGGAGTTGGAGTCCAAAGCACCCAGAGGGCTGAAGTTTTCCCATGCCTGTTTTAGGGACCTTAAAGTGGTGAGCCTCCTTCCAGCATTGTGATTCTGGATAGAAAGCAAACAACAACATAACATAACATTGTTTGAGTCCACAGTGCTCTCTGGGTGTAGGTGAACTACAACTTCCAAACTCAAGGTCAATTCCCAAGCAAACCCTTTCAGTACTTTCTGTTGGTAATGAGAGTTCAATATGCCAAGTTTGGTTCAATTCCATTGTTGCAAGAGTTCAGGATGCTCTTTGATTGTGTGTGAACTAGAAATCCCAGAAACTGTAACTCCCAAATGTCAAGGTCTATATTCCCCAAACTCCATCTGTGTTCACATTTGGGCATATTGAGTATTCATGTCAAGTTTGGTCCTGATCCAACATTGTTTGAGTCCACAGTGCTCTCTGGATATAGGTGAACTACAACTCCAAAACCCAAGGTGAATGCCCACCAAGCTCTTACAGTATTTTCTCTTGCTTATGGGAGTTCTGTGTGGGAAGTTTGCGTCTTTCTGCCATTCCTGCCAGGATATCTATGTTGTGTTCATAGAAACAGGCTCAGGTTTCACACTGAGTGCATAAATACATTTAAAAACATATTAGCTATATGTATTACTGTGTTAGAGTGTCATTTTGTGTCACTTTGGTTGGTGGTGTGCCCCAGGATTTGGTAAATGTAAAAAGTGTGCCGCGGCTCAAAAAAGGTTGAAAAACACGTATAGACTATGGGTATGAAGGTGGTGAGACTGAGAAAAAGCCTCACTTGAAGATATTAGAACTTGGGTCAAATTTCAAGGGAGATGCAGTCTACTTCCTCTAACTTTCTATATTTTTGGTGTAATGTGTGACAGGACGAAAAGGAATATACCTTCCATGTCATTGCATTAACAGACCCATGGCTTCAAGGGGATCTCCGCTTCTTCCTGTGAACTGGAAGACAAAGGAGTTGATACTTCTTGACAATTCCTTGTCAGAAATCTAGAATGGGAACAAGCGTAACTGTCTGGGGGTTTCATTCATCTGGATAGGTTTCCGCATTAGGACGTCTGAGTAAAATCAGATGCAAGTCAGCATATTCAATGAGACAGGGGTTGGAGGCACTCGCGGCAAAGCGAGCCTCACGCGCTGGCAGGGAATACTCCGCCATCTGCTTCGTTGTACATTGCACATTAAGGCATGAACGCCCAGGATCCAAGGCACGGCCGGAATTACCTGCCCGCTTTCGGCAGGAAAAAGATGTTACCTGGGCGACTCATAGGCAAGAAGGAAATGCAAGGGCGCTTTGTTTCGCGTAGCACCTCACCTTCCATTATCTTCTTTATAATATAGTGTTCCCTCGCTGTTTCGCAGTTCGCTTTCCACAGACTTGCTATTTTGTGGTTCGCTTTCCGCGGACTTGCTGCTTTGCGGTTCGCTTTCCGCGGACTTGCTGTTTCACGGTTCGCTTTCCGCGGACTCGCTATTTTGCGGTTCGCTTTCCGCGGACTTGCCATTTTGCGGTTTGCTTTCTGCGGACTTGCCCTTTCGTGGTTCACTTTCCATGGACTTGCTATTTTGCGGTTTGCTTTCTGCGGACTTGCTATTTTGCGGTTCGCTTTCTGCGGACTTGCTGTTTTGCGGTTCGCTTTCCGCGGACTTGCTGTTTTGTGGTTCGCTTTCCGCAGACTTGCTGTTTCGCGGTTCGCTTTCTGCGGACTTGCTGTTTCGCGGTTCGCTTTCTGCGGACTTGCCATTTCGCGGTTCGCTTTCCATGGACTTGCTATTTTGCGGTTTGCTTTCTGCGGACTTGCTATTTCGCGGTTCGCTTTCTGCGGACTTGCCATTTTGCAATTTGCTTTCTGCGGACTTGCCATTTCGCGGTTCGCTTTTCATGGACTTGCTATTTTGCGGTTTGCTTTCCGCGGACTTGCTATTACGCGGTTCGCTTTCGGCGGACTTGCTGTTTTGCGGTTTGCTTTCCGCGGACTTGCTGTTTTGGGGTTCGCTTTCAGCGGACTTGCTGTTTCGCGGTTCGCTTTCTGCAGACTTGCTGTTTCGCGGTTCGCTTTCTGCGGACTTGCTGTTTCGCGGTTCGCTTTCCGCAGACTCGCTGTTTCGCGGTTAGGGTTGAGAATATTTTTTATATATTTTTAATACATTTTGTGGTTTTAAAAGCACGAATTGTTTTTTAAAAATATAGTCAAAATACAAATGCTCAACCCTAACCGCGAAACAGCGAAGCATTTCTTCCGCCCATGGGGCATTGTGGGAAGGAGGGAGTGCGAGGCGGGGCCTCAGAGGCCCGCCTCACCCTCCGCCCCTGCCACTCTCTCGTCTGGAAGCAGCTGTGCAGCCTCCGCTGCCGGCGAGAGAGGCAGGGCGGAGGGCAAGGCGGGGCCTCCAGAGCCCCCGCCTCTCGCTCCCTCCTTCCCGCAATGCCCCATGGGCAGAAGAAGCACCATGCGGGCGGAAGGAGTGGGGGACAGAAGGCGGTGAGGGGAGCGCGACGACTTCACACATGACGGGGGCAGGTATATCTTTTCGACTTGGTTGCTTTAAAGTAGCTCGCATGCTGAAAAAGTGTGGGCACCCCTGGTCTACACATATACATGAATATATATGGCAGCTTGGTACATTTGGTCCTCGGCATTTCCCTGACCCACATTTCACTTCGGAAACCAAAATAAGGAAAGTGAGAAGTAACTAAGTGGTTGCTTACGGTGTGATTTTAATGGAAGAAAGAAGCAAAGCGATTGCTGTTGATACTTCACTTTGCTACAGCTGTACAATTTGCCCCCAGGGAGAGAACGAGAGAGAGAGAGAGAGAGAGAGAGAGAGAGAGAAGGAGGGGGTTGGATGGCATCCTGAAGAGCAAAGGAAAGAATGACTCAGCTAAAGAACTGTCATTTGCTCAGTACAACGTGGACTAGAAAAAGGCATTCATATCCCTCCTCTCTTGCTTAACTCTCCATTGCAAGAAATAGACATCCAGGGCCGGCAGCGCACGCGCAGGAACGTCTACAGGCGCCTCTTGCTCTCTTCCCCCTCCCTTCCTTGGACGAAGGAAGGGAGGGGGAAGAGAGCAAGAGGCGTGGCGAAGCGGCGGCGCGTCACTCTGGTGCAAATGCTCCAGTTTTGGGGAGATCGGCAAGAAGATCTCCTTCAGCTAGTAGAGAGCAGGAGTTGACTACTATTTGCAAGGCTTAATGGATTACTGCAGTGTTTTCCAACCAGTGTGCCGTGAGCGATCATCAGGTGTGCCGTGGGAAATTGGAACCTCCAAGACCCTTTCTTGCCCCTCTTCTCAGCCTCGCTCTGCTCCCTTTGCTACTGTGCAGACTCGCTGCACTTCTAGAACATAGAACATAAGAACATAAGAAGAGCCATGCTGAATCGGGCCTCAGCCCATCTAGTCCAGCATTCTGTGTCACACAGTGGCCCAATAGTTGTACACAGGGATCTCTAGCAGAAAGGAGGGCAAAACCCTCACCTGCTCCCGACCCCCCACAACCAGTACCCGGGGAAATCCTGCCTGCCTCCATCAACACAGAGGTGGCACTTGGATGTCCATTTCAGTAACTACCGATACACTTGGTATCCATGAATCTGTCTAATCCTGCCTTGAAGCTGTCCAGGCTGACCGCTGTCACAACCTCTTCTGGAAGTGAGTTCCATAACCCAATGACCCTCTGGGTGAAGAAATATTTCCCTTTATTAGTCCTAACTTTCCTACCTTGGAGCTTTAGGGAGTGCCCCTAGTCCTAGTGTTGGGTGACAGAGAAAATATTTTTCTTTATTCACCTTTTCTATCCCATGCATGATTTTATACACTTCGATCAAGTCACCTCTTAAACGCCGTCTTTCGAGGCTGAAAAGACCAAGGCGTTGCAACCTGGTTTCATAGGGAGCCGCTCCATCCCTTGGATCATTCTTGTTGCCCTTTTCTGTACCTTTTCCAGTTCCGTTATATCCTTCTTGAGGTGCGGAGACCAGAATTGTACACAGTACTCCAGATGTGGCCTTACCATCGATTTGTAGAGAGGTAATACAACATTTGCTGACCTATTTTCGATTCCCTTCCTGATCATGCCAAGCATAGAATTTGCTTTTTTTCTCTGCTGCAGCGCACTGGGTTGACATCTTCATTGAGCTGTCCACCAAAACCCCAAGATCCCTTTCCTGGTGTGTCTCGGAAAGCGTTGACCCCATCAATTGGTAGGTGTAGTTGGGGTTCTTTGCCCCGATGTGCATGACTTTACACTTGTTTAGGTTAAAATGCATTTGCCACTTTGTTGCCCATTCACTCAATTTCGAGAGATCTTTCTGGAGCTCTTTACAATCAGTTTCATTTTTAACTACCCTGAACAATTTAGTGTCGTCTGCAAACTTTGCTACCTCAGAATTCACTCCTACATCCAGATCGTTAATGAATAAATTAAAAAGTAACGGACCCAAATCTGAACCTTTGGGGTACGCCACTTCTCACCTCTTTCCACCCAGAGAAATGTCCGTTTATTACCACCCTTTGTTTCCTACAGTTTAGCCAGGTTCCAATCCAGGACAAGACCTGTCCTCTGATTCCATGGCTGAAGAGCTTGTTTAGGAGCCTTTGGTGAGGGACTTCTTCCTCCCACTTCCCCTCCCCTCCTGAACACACTCACACTGCCCCCTTGGATCAAAATGGCGGCAGAAGCGGCAGCGTGAGCAAAGCGAGAAGAGCGAGGCTGGGAAGAAGGGAGCCCGAATGGAGAAGAAAAAGTGTTCGGAAGGAGGGGGAATAAAGGGCGCGAAGGGGAAGGGGGAGGAAGAGGTCTCTGTCAAATGCTGGCATGGGCAAACTTGGACCTTCCAGGTATTTTGGACTCCAACTCCCACCATTCCTAGCAGCCTCAGGCCCTTTTCCTTTCTTCCCCCCTCAGCCACTTAAGCAGGAAAGGGCCTCAGGCTGTGAGGAATGGTGGGAGTTGAAGTCCAAAGCACCCAGAGGGCCGAAATTTTCCCATGCCTGTTTTAGGGACCTTAAAGTGGTGAGCCTCCTTCCAACATTGTGATTCTGGATAGAAAACAAACAACAGCATAACATAACATTGTTTGAGTCCACAGGGCTCTCTGGGTGTAGGTGAACTACAACTTCCAAACTCAAGGTCAATTCCCAAGCAAACCCTGTTGGTAATGGGAGTTCAATATGCCAAGTTTGGTTCAATTCCATTGTTGCAAGAGTTCAGGATGCTCTTTGATTGTGTGTTAACTATAAATCCCAGAAACTGTAACCTTAATAATAAACATTAATAAAAACGCCACAAAAAATTGTTGGAGAGGTTGCCAGGGGGTGGGTACATATATACATATGTGGTGGCAATGTAAATACATAGGTAAACAAATTTTGGGGGAAGGTTTTTACAGAAATAGAAGCTATAATGGATATGAAGACAGAAAAAAGTGCAAGTATTGCATTGTTGTCACTATATAATGTCAAGAAACTGGGAAAAATAGAGAAGGATGCAATAAACAACATGTTAACTGCAGCAAGGTTGTTGATAGCAAGGAGCTGGAAAGACAAGATAAACATGCAAATTGAAGAATGGTATAACGAACTATGGAAATTAGCAATAAATGATAAGTTGTTGATTAAAAGTTAGAAAGGGGGTACGGAAGGTAAATGACTTTGATGAGGTTTGGGGTAAATTTATCGAGAAATGGTATTTTGGAAGGAGAATGTAAATTGAAGTGGCTCCGGGCAGGGGCACAGAGGTGAATAAGATACCGTGTTTCCCCGAAAGTAAGACAGCGTCTTACTTTCTTTTCCCCCCCAAAAGTCCCCCTACGGCTTACTTTCGGGTACGCCTTATATAACCCAAGACGTACTCGTCGCCACCCCCACGCCGCCGCCGCCGCCGCCACGCCGCCGCAACCGGAGGTGTGCCGCGGCACACCTACGGCACACCTCCGCGGCACACCTCTTCGCCAGGGCTCCAGGCAAGGGAGGGGAAAGGAGCCAGGGGCGGAGGAGCGGCGACGCGTCACTGTGACGCTGCGATCCTCACCACGCCCCTGGCTCCTTCCCTCTCCCTTCTTTCCTCAAGCAAGGGAGGGGGAAAGGAGCCAGGGGCGTGGTGAGGATCGCAGCGGCCACAGTGACGCGTCGCCGCTTCCTCCCGCCCTGGCTCCTTTCCCCTCCCTTGCCTGGAGCCCTGGCGAAGAGGTGTGCCGCTGGAGGTGTGCCGCAGGTGTGCTGCGGCACACCTCCGGTTGCGGGCGGCGGCGCGGGCGGCGGGACGAGGTACGGCTTATATACGGGTATGGCTTATATAAGCCGACCCCCCAGACACCCCCGATACGTCTTACAATCGGGGGTGTCTTACTTTCGGGGAAACACGGTAATATATAACAGGGCTGTCCAACTGGCGGCCCGGGGGCCGTACGCGGCCCCCCAGCCTGTTGGACACGGCCCCCGCTATGCCCCCGGCCGCCATTTTTAATTTAAAACAAATTCTCATTTTTTTAAAAAAATTATGGCCGAGGGGGAGGGGGGCGGGGGGCAGGGAGGAGGAAGTGAGCCAGCTCCTCCTCCTGCACCGCCTCCGTCCTCTCTCCGCGCCGCCGATGCAAACCGGATCGCATCGGGCGCCGGTGAGAGAGGGACAAGGGGTGGTACAAGGAGGAGGAAGAGAGCTAGCTCCTCCCTGCACCGCCCTCTTCTTCCCTCTCTCGCCGGCGCTGATGCCTTGGAAGGGAGGGGGTCCCCCGGCGGCGCCTCCCTCCCTTGCAAGGCATCGTGGCAGCGGCTGAAGCCGGCGCCGGCTTCCGCGGCTGCCACGATGCCTTGCAAGGGAGGGGGTCCCCAGTGGCGCCTCCCTCCCTTGCAAGGCATTGCGGCAGAGGCTGAAGCCAGCGCCGGCTTCCGCGGCTGCCGCGATGCCTTGCAAGGGAGGGGGTCCCCCGGCGGCACCTCCCTCCCTTGCAAGGCATCGCGGCAGTGGCTGAAGCCGGCGCCGGTTTCCGCGGCTGCCTTGATGCCTTGCAAGGGAGGGGGGTCCCCCGGCAGCGCCTCCCTCCCTTGCAAGGCATCGCGGCAGCGGCTGAAGCCGGTCCCAGCTTCCGCGGCTGCCGCGATGCCTTGCAAGGGAGGGGGGGTCCCGGCGGCGCCTCCCTCCCTTCCAAGGCATCCCGGCAGCAGCTGAAGCCAGCGAAACCGCCAGCTTCATCTGCGGCCAGGATGCCTTGGAAGGGAGGGGGTGCCCTGTGGCTCCTCCCTCTCTCCCAAAGCATCCCGGCAGCCGGGGGCGGGGCGGGGGCGGCCGGCCCCCCAGGTCATCAGTGACCTGGAATCCGGCCCTTGGCCGGTTAGAAGTTGGACAGCACTGATATATAAGATACCAGCCATTCCCCCGCTGGCCACAGGAGACTGGGAGGCCAGGCCAAGGCAGCAGTCGAGCTGCGGGCCCTTGGTGAGATGGCGGGCCTTCTTCCAGTTTTCTCCGTGCTGGCGGGGGGGGGGGGAGGGAGAAGGGCTTTGCGTGCACGGGAGTGAGTACCGCACATGCCTTGCGATGTTTTAGCATGGGGGTTGATGGGAGTTGTAGTCCAATTCATTTTTCTTAATTTTGACCATTTTGTTTATTATTTGTTAACTTTTTCGGGTGGCAAACATACCTTGTTGGGTTGTGTGTGTATGTGGCCTGGTTTGGTGTATCTGCGTTGTGTGGTTTTGCTGTCTATAAGCTATTAGCTGTACCCGGCACGCGTTGCTGTGCCCTATTTAGGAGATGCGAGAAAATCTGAGTATGTAAGGGTTGGAAATGATGTTACTTGGTGGGGTCATGGCTGTGTCGTTGTGGGTTGTTCTGGTGGGTGGGATGTTGAAGTCCTGTGGAGTTGTCGGTGTGTGGTGTTCCTGGCATTCTGCAGAGCTTGTGGATATACAATGTTTTTTGTCTTTCCGTTGGCTGTGTTGATGTAGAGCAGGGGTGCTCACACTTTTTCAGCATGGGAGCTACTGATTAAAAAACCAAGTCCCCTGCCCAGAAATGTCAAACGTATAACTATTTTCTTATTTATTTATTTATATGTATTATTCATATTTATGTACCACTCCTTCCAGCAGGCTCGGGGCAGTTTACATAAAATGAAGTTATAAAACATCAACATTTCAATTTAATAACAACAATATAAAACAGAGCATAAAAATACATCCAACCACCCCATTTCTCCCACACGGCCATATTACCACACATATTACCACACTGCCATATTACCACACATATTATCAGCCAGAAAGTAAGAAGAGAGGCTGTTGAACTGCAAGGCCATTTAATACTCAGCAAGGTAAACAAAAGGGTATGCAAAAATACATCCAACCACCCCATTTCTCCCACACTGCCATATTACCACACATATTATCAGCCAGAAAGTAAGAAGAGAGGCTGTTGAACTGCAAGGCCATTTAATACTCAGCAAGGTAAACAAAGGGACATGCAAAAATACATCCAACCACCCCATTTCTCCCACACTGCCATATTACCACACATATTATCAGCCAGAAAGTAAGAAGAGAGGCTTTTGAACTGCAAGGCCATTTAATACTCAGCAAGGTAAACAAAGAGGCATGCAAAAATACATCCAACCACCCCATTTCTCCCACATTTCCATATTCCCCAACATATATTTCTCAAGAAACAAAGCAAGCAGAGAGGCTTTGGAGCTAAAAGGCCATTTTTAAACATTAAAAATAAACAAAGAGACATGCCACAGAACAATCAAGCACCCACCCCAAAGTAAAAAAGACCGACCTTTGAGATGCGGTAAGGAAATAACCCGTCTTCTCCTCCTCCGTTGTTGCTCTATTTTCACGCCGCCAGCATGCGTGCCGCCTCCAAGAGCTCACGAGAAGTCCGAGAGGCAGAATGGGCGTCTCTGCGCATGCGCGCGGGGCCAGCCATGCATCGTGTTATCCAGGCCCGCCCCCTTTGGTCTCCTACGACTGAGTGGCTGGAGAAGGACGGAGGGAGGAGGAGGAATCCAAAAGAGGGGGCCCATTCTGCCTCTTGGACTCTGGACGGAGCCTTTGGAGGCAGCGCGCGAACAGGGAGCGGGGAGGAGCAACGACGGAGGACTTCTTTGCAGAGTGCAGGGGCGCGTGAAGAGGACCAATAGCAAAAAACCTGGTCAGGGGCCTCAAGATCACCAGGATGAGGCCCGAAGATCACCCTGGTGATCCCGATCACCGTTCTGAGCAGCCCTGATGTAGAGGTTCTGTGGTTTCCCAACTCTGGAGCACGCTACATAGAGTTGTCCGTGGGAGAAGCATTCTGTGTCAAGATCTATGCCACAGATTTGTTGATGTGGTACCCATCTGCGCCTTCCCAAAATATGATTGGGTACTGGAGGGCATCATAGCAGCGATGTGTTTCTGATACGGTGGTCAATTCAGAGTTTCTTCGCTGAAGTGCTATGTTATCTGGGTAGGAAGTGATCGCCGACCATGACGATGGCCACTTCATCGATAGTTGGAGCGTTGTATCAGCGTTCATGTTGCCCTTCAGGCTTTTTGTCGGGATGTATTATAATTCTGTGTGTGTCAGTAGGCATCTTGTCCAGAGCGGTCTTGAATAAGTGGACTAATTGATTGTGTTCATGAAGGAGGTGTTGTAGTTGTGCGATAATGGGTTTTTTAACTTTTGGGGAAATGTGGCATCGTGTGTTGATTTCGGTGTCTTCATCACCAATGAAAAACATTTGAAGAAATTGATGTGCTCCCTCGGTGTTTGGGAGCAGGGAGCCAGCTCGGTGATAAATTTGTCCTTTGATTTTGAAAGTAGGCATGAATTGCGCACTTTCTATGTGTGCTCCAAATGATGTCATCTGGAAGCATGAGTTGTATTGTCTTATATAGCGGAGGAAGTGTTTTGATTCTGGAGTGTCTCCACTCAGCAAAGTCTGTAGTGGTTGTGGAGGAGTGGCAAGTGGTGGTAGAGAGACTTTACCGGCTAGGCAGCACATTCCTGGTGTTTCTGCTGGGTATTTCAGGGCTTTGCAGTGTGTGCAGATGTGCGTTAGGGTGCCAATGTCAGCCTCTGGCGCCATGCTGTAGTCTTCTACAGCGTTGTATCTGAAGGCTAGGCGGTGGAATTGGTTGTGGTGTTTTTGAAGTTTGTTTTCTGTGTTGCGACGTCGTTTTTCTGCGCTCCTTGCGCGCTGTTGTTGTGTTGCATTTCTGCGTCTTTGTTGTTCCTGGCTGCGTGCTTCTTCTTGTCGTGCAGTTCTTTGCATTTGGTTCTCAGCTGTGCGTCGTGCAGTGACCTGTTGTCTGTGTCTCTGCTGCGCAGTGTGTTTCTGTTGTGGCATTTGTTCTGCCCTTTTTTGTTTGATGTATGTAGCGCTGTGAGTGTGTCGTCCGATGCTGTTATTTTTATAAGGCATGGCTTGTCTTTTGGGTCAGTTTATGTCTGTGTGGAAGGAAGGATTGGTTTTAGTTTGTGGTGTTTGTAGGTGTTGTGTGTACGGGGTCCCGTAAGGTTGGTGGGATGGGTTGTGATTGGAAGTTGTGTTGTGTTGTGTGGGTAGGAATTTGCTGGAGAATTGCTCCCTCAGAGTTTTGTTTTGGCAGTTTAACCCTCAAACACCAACTGAAATCTCTCAGCATTCTATCCTAGCCTTGGATGGCTCTTGCCAGCGTTGCTATGGTTACAGCAGTTATGCAAATCCACCCTTATTGGCAGCCAATCATGTTGTTCAGAATGTAGAGGCTGGGTGAGTCTTTGGCTGCCCCGGAGGATGCTGGTAAATGTAGTTTTATTTTTACTCGTTGTTTTGGGGGCTTTTTAGGTTTTGGGGGGGAAAGTTTCTTTGCTACAAACATACCTTGCTTGAGGCCTATTTCTGTTGGCAAGTATTGTGTTTCTGCGTTGTATGGTTTCTTTGTTTGAGGTATACATCACATGACGTGAACCCATTTATATAATAGACTAAGCACGACAGCTCTCATTATATATATATATAGATAGATAGATAGATATATACATATATAGTTGATGTAATTAATTGTGAAATATAAGAGTATGGAAGGTATTGATGTATTGATGTAACTTAAGAAAATAAATTTTAATAAAATTCAATAATAATAGAAATATATTTTTGGAGACCCCTCTGAAACCCCCTCGCAAACCCCTCAGGGATACCAGTCCCCAGGTTAAGAAATGCTGCTCTATCAGGTCATGCTTTTACCAAGATGTTATGGCATCATTTTTCATAAGGTCATGGCATTCAGGGCCGGACTAAGCTAATTTTTAATGGTAGGCGAACATTATTTTGGCGCCGTCCCCCCAAAACAATCACTGAAAAATAAAAGGTAGAATATTATTCTACCTTTTATTATTATTATATTATCCTCACCGAGTGAGGAGGAAGCAGAAACGACGCCGTCCCACCCCCGGCACCACTACCGGTGATCGCCATGGAGGAGCTCTGGAAACTGGCACTAGAGCAGTGGAGCCCACCCAGAGTGTTGTGCGGGCGGCAGTGATTTCCTCTGGATGCGGATCCCAGCGGTGTGAGGCCCGTCATTGACGATTCCGTTCCAGAACCGTTTGGATGGTGGGCTTCGGGAGTTGGAGACGAACGGCAATATCACAGTCTGAAGGAGGTGAACTAAGGAGGCGAATGACTCCTCTATCTATTAGGGTTGAGAACTCCTTAAACCACCCGACTCGTGACTTGCCCCCTCTTCCTGGAACACTGACTCTCCTTGAGACTCAGGGTCAATCCACAACGTCTGGAGATTGGCCCCCTTGGATCTTGCCTTCCCCCTTGGCCCCCCAAACATCGATGGGCCTCACCTGAACTACTGATTCTAGCCCTATTGTTGTAGTTAGTGCTGTGTGTTTGTAGTTAGTATTAGGTAATGATCTGTCTTTTATTATATCTATATTATACTAGCTGTACCTGGCACGCATTGCTGTGCCCTTTTTAGGAGATGCGAGAAAGTTCAATCATCCACGGTGTGCCCTCCTAAACTGCAGTTGGATGGAGTGTGGGTCATGGGGGCATGGTGTGCCAAGTTGGGTCTTTATTGGTCTTGGTTCTGGGCCACAGTGGTCTGTGGGGAATGATGGGTTTTGAAGTACTACAAATCCCGTTTTCCATGTTGGTACTTCAAGTCCCATCATGCATGGTCAGGCCATACACAATGTCCCATGAGCTGAGGGCTAGTCAGGAACAGCAAGTTAATGATGCCTTACTGTCAATTCAGGCCATACACAATGTCCAATGAGCTGAGGCCTAGTCGGGAGAATCAAGTTAATGAAGCCTTACTGTCAATTCAGAGCGTAAACAGCTTCCCAGTAAGTGAGGGCTAGTTAGGGAAATCAAGTTAATGAAGTCTTACTGTCAATTTAGAGCGTAAACAGCTTCCCAGTAAGTGAGGGCTAGTTAGGGAAATCAAGTTAATGAAGCCTTACTGTCAATTCAGAGCGTAAACAGCTTCCCAGTAAGTGAGGGCTAGTTAGGGAAATCAAGTTAATGAAGTCTTACTGTCAATTTAGAGCATAAACAGCTTCCCAGTAAGTGAGGGCTAGTTAGGGAAATCAAGTTAATGAAGCCTTACTGTCAATTCAGAGCGTAAACAGCTTCCCAGTAAGTGAGGGCTAGTTAGGGAAATCAAGTTAATGAAGTCTTACTGTCAATTTAGAGCATAAACAGCTTCCCAGTAAGTGAGGGCTAGTTAGGGAAATCAAGTTAATGAAGCCTTACTGTCAATTCAGAGCGTAAACAGCTTCCCAGTAAGTGAGGGCTAGTTAGGGAAATCAAGTTAATGAAGTCTTACTGTCAATTTAGAGCGTAAACAGCTTCCCAGTAAGTGAGGGCTAGTTAGGGAAATCAAGTTAATGAAGCCTTACTGTCAATTCAGAGCGTAAACAGCTTCCCAGTAAGTGAGGGCTAGTTAGGGAAATCAAGTTAATGAAGTCTTACTGTCAATTTAGAGCATAAACAGCTTCCCAGTAAGTGAGGGCTAGTTAGGGAAATCAAGTTAATGAAGCCTTACTGTCAATTCAGAGCGTAAACAGCTTCCAGTAAGTGAGGGCTAGTTAGGGAAATCAAGTTAATGAAGTCTTACTGTCAATTTAGAGCGTAAACAGCTTCCCAGTAAGTGAGGGCTAGGTGTGAAGCCTCTGTGATTTTTTTTGGGGTGTAAATTTTTGGTTGGAAGTGATTTGGGTGTTTGTGTTGGGGATTGGCTCAGGCCTTTTCCTTATTTTGTTTTGGCAGTTTATTATGGATCGGAATTTTCATGTTGGCTGGCCAGTGCAGCAGTTATGCAAATCCGCCCTTATTGGCAGCCAATCATGTTGTTCAGAATGTAGAGGCTGGGTGAGTCTTTGGCTGCCCCGGAGGATGCTGGTAAATGTAGTTTTATTTTTATTTGTTGTTTTGGGGGCCTTTTAGGTTTTGGGGGGGAAAGTTTCTTTGCTACAAACGTACCTTGCTTGAGGCCTATTTCTGTTGGCAAGTATTGTGTTTCTGCGTTGTATGGTTTCTTTGTTTGAGGTATACATCACATGACGTGAACCCATTTATGTAATAGATTATATTTGTGTCATACCACTGTGGTAAACCTCCCCGAGCCCACGGGGAGTGGCGGTCTATAAGCATGAAGTAATAAATAAATAATAAATGTTCGGGGGCGCATCCGGCTGCCGGGCGCTCCTCCTTGGTCTCTGGCCTCGTGGAGGGTGCGCATGGGATTTTAACGGAAAGTGGATGACCAGGGCCAATGCTTTTATGGCCAGAACATTGTTTTAATCTAGAATGAATGCGTATGATGTTTGGATGGTTGTATTTTGATGTATTTTAATTGTATTTTGGTTGTTGAGGGGTTCTGGGGTCTTGTATTGTTGCTGTGTGGGCATCGAATTGCGCCTTACTGTAAGCCGCTCTGAGTCCCCCCTCGGGGGTTGAGAAGAGCGGGGTAAAATCCTGAAATAAATAAATAAATAAATAAATGTGTGCTAGGTGCGCTGGGCGGGCTGCCTTCCACGCAGGGCCGGCCTTTACCATTAAGCGAACTACGCGGTCGCGTAGGGCAACGTTCCCGGAGGGGCGCCGCCACCTGGGAGGGGCGATGCCCCGCCGCCGTGTCACCGCTGCCAGCCAGCGGCGCGGAGGAACGGTGGGGGGGAAAGAGGGGACTCACGGGGCGGGTGCCCGGACCCAAGGAGGAGCAGGAGGGGGGAGGCCATGACAGCGGCCCCCACGGAGATTCCCCGGCAGCGGCAGCGGCAGCAGCGCCCCCGGAATGGCCCGGAGCCAGAGGCGCATCTTCCTGACATCACTTCGTCGCGCCTCTGCCGAGGAGGAAGGGGAAGAAGGCCTCGCCAGCCGCGCGCTGCAGGGACGCCCGGAAGGAGAGACGGCGGAGGGAGGGAGGGAAGGAGGAAGAGGCCGCCGCGCCTCCGCAGGGCTCCCTCCCTCCAGCGTCTCTCCTTCCGGGCGTCTCTGCAGCGCGCGGACGGCGAGGCCTTCTTCCCCTTCCTCCTCGGCAGAGGCGCGACGAAGTGACATCAGGAAGATGCGCCTCTGGCTCCGGGCCCTTCCGGGGGCGCTGCTGCCGCTGCCGCCACTGCCGGGGAGTCTCCGTGGGGGCCGCCCTCGTGGCCTCCCCCCCTCCTGCTCCTCCTCGGGTCCGGGCGCCGGCACCGTGAGTCCCCTCTTCCCCCCCCGTTCCTCCACGCCGGTGCGCTCGGGAGCCAGCGCGCATGCGTGAATTTCTGCGCATGCGCGGGCGCAGCCAGGAGCCGCCGGGGGGGGGGGCGCCAAAATAATGTTCGCCTACTCCTCCCAGAGACCTCGGACCGCCCCTGCTTCCACGGGGCCAGAGACTGAGAAGGGGCATTTGGCGGGCGGATGCGCCCCTGAATATGTGACACCCCACGCGGGCGCGTAGTTCGCGTAATGTAAGGTTCGGCCCTGATGGCATCTAACAAGGTCATGCCTTTCCAAAGATCATAAAATTTCCAAAAGGTTCTGGAGATTGCCAATTTCCAAAAAATCCAGCATTCGAAACACGATACCAGGCTGGTGCTTTTAAACTGAAGCCGCTGTGATGGCAAATTGCTAGTTCTTCTACTGTTGCTGCCGCTTGAAACTGAATAATGGGGTCTCGACCCTTTTTGCACACCCAAAAGCACGGCCTAGCTATAGACTAGTACCATATACTTTTCAATCACACATACACACACGTTTCAGAGGGGGAATTGGACTCTCCGACCTTCAACTCCGCTGCTGTAGATTTGGGCTGAGATATAAGCAGGAGAATGTGTTTTCGGAGAGAGAGATCCAAGTCTCTATCATCAATCAAGCTGCCTTCTCTCCTCTTTTCTTGTCTCTTGCTGCCTTCCAGATATCGGTTTGCTCATTCCCTTTCCATCACGAGCAAAAAATCTGGACTCTCCCATTGGCCTGCGTGAAATGGAAAGGGATGTAGGGCTGCAGAGGTGGAAAAGATACAAGTTGTATTGATTCATTGCCTTCGCGGGCAAAAGCCTGGACCGACCGGTTACAATTCAGGGAAAGATTGAGGTGCTGGGGTCAACTCAACGGTGATCAATGCTGGCAATTTCAAGATAGCAGAGAGGCAGGGCAACGCGGCTTCAAATTGAAGTGGACCCTACAATACGGAGGACAGAGGGCTGAATAATACCAAGAGTGTGTCCTTCCCAAGAATAGAATGAGTCCAATGATGCAGAAGAGATGAAAGGCTCCGAGGCTTCAAGGTTCAGGCAGAAAGCGAGATTTGCATCTCATTGTATGTAGATGTATGTATAGTTGTACAGGCTAAGCCTCGCTGCACTTAATAGGGATTACTCAACGCAAACATGCATATACAGTGTTCCCTCACTTATCGTGGGGGGTTCCGTTCCAGGACACCCCCCCCCCACCGCGATAAGCGAAAATCCGCCAAGTATGGGCACTACATATATTTTAAATATATTTTTAGACATTTTACTATTTAAAATTGCATGATGCTCCAAAGGGCTACAGCAGATCTCGAAGAAGAAGAAGACGGCATATATATACACGCTGTCTGGCAGCTTGTTCAACTTAAGCTGTCTGAGGACTCGCACTAAGACTCTAAACTATCTAGTCCGTGAGCTGCTTTTTGCAGACGATGCTGCCCTTGTTGCCCATTCAGAAGCAGCCCTGCAGCACCTCACATCCTGCTTTGAAACAGCTGCAGAGCTGTTTGGGCTGGAAGTCAGCCTGAAGAAAAGGGAAGTCCTCTACCAGCCCGCACCACAGGAAGAACACCATCATCCCCACGTCAGCATAGGTGTGGCGCCCCCAACAGGGGGCTGTGTTATCTGTGTTTGGGGATTTTCCATTTACTAGTATTAGTTCTTTGTTCTCTTTGTTTCTCCGATCTGACCATGCTGTCTGGGGTCATGTGACCTTTGGCCTGATCATGTCATCACTTAGGGTCAGGTACTTCAAAGGCTTTACCTGCTGATCTGCCTCAAATCCCACCCCCTTCCAGGGGTTATAAGGGGTCCCTCGGCCCCGCCTCTTCCTCTTTGCCAACTCCAACGGACAGAGCGAGTCTAGATAGCAATGTGGCTGCCAAAAGGGCATCCATTTGTTATCTACTGGTTAACCTATGTCTTCAACTGGAATTCTTAACATATAGGAAGATCAGTCTTCAATACAGGTTAAGATTCTAGGATGCGCCACAGAACTTCGGATCTGCGTGTCAGAGGACAGCTGGGACACCCTGGACTTTGAACAAGAGGTACCATCACATTGCATTCGTGCTTTGCGATAGACTCCCTTTCTTTAAGGACTCTTTTTGTAACCAACCCAAGCTTTCAAACCATCAGCTTTTCCTTGTCTGATTGTACTCAATAAAACTTGTTTGGCTCCTTATCTGGAGTTAAGCAGCCTTTTTTAGAGGTCCAAGGTGCCTAGTTAACAGGGTAACCTTAATTCTGTTCCCCTAGGGTCAAAGCTTGTTTTGTCCTATTTTAAGAGCCCCCTTTTTCGGACCCTGGGAAACGGAAGAATAGGCAAATCTGTGCTTAAGTCCATTCAGCAGTTCACCTCCCTGGGAAGCATCATCTCTTCAGACGCCAAGATTGATAAAGAGATAGATCACAGATTAGCAAAGGCATATTGTGCATTCTGAAGGCTTCACAAAAGAGTCTGGAGCAACAAGCATCTGAGGCAAAGCACCAAAATCAGTGTGTACAGAGCTATCGCCAACACCTACGATTCCTCAAACGCTTTCATCAGCGCTGTCTTCACACAATCCTAAATATACACTGGACCGACTATGTAACGAATGTTGCTGTCCTTGAGAAAGCAGGGATCACCAGTGTTGAGGCCATGCTATTGAGAACACAGCTGCGCTGGGCAGGGCACGTCTCTGGGATGGAGGACCACCGCCTCCTAAAGATACTACTCTATGGTCAGCGCAAGAGAGGCACCCCCAAAAAGAGATATAAGGATTCCCTGAAACAACATCTCAGGCTCGGCCAGATTGATCACCAACAATGGCCCACCCTGGCCTCCCATTGGGAGGCATGGAGACGCACTATCCACAATGCTGCGGCCTCTTTTGAGAAGACACGCCGAATGGGTCTTGAAGAGAAACGATAATGCAGAAAGAACCGCGACTTGGAAACAACAAGCTTTCTGCAACTGGACTTGTCTATCTCACATTGGCCTTTTTAGTCATCAACGCGCTTGTAAAAAGCGTGAGATTAGTCCTTCCTAAGAATCTTCGTTGGCGAAGTAATGCCGATTGATTGATAATGTAATACAATATAATACTATTAATAATATGATATTATAATTATATATTTTATATTACATGTAATATTACTAATAATATTACTGTTTAATGTTATAGTACGATGTAATATATAATATTAATATTGTGCTATAGCAATAATATAATATACTAGCTGTACCCGGCACGCGTTGCTGTGCCCTATTTAGGAGATGCGAGAAAGTCTGAGTATGTAAGGGTTGGAAATGATGTTACTTACGGTCTTGGTGGGGTCATGTAGGCATGAATTGCGCACTTTCTATGTGTGCTCCAAATGATGTCATCTGGAAGCATGAGTTGTATTGTCTTATATAGCGGAGGAAGTGTTTTGATTCTGGAGTGTGTCCACTCAGCAAAGTCTGTAGTGGTTGTGGAGGAGTGGCAAGTGGTGGTAGAGAGACTTTACTGGCTAGGCAGCACATTCCTGGTGTTTCTGCTGGATATTTCAGGGCTTTGCAGTGTGTGCAGATGTGCGTTAGGGTGCTAATGTCGGCCTCTGGCGCCATGCTGTAGTCTTCTGCAGCGTTGTATCTGAAGGCTAGGCGGTGGAATTGGTTGTGGTGTTTTTGAAGTTTGTTTTCTGTGTTGCGACGTCGTGTTTCTGTGCTCCTGCGCGCTGCTGTTGTGTTGCATTTCTGCGTCTTTGTTGTTCCTGGCTGCGCACTTCTTCTTGTCGTGCAGTTCTTTGCATTTGGTTCTCAGCTGTGCGTCGTGCAGTGACCTGTTGTCTGTGTCTCTGCTGCGCAGTGTGTTTCTGTTCTGGCGTTTGTTCTGCCCTTTTTTGTTTGATGTATGTAACGTTGTGAGTGTGTCGTCCGATGCTGTTATTTTTAGAAGGCATGGCTTGTCTTTTGGGTCAGTTTATGTCTGTGTGGAAGGAAGAATTGGTTTTAGTTTGTGGTGTTTGTAGGTGTTGTGTGTACGGGGTCCCGTAAGGTTGGTGGGATGGGTTGTGATTGGAAGTTGTGTTGTGTGGGTAGGAATTTGCTGGAGAATTGCTCCCTCAGAGTTTGGTTTTGGCAGTTTAACCCTCAAACACCAACTGAAATCTCTCAGCATTCTATCCTAGCCTTGGATGGCTCTTGCCAGCGTTGCTATGGTTACAGCAGTTATGCAAATCCCCCCTTATTGGCAGCCAATCATGTTGTTCAGAATGTAGAGGCTGGGTGAGTCATTGGCAGCCCCGGAGGATGCTGGAACATGTAGTTTTTATTTTACTCGTTGTGTTGGGGGCCTTTTAGGTTTTGGGGGGGATTTCTTTGCTACAAATGTACCTTGCTTGAGGCCTATTTCTGTTGGCAAGTATTGTGTTTCTGCGTTGTATGGTTTCTTTGTTTGAGGTATACATCACATGACGTGAACCCATTTATATAATAGATTGTATTTACATTTTACTTGAGTCCCCTTCGAGAAGAGAAGGATGCATATAAATATCTTAAATAAATAAATAAAATACCAAAATTAACCTAGAGGAGGGGTGCTTACACTTTTTCAGCATGGGAGCTACTGATTTAAAAACCAAGTCCCAAAGATCACCTACCCAGAAAAAATGTAAACGTATAACTATTTTCTTATTTATTTATTTATATTTATTATTCATTTTTATGTACCACTCCTTCCAGCAGGCTCGGGGCATTTCACATAAAGTGAAGTTATAAAACATCAACATTTCAATTTAATAACAACAATATAAAACAGAGCATATAAATATATCCAACCACCCCATTTCTCCCACACTGCCATATTACCACACATATTATCAGCCAGAAAGTAAGAAGAGAGGCTTTTGAACTGCAAGGCCATTTAATACGCAGCAAGGTAAACAAAGGGGCATGCAAAAATACACCCAACCACCCCATTTCTCCCACATTTCCATATTCCCCAACATATATTTCTCAAGGAACAAAGCAAGCAGAGAGGCTTTGGAGCTAAAAGGCCATTTTTAAACATTAAAAATAAAAGAGACATGCCACAGAACAATCAAGCACCCACCCCAAAGTAAAAAAGACCGACCTTTGAGATGCGATAAGAAAATTACCCCAAAGTGTCCTTCTTCTCCTCCTCCGTCGTTGCTCCTATTTCCACGCCACCAGCATGCGTGCCGCCTCCAGAAGCTCACGAGAAGTCCGAGAAGCAAAATGGGCGCTTCTGCGCATGCGCGCGGGGCCAGCCATGCATTGGGTCATCTTGGCCCGCCCCCTTTGGTCTCCTATTACTCTGAGTGGCTGGAGAAGGACGGAGGGATGAGGAGGAATCCAAAAGAGGGGGCCCATTCTGCCTCTTGGACTCTGGAGCTTTTGGAGGTGGCGCGCGAGCAGGGAGCGGGGAGGAGCAACGACAGGGGACTTCTTTGCAGCGTGCAGGGGCATGTGAAGAGGACCAACAGCAAAAAACCTGGTCAGGGGCCTGAAGATCACCAGGATGAGGCCCGAAGATCACCCTGGTGATCCCGATCACCATACTGAGCACCCCTGCCCTAGAGGGTGGCATGCAGCCTTTGCACACCCCTGACATCCAATGAGAAAGTTCTCCAAACCTGAGAAGCTTGATCCAAGTGCACATTGACAATGGCAGAAGCTGATGGGGAATTTGGAATCCATCTGTCAGGGAGTCTATGCGCTAACTCAGTGTAAGCTAGTCCCGCGTCAAGCAATTAAGAGACAAAAGGCAATTAAGCATCCTCAGAAATGATTAGGTAAACACGTCGAGTAATTAGGTATGTGATTTGCAGACTATAGCGTCCCCACAAATGGATTTTGCCATAAAAAATAACGGTAATGGAGAACGGGACTTGGAAGGTGGCTTGCTAGAAGGCTGGCCTCAATTACAGGCTAACCATCGTGCCTACGTTTTTGTCGTCAGATGTCTCGTTTTCAGATTTGGCAACCGAATAAAAAAAAGTCATGGATTTTGTGTGACGGATATATCCCCAGTATCAACTTTCCGCATGTTCTGCAAGTCAATTAACAATTTAAGCGGCGAAAGGGGAGCGGAAGGGTTGCCGAGCTGGAACTGGCCACAGAATCAAACTTCCTTCATCTGGTCCTACCAAATGAGGTCGATTGGTGGCAAACGATGGAGCAGATGGTCCACAGCTGAAGAAGCATCGCAGTCCATTAGCGGATGGGCTTCGGCTTCCTTTCGCAGCAAGTGGCCCAACTGGATTCCTAAACAACTCACTCTTCCCAGGCTATCCTAAGGCAAATGTGCCTGATCCCTGTGGTGGAATAATGCACAAGCTCCAACTGTCCTAAAATTATAGAAGGGATCTCAAGAGCCATCTAGTCCAATCCACTGCCACGCAGGAACACAAAGTTCAAGTGGAACCCCTTCACTGCAGTTTGAATTCATTGCTCCAACGTCTAGAGCAGTGTTTCCCAACCAGTGTGCCGTGAGCGATCCTCAGGTGTGCCGTGGGAAATTGGAACCTCCAATCCCCTTTCTTCCCTCTCCTGCCGAACACTTTTTCTTCTCCACTCGGGCTCCCTTCTTCCCAGTCTCGCTCTGCTCGCTTTGTCTCGCTTTGCTCTGGGGCGAGTCTTCCCCCTCCTGCAGTAGCGCCTGCACGGGCTCACGCCTTCCTCCCCCTCCTCTCTGAACACGCTCACGCTGCCCCCTCGGATCAAAATGGCGGCAGAAGAGGCCGTGTAGAAGAAACAGTAAGTGTTGGGCAGGAGGGGGAAGAAAGGGCGCAAAGGGGAAGGGGGAGGAAGAGGTCTCTGTCGAAAGCTGGCATGGGCAAACTTGGACCTTCCAGGTGTTTTGGACTCCAACTCCCACCATTCCTAGCAGCCTCAGGCCCTTTCCCCCCTCAGCCACTTAAGCAGGAAAGGGCCTCAGGCTGTTAGGAATGGTGGGAGTTGGAGTCCAAAGAACCCAGAGGGCCGAAGTTTTCCCATGCCTGTTTAAGGGACCTTAAAGTGGTGAGCCTCCTTCCAACATTGTGATTCTGGATAGAAAACAAACAACATAACATAACATTGTTTGAGTCCACAGTGCTCTCTGGGTGTAGGTGAACTACAACTTCCAAACTCAAGGTCAATTCCCAAGCAAACCCTTTCAGTACTTTCTGTTGGTAATGAGAGTTCAATAGGCCAAGTTTGGTTCAATTCCATTGTTGCAAGAGTTCAGGATGCTCTTTGATTGTGTGTTAACTATAAATCCCAGAAACTGTAACCTTAATAATAAACATTAATAAAAACGCCACAAAAAATGTTGGAGAGGTTGCCAGGGGGTGGGTACATATATACATATGTGGTGGCAATGTAAATACATATGTAAACAAAGAGTTCAATAGGCCAAGTTTGGTTCAATTCCATTGTTGCAAGAGTTCAGGATGCTCTTTGATTGTGTGTTAACTAGAAATCCCAGAAACTGTAACTCCCAAATGTCAAGGTCTATTTTCCCCAAACTCCATCTGTGTTCACATTTGGGCATATTGAGTAGTCATGCCAAGTTTGGTCCTGATCCAACATTGTTGGAGTCCACAGTGCTCTCTGGATATAGGTGAACTACAACTCCAAAACTCAAGGTCAATGCCCACCAAACTCTTATAGTATTTTCTCTTGGTTATGGGAGTTCTGTGTGGGAAGTTTTTGTCTTTCTGCCATTCCTGCCAGGATATCTATGTTGTGTTCATCGAAACAGGCCCAGGTTTCACACTGAGTGTATAAATACATTTAAAAACATATTAACTATATGTATTACTGCAGTGTTTCTCAACCAGTGTGCCGGGGCACACTAGTGTGCCGTGAGCTATCATCAGGTGTGCCGTGGGAAATGGGAACCTCCCGGGGGCAGTCTAGTGTGTTGAAGTATAAAAACCCTAAGAAGCCTACCTCGATAAAGGCACAAAATTACAAACACCCCCCACCCCTCCCCACCCGTTGTCTACTTGGTCTCTCCCTCTCCCTCCATGCATTGGGAAGGGCCGCTTCCCTTCCCCAAGTAGAGACCTCCTCTTGCCTTCTGGGGTTCTGTGGGAAGTCTGGCCCAGTTCTATCATTGGTAGGGTTCAGAATGCTCTTTGATTGTAAGGGAATTATAAATCCCAGCAACTACAAATGGCAATGTCTATTTCCCCTGAACTCCATCTGTGTTCACATTTGGGCATATTGAGTATTCATACCAAGTTTGGTCCTGATCCAACATTGTTTGAGTCCACAGTGCTCTCTGGATATAGGTGAACTACAACTCCAAAACTCAAGGTCAATGCCCACCAAACTCTTATAGCATTTTCTCTTGGTTATGGGAGTTCTGTGTGGGAAGTTTGTGTCTTTCTGCCATTCCTGCCAGGGTATCTATGTTGTGTTCATCGAAACAGGCCCAGCTTTCACACTGAGTGTATAAATACATTTAAAAACATATTAACTATATGTATTACTGTGTCATTTTTTGTCATTTTGTAACGCTCTTTACATTGGCCTGCCTTTCTCGGTGATCTGGAAACTGAAACTGGTGCAGAATGCAGCGGCTCAGGTGGCAGGCGCCTCTATGAGCAGCCATGTTACACCCATCTGGCGCGAACTGCACTGGTTGCCAGTGGAATGCCGGATCACCTTCAAGGTGCTGATATTGACCTAAAAACATATTAACTCTATGTATTACTGAGTTAGTGTGTCATTTTGTGTCATTTTGGTTGGAGGTGTGCCCCAGGATTTTGTAAATGTAAAAAATGTGCCGCGGCTTAAAAAAGGTTGAAAATCACTGGCCTAAGATACCTCTAGTAAGTCAAAGGCTTAATATTACTTATAAGTCTGGTGGTGACCAATGGTCTTTTAAGAAGGTTTCCGGCCAGAAGAGTGTTCCAGCTTATTGCAACTTTTGAATTCTATTTAAACAATCCCACATTTCATTGTTTGGTGTGCAGCAGTTGGGATTTCTTAATACAGTGTTTCCCAACCTTTTTTGAGCCGCGGCACACTTTTAACATTAAAAAAATCCAGGGGCACACCACCAACCAAAATGACACAAAATGACACTCTAACACAGTAAAGAACGGCTGGGGGATGGTGACCTGCTGGGAGCAGCTGCTGGGAGTGCCGAAGCCGGGGGAGGAGGAGGAGCCAGGCCATGCCCCGCCCCCTCCCCCTGGCTTCAGTTCTCCCACAGCTTCTCCAGCCTTGAGGGGGCAGTGCCAAGCCAGCACTGTGCTGGCTATGCCACCGCTGGCTTGGCACTGCCCCTCAAGGCTGGTGAAGCTGTGGGAGCGCTGAAGCTGGGGGAGGAGGTGGAGCCAGGTCGCACCATGCCCCGGCCCCTCCATGCGGCTTCAGTTCTCCCACAGCTTTGCCAGCTTTCAGGAGGCAGTGCCAAGCCAGAGGTGGCAGAGCCAGCAGAATGCTGGCTTGGCACTGCCCCCTCAAGGCTGGCGAAGCTGTGGGAGCGCTGAAGCCGGTGGGACAGGGCGGAGCCAGGCCATGCCATGCGCCGCCCCCTCCCCGGCTTCAGCGCTCCCACAGTGGAGAAGCATGAGCGGTGGACGGGCTTCAGTAGGCGTGGCTCCTCCTCCGCGCGGCTTCAGCGAGCGAGGGGTGAGAGTAGTGGAGAGAGTCATGGCAGATTGGAGGCTGGCTGGGAAACGGCCGAAGGAGGCGGTGCCCCAGTCCCTTCTTTCTTTTCTTCACCGCCACTCGGCCCTTCCTCCTCCTCTCCCAAGCAGCAGGAGTTCGGCAGGAGAAGGGGGAAGGAAGGGGGCAGAGAGCTTTCTCGCGGCACACCTGATGATCACTCACGGCACACTAGTGTGCCACGGCACACTGGTTGAGAAACACTGTCTTAATACACCAAGCCCTTATCCTTCAGTCTTCAAGACAGCTCTCCTCTCTCTAAACAAGGATTCTGTTCTATATACAGCTAGCTGTACCCGACACGCGTTGCTGTGCCCTTTTTAGGAGATGCGAGCAAGTTCAATCATCCACGGTGTGCCCTCCTCTAAACTGCAGTTGGATGGAGTGTGGGTCATGGGGGGCATGGTGTGCCAAGTTGGGTCTTTATTGGTTTTGGTTCTGGGCCACAGTGGTCTGTGGGGAATGATGGGTTTTGAAGTACTACAAATCCCATTTTCCATGGTGGTACTTCAAGTCCCATCATGCATGGTTGGGGCTCTGCGTGCCAAGGTAGGTTACTGTAAATTCAGGCCATATGAGCCTAGTTAGGAACAGCAAGTTAATGAAGCCTTACTGTAAATTCAGGCCATACACAATGTCCAATGAGCTGTGGCCTAGTTGGGAGACTCAAGTTAATGAAGCCTTACTGTCAATTCAGAGCGTAAACAACTTCCCAGTAAGTGAGGGCTAGTTAGGGAAATCAAGTTAATGAAGCCTTACTGTCAATTTTGGGCGTGGTCTGTGATTTTTTTAGGGTGTACATTTTTCGGTTGGAAGTGATTTGGGTGTTATGCAGCAGTTATGCAAATCCGCCCTTATAGGCAGCCAATCATGTTGTTCAGAATGTAGAGGCTGGGTGAAGTCGTTGGCTGCCCCAGAGGATGCTGGTAAATGTAGTTTTATTTTTACTCGTTGTTTTGGGGGCCTTTTAGGTTTTGGGGGGGAAAGTTTCTTTGCTACAAACGTACCTTGCTTGAGGCCTATTTCTGTTGGCAAGTATTGTTTTTCTGCGTTGTAAGGTTTCTTTGTTTGAGGTATACATCACATGATGTGAACCCATTTATATAATAGATAGAGCAGTTTTTCCCAACCGCTGTGACATGGTACAGTAGTGTGCCATGATGGACCTCCTGCTCTGCCACGAGAAAAGCTCTCTGCCCCCCTTCCTTCCTACTTCCTCCTGCCAAACTCCTGCTGCTTGGGGAAGTGCTTCGGCCATTTCCCCAGCCAGCCTCCAATCCGCCATGACTCCTGCTCCTCGCTCGCTGAAGCTGCACGGAGGAGCCCTGCCCACTGAAGCCCATCCACCGCTCATGCTCCTCCTCTGAGGGATAGCCTTGAGGGGACAGTGCCAAGCTACCATTGTGCTGGCTCTGCCACCGCTGGCTTGGCGTTGCCCCCTCAAGGCTGGAGAAGCTGTGGGAGAGCCGAAGCCAGGGGTAGGGGGCGGGGCATGGCGGGGCCTGGCTCCTCCCCCTCCCCCAGCTTCGGCACTCCCAGGAGCTGCTCCCAGCAGGCCACCATCCCCCAACCGTTCTTTACTGTGTTAGAGTGTCATTTTGTGTCATTTTGGTTGGTGGTGTGCCCCCGGATTTTTTAAATGTTAAAAGTGTGCCGCGGCTAAAAAATGGTTGGGAAACACTGCGATAGAGAAATCTTCTCTGTCACCGGCATTACTTTTTGTACTTTGAGGGTACCATCTTGTCCTTTGTCATAGGCAGCAGCATGCCTTTGGTTGGCTTTCTCCCTCAATGATCATATATCCTGTGATTCGTCTCTGCCTCCACAGATGGACTGCATTCCCAGGGCCCTTAATTCTCTAATTTGGTTCATGTTTTCCTTTCTGCCTCTTTTATCGATCTTTATGTCCATTTTCATGATCCATCCGCCTTTCGAATGGCCATTTTATTTTCATTTCATTAAACCGCAGGCCCGTTTCCATCAACGCAAACATGCCGTTTCCTTCCACCCAAGTCGACACGGGCTATTATGTTCTTTATTCTTGATACCCTTTCTTGTTTTGCCGTCTAGCTTGGGTAGTGAATTCTGGGGAGAGGCCACCAGAAGTTTTTGAAATGGAACGTGTTGTATCTGTGTGCGCCATAGGGTCGCATGTTCAATGAGGCCAGAGTTGTGGCTACAATGCAGTTTGGAAACGGGGAGAACAATGAAAATAAAAGAGAAAATAGAAAAGGGGTGAAAGAAGAACAAAAGCTCTAGATCAGGGGTGCTCACACTTTTTCAGCATGGGAGCTACTGATTAAAAAACCAAGTCCCAAAGATCACCTGCCCAGAAATGTAAAAACGTATAACTATTTTCTTATTTATTTATTTATATTTATTATTCATTTTTATGTACCGCTCCTTCCAGCAGGCTCGGGGCAGTTTACATAAAATGAAGTTATACAACATCAACATTTCAATTTAATAACAACAATATAAAACAGAGCATAAAAATACATCCAACCACCCCATTTCTCCCACACTGCCATATTACCACACATATTTTCAGCCAGAAAGTAAGAAGAGGGGCTGTTGAACTGCAAGGCCATTGAATACCCAGCAAGGTAAACAAAGGGGCATGCAAAAATACATCCAACCACCCCATTTCTCCCACACTGCCATATTACCACACATATTATCAGCCAGAAAGTAAGACGAGAGGCTTTTGAACTGCAAGGCCATTTAATACTCAGCAAGGTAAACAAAGGGGCATGCAGAAATACATCCAACCACCCCATTTCTCAAACATTTCCATATTCCCCAACATATATTTCTCAAGGAACAAAGCAAGCAGAGAGGCTTTGGAGCTAAAAGGCCATTTTTAAACATTAAAAATAAACAAATAGACATGCCACAGAACAATCAAGCACCCACCCCAAAGTAAAAAGACCGACCTTTGAGATGCGGTAAGGAAATGACCCCAAAGCGTCCTTCTTCTCCTCCTCCGTCGTTGCTCCTATTTCCACGCCGCCAGCATGCGTGCCGCCTCCAAGAGCTCACGAGACGTCCGAGAGGCAGAATGAGCACTTCTGCGCATGCGAGCGGGGCCAGCCATGCATTGCGTCATCCAGGCCCGCCCCCTTTGGTCTCCTATGACTCTGAGTGGCTGGAGAAGGACGGAGGGAGGAGGAGGAATCCAAAAGAGGGGGCCCATTCTGCCTCTTGGACTCTGCAGCTTTTGGAAGCGGTGCGCGAGCAGGGAGGAGCAACAACGGAGGACTTCTTTGCAGCGTGCAGGGGCGCGTGAAGAGGACCAACTGCAAAAAAATCTGGTCAGGGATCTGAAGATCACCAGGATGAGGCCCAAAGATCACCCTGGTGATCCCGATCACCATTCTGAGCACCCCTGATCTAGATTATAACCTTTGGCTGCTCAAATATATTGAAACGGGTCAAAATTTGTCATGCTAGATGGAGCTAAAGAGAATTGTGCATCAAAACATCTGGACACTCATGTTTTATGGAAAGAGTAGTGTGCTATATATTATAGTCGCCCCAATTTGCCAGGGACAGTTTTGGTTAAGGCTATATAAGAGTAAAGAAGGGGAGCCGGGAAGAAAGTTCCATCTTGTCTTCTGTGACATCAGGGCCCCTCCCTCAGCAACAATATAATCTATTATATAAATGGGTTCACGTCATGTGATGTATACCTCAAACAAAGAAACCATACAACACAGAAACACAATACTTGCCAACAGAAATAGGCCTCAAGCAAGGTACGTTTGTAGCAAAGAAACTTTCCCCCCCAAAACCTAAAAGGCCCCCAAAACAACGAGTAAAAATAAAACTACATTTACCAGCATCCTCCGGGGCAGCCAAAGACTCACCCAGCCTCTACATTCTGAACAACATGATTGGCTGCCAATAAGGGCGGATTGCATAACTGCTGTAACCATAGCAACACTGGCAAGAGCCATCCAAGGCTAGGATAGAATGCTGAGAGATTTCAGTTGGTGTTTGAGGGTTAAACTGCCAAAACCAAACTCTGAGGGAGCAATTCTCCAGCAAATTCCTACCCACACAACACATCATTTCCAACCCTTACATACTCAGACTTTCTCGCATCTCCTAAATAGGGCACAGCAACGCGTGCCGGGTACAGCTAGTATTATATAATACTAATATTATGAATGATGTACTACCGTGTTTCCCCGAAAGTAAGACAGCGTCTTACTTTCTTTCCCCCCCGAAAAGTCCCCCTACGGCTTACTTTCGGGGTACTTCTTATATAACCCAAGACATACCCCGTCGCCACGCCCACGCCGCCGCCGCCACCGCCACGCCCACGCCGCAATCGGCCCCATCGGCCGCGGCACACCTCTGTGGCACACCTTTCCACCAGGCCTCTAAGGAAGGGAGGGGAAGAGAGCCAGAAGCGTGGCAAAGCGGCGCGTGTCACTCTGACGCGCTGCCTCGCCCGCCCCCCCTGGCTCCTTTCCCCCTCCCTTCCTTGGACGAAAGAAGGGAGGGGAAGGAGCCAGGGCGTGGCGACGGCGCGGCGCGTCACTCTGACGCGGCGCTGCTTTGTCACGCCTCTGGCTCTCTTCCCCCTCCCTTCCTTGGAGGCCTGGCGGAAAGGTGTGCCGCAGAGGTGTGCCGCGGCCGGTTGCGGCGGCGCGGCGGCGCGGCAGCGCGGCGAGGTACGGTTTACTTTCGGGGTACGGCTTATATTAGCCGACCCCCCTGACACCCCCGATACGTCTTACAATCGGGGGTGTCTTACTTTCGGGGAAACACGGTAGTACTATGCTAGTAATGTAGTATGTTGTATGTTCATATGACTTGTAAGCCGCTCTGAGTCCCCTTTGGGATGAGAAGGGCAACATATAAATGCCGTAAATAAATAAATATATTTGTTTGTTTCTCTCGACAGAGTTCTCAAAGTGCCCCCTCCCATTTCAAAGCAAAACACACTAGTTTGCTTTTGCCTGAATCTACTGGGAAGGGCCAGATCCCACTTTGCACTGTTGGTTGAGTGCAAACTATGGTTCGGGCCCAGCCTACTTGAGGGACTGCTATCTCCTCCTACCAGCCCACACGAGCCCTGAGATATCAGGAGAGGCCCTCTTCTCGGCCCCACCACCATCACAAGTATGGCTGGTAGGAACGAGAGAGAGAGAGAGAGAGTCTTTTTGGTGGTGGCCCCACGGCTCTGAAACTCCTTTCCCATAGAGATACATTTGGCCCCCTTGTTATTGGCCTTTTGCTCGCAGGCAGAAACCTTTTTTATGGAAGTGCATGTGTTGTAATGGGTTTTTTTTTGGGGGGGGGCGGCTTTTTAAGTCTCTTCTGCTGTGTTTTTTTTATGAGTGATGGTCACTCGTTGGCCTGATAACAGTCTTGTGTCCAAATTTGGTGTCAATTCGCCCAGTGGTTTTTGAGTTATGTCAATCCCACAAACAAACATTTTTATTTATATAGATGTGTTGAGTGGGTGGGATGATGGTTTCTTTGTACTATGTAGTTCTCCTTTTTTCTTTGTTTGCCGCTTTGAGTCCCATCTATGGGAGAAAAGTAGAATAATAATAATAACTCAGTTTGCCTACAGTCAGGCCCATAGCCAGGATTTTGATTCGGGGGTGGAGGGTGGGTGGGCTGAGTTTGTTTCGGGAGGGGGGGGGGGTCTGAGTGAGAGAGGGTCTACCCTAGGAAACCTTTTTGTATCATTATCCCAATACCCCCATGCATATGGGATATATTGAGCATGGTGATCAGATCATGATATGAATAAACACAAAAGTTTAAATAATGTACCAGTAAGGCCTTCTGGCAGACCACCCTGAGAATTTCGGGGTGGTGGTGGTGGGGGGGTGCTGAAGTCCCTCAAGCCCCCACCCCTGGCTACGGGTCTGCCGGCAGCGATGTATGCTGAGGACAAATGGGAAGGAATGGGAGGAGAGGGGATAAACTAGAAGATTTTTAAAAACATCTGGAAAAGTGGGAAAGAAAGAGGAATAATAATAATAATAATAGACCAAATCACGATCTGTCAACTGCAAAAGGCCACCTGACTTGGATCTGTGTGTCGCACATCATTCGAAAATACATCACACAGTCCCAGACACTTGGGAAGTGTTTGACTTGTGATTTTGTCATACGATATCCATCATATATATCTCATTTGCTGTGGCATACTGTATTTTTGTGTCAATAATAATAATAATAATCTTATTATTATTGTTTGACATGTGATTTTATGATATGGAATCCAGTAACTTTTTCTATGAATTATGGGTTATGTAGTATCTCTGTGCCTCTGCAATTCTGGATTCTGGGTTCTGGGATCTGGGCCCATAACCTCTTCGGCGTTGAGTATTTATGTCACAGCGGATAGGCAACAGAAATATAGAAGTTTAATTCCCCATAGGCCCAAAAACTCCAGTCTCTGTTCGAGTGAATAATGAAACTCTCATTCAATTCACAAGGTAAATATATAACTTTGTATTGAATTGTATTTAACAATAACTGGCAAAACATCGAAAAACAACAGCCATCACAGCTACCTTTCTAAACATCCTTTCCTCACAGATATTAAATCCCATCTGACAAATCCCAACTGTCACTTTGTAACTGACATTCCTCAAGGTTCCATTTAGCAGTCTTGAGACAGCGCCATCTGGTGTCAAACATGTCACACTGCAGGTCATCTCAAACTGCGAAAATATATCATGAATATATCTCATGACTCATGAATTGCTATTCAAAATGCAATAATCTGACAATTTTGTCATACGATATCCATCATATATATCTCATTTGCTGTGGCATACTGTGTTTTTGTGTCAATAATAATAATAATCTTATTATTATTGTTTGACATGTGATTTTATGATATGGAATCCAGTATATATTAGGGGTGGTTGATCCATTAAAAAATCGATTCTAAACTCGTGGTGGTGGGGGGGGATTTCCATTGCTGGGTCATTACAAAAATTAATCCGAAATTTTTAAAATACATTGCGTAATTGAAACGTAATTAATAACGGAATTCGTTACTATTTCGTTAGTGGGGCCAGTGCGCAGGGGATGCTCGCCTCAACACCCCCTCGCCAGCTCAGAATCAACCCGCGATAACACAGGTTGATTCTCAGCTGGCGAGGAGGGATGGAGTGCATGCCCTCCACGCCCCCTCGCCAGCTCAGAACCAACCCGGGTTAAAGGCAATGCCTCCCTTCCCCTCTGCCAGCCCAGTAACCAATCCGCATTCCCTTTAACCCGCGTGTCAGATGGCAACAGGAGGGTGGAGGGGGCAGCCTGGCACCCTCCTCTCGCCAGCTGATACCCAAACGGGGGTTATCTTTAACCCATGTTTGGGTGTCATCTGGCGAGAGGAGATGCTACCTTCTACTCCCCTCTCGCCAGCTGACAACCAAGGGCGGGTTAAAGATAAGAAAGGGTGGAAACAAGCTAATAACACACCCTTTATGTAAATGGCGGACCTGGTCTCGATTTAGAAAGGTCACTTCCGGGTTGGATGACGAGGGTCGATATAGGGTCAAAATAATTTCAAATACGAAAAATTAATGGAAATCAAAATATTTAAACCGGACATATCCACCCCTAGGGTGTGTGTGTGTGTGTGTGTGTGTATCTCGTTTGCTGTGTCATATTGTGGTTTTTTGTCATACCTTTAAGGCCATACACGGCCTGGGGCCAGCGTATCTGAGGGACCGTCTCACCCCATATTGCCCAGCGAGATCACTTCGGTCCGAAGAGGCCAACCTCTTGGTAGTACCATCTGCAAAGTTGGCACGTTTAACATCCACTCGCCGGAGGGCGTTCTCTGTGATAGCTCCTACGCTATGGAACGCCCTCCCGGCCGAAGCCAGAGCCCTGACAGACCTACTCCCATTCAGACGGGCCTGCAAAACTTATTTGTTTAGGCAGGCCTTTGGTGAGTAGGTTAGGTTGACACTTCCTGGGCTCCAACATTTCTGCTGTTTCTACTGTTTATATTGTATTAATTGTTTAATTGTGTTTTAATTGTGTTTTAAACTGTGTATGTTTTAACCCTTTGGCGCGGTGCCATTGGCTTTGTGAGCCGCTGCGAGCCCCCGGGAGTCGGCGGCGAAGAAGCCTCAATAAATAATAATAATAATAAAATAATAATAATAATATTTATTTACAACCAGCCCTTTCTCCCCACAGGGACTCAGGGCAGTCATTTGGGACTGTTCCTGACAAATCAAGGCAGTTGTAGGATATGGACCAAGCAGGTAGCTAAAGAGAAGGGTGATTATCTGTATATATAATAGAAGAGAATGTTTGTATGTTTGTTTGTATGCATGTTTGTATGTATGTTTGCTTGTATGTATGTGGCAGCTTTCTGATTGGTTGCCACTGTGGGATTATTTGCATAACGCCTCTGATTGGCCAGCACCACCAACATTCCGACACTCTAAAGTGGCAGAGGGGGGTAAGGAAAAGGCCTGAGGGTGATTATTAGTAATAATTCTTGGAACAGAGTATCAAATGGGCTCGTATTTGGAGGGCTTCTCCTTCTGCAACTAAACCATCTCCCCTGTCCTTGTTGTTCATGTTGGACCATTGAACTCATTCTTGTTTGCCTTGTTTCCTTCCTCCCTCCCTTCTCTTCTTCCCTTTCCCTCCCCCTTCCCTTCCCGCACAGGACTCCACAGAATGGAGCAAGAATGAGAGGAAAAAGGCAGACAGAAAAGCATGAACTGGAGGCTTATTGAGTTCCTCTACTTCCTCTTTATATGGGACCATATCACAATACAGCCCTCCTCCCAGGAACCCGCTGTGACCAACCAACATGTCTCCAAGGAATTTGATTGGCTTATTTCAGACAGGGGGCCTTTCCACCACTCACGGAGCTACTTATCCTTTGTGGAAAGACATCGTCAAGGATTTACAACCAGATATAAAATATACAGGTAGGACATTGGTGTTTCGGTAATTGCCGTTTTCTTGCTTTGCTCGCCTTTTGCTTACTTCTTTCCAGCAACACACAAGGAGTAAACCACTCGGAACTACAGTAGGGATGGGGGAAAAAAATATTCAAAACATGTTGCAAAATTGGAAAAGATATTGTTTGGACTGTCAAGAAATCCCAACGAGAAGAATCTCGGATTGAGAATAGTTTTGGGTTCACTCGGCACAACATTGGCAGACGGTTTTTTATGCAGTTAGTTATTATTATTATTATTATTTTATTATTATTATTTAAACTTGTTAGTCGCCACTCCCATACGGCTCGGGGCGACTTGCAGAGTTCACTGGGCAGATGAGTAAGAACGATACAACAATAACAATACACAATAGAAAGAAAAACAATACGTTAATCTATATATATAAAAATCGAGTGGTCGTGGGATGTCGTATATGCACGGCCAAACTATAACCCCCCCAAACACAAATCCCACGACACACATTCCCCCAGACCACGAGGTACAGACATAACACAAAAAAACCCACCTCACTAACTTGCAACCCCCCCAAAAACAGCCCCCCAAAACCGCCCATTGACTCCCGTTCTGCGCTGCCCGCGAGCGCTGCAGAGAGGGAAAACAACCGCGCATGCGCACAGCGACCCCCCAAAACCCCCCAACCCATCCCGCCACCCTCTCTCCCCACTCACCGGGACCTTCGCAGCCACACCGGCAACGCAATAACCACCTCGCCATCCTCGCTCTTCACCACACGTCCCCGGTCCCAGAGCAGCTCTAGGCCGCCAAACTACACTTCCCAGAAACCTCCGCATAAACAGGAAGTGGCCATGCCGGGGTTTCTGGGAACTGTAGTCCAAAACGCACCCAGCACAAAAAAAGGGGCATGCGCTCCAGGGTGGAAGGCAGGCCCGGAGATCGGTGCACCGCCCTCTGCCGTGTCCCCCGCGATTCCAGCGGCCACACCTGAACGAAGGTAAGCTCCCGAGCTTACCTTCTTTCAGGCGCCGCCGCAACAACCGGGGAAATGGCGGAGGGCTGATCGGCGATCTCCGGCACTGCCTTCCGCTCTCCGTGGCTGGCCGCGCCTGAAAGAAGGTAAGTAGCCCCGGCCTTACCTTGCTTCTGGCGCGGCCGCCGCAACCGCGGGGAACACGAAGGGAGGTAATGAGACAGAGAGGGGAGGCCTGAGAGAGAAGGGGGGGGGGAGAAGAAAGATAGGGGGGGGGAGTGACACAGAGAGAGACGGGGCAGGACAGAGAGAGGGGGGAAGTAACACAGAAAGAAAGAGGGGGAACCAAGGGGGAATCAGGCAGCGAGAGAGAGGAGGGGGAGAGAGAGAGATGGGAAAGTGAAACACAGAGAGAGGGGGAGGGGACAGAGACAAAGGGGGGAAACAGACAGAGAGGGGGGGGATGTACATACACACATACATACAGAAACACATACATACACATACATACAGACACACAGGCACATACATACTCACACACATACATACACATACATACATACATACACATACACACACAACTACATACACACACATACACATACATACACACACATATATATACACAGACACACACACATCCACACCCATACATACACACATACAAACACACACAAACACACATACATACATACACACACATACAAACACACATACACATATATACAAACACAAAACACATTGTCAAATCATTTCCAACCCTAACATACCCACACTTCCACACATCTCCTAAATAGGGCACAGCAACGCGTGCCGGGTTCAGCTAGTAAATACTAACGACGATTAGATGTTATGGGGCTGTCTTTCCTGGGGCCTTAGGCTCCTCATTTCGTTTGTCTCTGAGACTAGACAAGTCAGATCTAGTCCACATCCCGAAGCTTACACCCCAGAAAGTTCGCGTGTGAAATCTCCTACGCTTCCTCTTCCTTTGGCTGGGATCGCTGTTTCTGTAGAGATCATGCTTGTTGTCAACAGTAGGGGCGGTTTTATGGCTTTGTGGATCATCTGTCTCTCTGTTCTGGGGAAGAGCTCGGAGGACTTCCGGGTGCTCTCCTAGGGGGTGGGGGGTTGAGCATGGAACTTGGCCCGACTTCCTGTTCTGCTTCCGCCTCCTGCGGCGCTTGCTCCCAGGTGTCCATTCTTTCCGCTTGGCCTCCAAGAGGGATGAAGACATCCGGTCTTCTTCGGCGTTCCCAAGGCCACCGGCCATCTTGGTCGCCACACCAAGCGCCCCCCCCCCCCAACGGGGGGCCGCGGCACCGTGGCTGCGCTCTCCAGGGTGGGCCAGGACTCGGGAGATCTCCAGCAAATCCCATTCCAGTTAGGAACACTCAACCTCCAGTGGGGGCTGGGGGAGGTTGCCAGAGTCTCTCCCAATCGACCGTGCTCATCCCTCCAATCGGTAGCAGGCAGGTGCATCGAAAAGACAACCACCCTCGGGAAAGCGAGTGGAGGGCGAGGGCCAACAGTTCCTAATACAATCATAGGATCGAAGGTTGAGAGTCATTGAAATAATAAATAAATAAATAAAATTGCAAGGAGAGGTGGGTATTATTATTATTAATATTAATAATAATTATTAATAATTATAATTATTATAAACATATCTATTTCAGGAGGCATTTGAGTTATGAAATTGGTTTTTAATCTGGTTCTTATTGTTATATTGTTAATTGTATTGTTCTCTTGTAAACCGCTCCGAGCCTTCGGGGAGTGAGTGGCGGTATATAAATAAATTAATTAAATTGCAAGAATAATAATAAATAAATAAATAAAATTATAATTATTATAAATATATCATTTCGGGAGGCATTTGAGTTATGAAATGGTTTTAACTTGTATTATTATTATTATTAATATTAATAATAAATAAATAAATAAATAAAATTGCAAGATTAATAATTATAATTATTATAAATATATCTATTTCGGGAGGCATTTGAGTTATGAAATTGGTTTTTAACCTGGTTCTTATTGTTATATTGTTAATTGTATTGTTCTCTTGTAAACCGCTCCGAGCCTTCGGGGAGTGGCGGTATATAAGCCTGAATAATAAATAAATAAATAAATAAATAAATAAAATTGCAAGGAGAGGTGGGTATTATTATTATTTTTTAAAAATAAAGTCTTTATTTCAGTTTTCACAGTAAATAAACACACAAATAACACATATACAGAACCATAAGAAAAAGTGGGAAGGTAAAAAGGGAAGTGAAGGAATGCTTTCAGCATTCCTTTTCATACAAAAGAAAAGAGTGCCGGAAAAGGGTACATAGACACACATTAACAAAGTTCTGGGTGGGTGGATTTTCCTTGTTCGACAACCGCAGCTTCAATGGTCCCTACATTCTCCTTTTGTAGCTTCATAAGATGCCTGCGGAGCATAGGAAGAGAAAGCATACCTAGTTTATCACTGTACTTATAACCTCCTATACATATATATGGTATCACTCCCATTCTAATTGTAAGGTGATGTTATATTCCCTTTGACAGTATTCCTGCATGCATTTCCAATCCTGTTTTCTGTTTGATCCTGCTTCGGCCTTACTTTCTTTAACTGCTTCTGAGAGCCATTCCATTTGTATGGCCTCGATTGCGTTTAAGACCCATTCGTCCTTTGATGGGGTCTTGTCTGATTTCCAATACTTAGCGAAGGTGGTCTTCGCCGCCGTGGTTAAAATCAGGTATATTCTTTTATCATTTTCGGTCAGCTTTGTAGATGAATCGAATAAACCTAATAACAAATTGCCCGGTTTCCTCTCCAACTGTACATTAAATATTTTTCCTAACTCCCTGTTCACCATACTCCAAAACTTCCTGGCTTTCCCACATAGCCACCACATATGGAAGAAAGTGCCGTTTTTTTCCCCACAGTTCCAGCAATTTGGTTTAGATGTTCTATATATTTTCGCTAGTTTTGCTGGATCGAGATACCATCTATAGACCATTTTGACCCAATTTTCCTTATATTTAGTACAGACCGATGCGCCTATATTTTTTTCCCAAATTCCTTTCCATGTTTCCTTGTTAATTTTGAAGCCCATATTTCTAGACCATAGGTTCATATAATCCTTTATCCTACTATCCTCTCCCTCTCTATCAATTAATTTTTTATAGATTTTGCCAACCATATTTTTATTCTTACCTAAGAGTATTGCCCCTATCTCGCTTTCCTCCTTATTAAAGCCTCTTATTTGGTCTTCCTTGAATTTTTGTGTGAGCTGCAGGTATGGAAACCAGTTTATTTCTTTGTTTTCCTTCAGCAATTGTTGCCTAGGTTTCAATACATATTCTTGGCCATTCCATTCCAGTACATCCTTGTATGTTAACCATTTTTTGGTGTCTAATTGTCTAATTCTGAAGGCCTCTAAAGGAGAAGCCCACATCGGAGTTGTTATATTAATTTCCTTATAATATTTCTGCATTTGAAATAGGGAGGCATTTGAGTTATGAAATTGGTTTTTAACCTGGTTCTTATTGTTATATTGTTAATTGTATTGTTCTCTTGTAAACCGCTCCGAGCCTTCGGGGAGTGGCGGTATATAAGCCCAAATAATTAATAAATAAATAGTTATATAGCCCAGTGTTTCTCAACCAGTGTGCCGTGGCACACTAGTGTGCCGTGAGCGATCATCAGCTGTGCCGCGAGAAAAGCTCTTTGCCCCCCTTCCTTCCCCCCTCCTCCTGCCGAACTCTGCTGCTTGGGAGAGGAGGAGGAAGGGCCGAGTGGCGGTGAAGAAAAAGAAGAAGGGGCCGGGGCGCCGCCTCCTTCAGCCGTTTCTCCAGCCAGCCTCTAATCTACCATGATTCCCGCCACGACTCTCACCCCTCGCTCGCTGAAGCCGCACGGAGGAGGAGCCCCGCCTACTGAAGCCCGTCCACCGCTCATGCTTCTCCTCTGTGGGAGAACTGAAGCCAGGGGGAAGGGGCGGGGCATGGCACAGCCTGGCTCCGCCCCTCCCCCCGGCTTCAGGGCTCCCACAGCTTCGCCAGCCTTGAGGGGCAGTGCCAAGCCAGCATTGTGCTGGCTCTGCCACCGCTGGCTTGGCGCTGCCCCCTCAAGGCTGGCAAAGCTGTGGGAGAACTGAAGCCGCGTGGAGGGGGCGGGGCATGGTGCGGCCCGGCTCCTCCCCCTCCCCCGGCTTCGGCATTCCCAGCAGCTGCTCCCAGCAGGTCACCATCCCCAGCCGTTCTTTACTGTGTTAGAGTGTCATTTTGGTTGGTGGTGTGCCCCCGGATTTTTTTAATGTTAAAAGTGTGCCGCAGCTCAAAAAAGGTTGGGAAACACTGATATAGCCCATTTTCCTAAAGTCCTGCAGTAGATCTCTCCAGCAGAGAAGTGCCGCATGAAGCTCTCCTTCTCAAGATGTTCTAGGATGGAATTGTGGCTGTTCAAGCGGTATCAAAAGGTTGAGTGGCAATGTACTTTTGGTTCGTCCCCATGAACTAAATGAGCATACAATATGTTCGGTTTGAAGAGACAAAGCAAGGCGTTCTTATTTCTTTTTGTCAATCTCTGAGAAAGAGGAAAACATCTGTGTTTGTGCACACGTTCACTGTAAATGTGCAAAGATTAAAACAGTGATCGGAAACACCTTGTTGTAGAGACGATGGGAAAAAAATGCATCGCCTGCTAATGTCTTATGAAGCAATCAGTCTGGATTTTCATTTGCTTTGTGTGTAGAAGAATGTTTGCACGCAATGGGGGGAAAAATACTTTGGTGCTATTTTTGCACCATTGCAAAATGCATGCTGGGAATAAAATAGCTTTTGATGCTTCATCCTATTGATGGAGGTGAGATCTCTCCGAGGGACTTGAGCATTCTTGACAGGCTCTTTCATTGTGTTGAGACAAACATAAATGGGACATTCGTGAAGTTTCTTTACAGTCACTAGAGATGAGTGGCTGATGCTGGCAAGAACGAAAAGCCAGGACCCTACACTGAGATGCCCTGGTTGTGATACGGATAGGCCAAGTAGGCGGCCGCCTAGGGCGCCATCTGGGAAGGGGGCGCCATCCTGGCCGCATGGGGCGCCATCCTGGCCCTGCTGATGTTCCTCAGACAGTGCTGCAGCTGCCTTTTTGACCCCGGCCTTGTGCGCTCCAACGCCGCTGTTGGGCACGCGCGGAGGTTTTCACGCAGGCGCAGTTGCTCTGGAGCTGAAGTTGAGCGCAGGAGCAACTGCACATGCGCGAAAACCTCCGCGCATGCCCAGTAGCTCCCTTGCGCAGAAGCCTGTAAGCAAAGCACTCCCTATCGGGCAGGCAGGGAGTGCTTCCCTCTCCCTTTGTCTCCGCCGCGCACGCATTTGCAGGGAAGGAGAAAAGAATCAGTGAAGGAAGTGTAAGTGAAGGAATGAATGAAGGGCTTTCCTCCTCCTCCTCTGTGACCTCTTCTCTCCCTCCTTCCTTTCTTCGGCTCTATTTCTGTCTAGACCTGAGGGCCTGAGGCTGTGAGGAGTTGTGGGAGTTGGAGTCCAAAACACCTGAAGGAGGGAGAGAGGGCCCAAGTTTGCCCAGGCCGCGCTGCCTGTATTCGACCTCATTTGAACATTTTGGCTGTTTTTCTATTTACATTTACATTGGGATCCTAATTTTGGACTTATGGGAGACTCCTATGAATTATGAGTCGGGTGATAGGTAATGTATTCTGATTTTGATGCATTTACATTGCATTTCTTGTTGATTATTATACAGTTCTGCTTAATATTGTCATACAATATAATACAAATACAATATAACAATAGAATAATGATATATTTTATATTACATGTAATATTACAAACAATATTGCAGTATAGTGGTATTGTACAAAATAGTAATATATATTTTATTTTACTTTATTTTGGGTTATTTGAGTTTTATAGGAGTAATGAAAATATTTAGTAGAGGATAATTTTATTTAAATAAATAATTTTATTATTTTATAATAATAATAGAATAGAATGTTACATTATATTATCATGTCAATATATTATAATATAATTTTATTGTAATGTAGTATAATATAATTATGATATAATATAGTATGAGTATGGTATAATATATTGTATATACATTGATTCAATATAATACTACTAATGGTATTGTGATATTATAATTGTATATTTGTTTTACATGGGGGGCGGCACAATCATGTTTTGGGGGGCACCAAAATAATGTTCACCTACCATTTAAAATTACCTTAGACCGCCCCTGGATACGGAGGGAATGCAGCGGCTTCCAAAGCGGGTTAAACACTCAGTTTGGAAGCCCATGCCTTCCCTCCAGAGGTAACTAAGGCGTGGATCACCAATGCCAAATCCAACTTCACGAGGTACGGTCACAGCTGGCGCATGAGCTTCAATTGTGCGAAAGCCCTCCCAGCCACCGCCGATGCCTGTGCTTCATTAACGATGAGTCTAGGACAGGGCTGCTCAGAAAGCCGATCGTGATAGACCAGTCGATCCCGGGACCGAAGGAGGTCAATCCCAGCCGGATGGGGCGCTTCTCAGAGGGGGGCGGAACCAGGCCATGCGAAGCCAGTGGTGGCAGAGCTAGCACAAGGCTGGCTTGGCACTGCCATCGTCAAGCCTGGAGAAGCTGATGGGAGCTCCAAAGCCAGAGGGGAGGGGGCTTGGCGTGGCCTGGCTCGCCCCCTGACTTCCGCTACCAGCAGCTTCCGAGGCAGGATGGCAGTGCCAAGCCAGTGGTGGCATAGCTAGCACAAGGCTGGCTTGGCACTGCCATCGACAAGCCTGGAGAAGCTGCTGGGAGCTCCAAAGCCAGAGGGGAGGGGGCGGGGCTTGGCATGGCCTGGCTCCGCCCCCTCTGGCTTCCGCTCTACCAGCAGCTTCTCCAGGCTTGAGGATGGCAGTGCCAAGCCAGTGGTGGCATAGCTAGCACAAGGTTTGGCACTGCCATCGTCAAGCCTGGAGAAGCTGCTGGGAGCTCCAAAGCCAGAGGGGAGGGGGCGGGGCTTGGCATGGCCTGGCTCTGCCCCCTCTGGCTTCCGCTCTACCAGCAGCTTCTCCAGGCTTGAGGATGGCAGTGCCAAGCCAGCGGTGGCATAGCTAGCACAAGGCTGGCTTGGCACTGCCATCGACAAGCCTGGAGAAGCTGCTGGTAGAGCTCCAAAGCCAGAGGGGAGGGGACGGGGCTTGGCATGGCCTGGCTCCGCCCCCTCTGACTTCTGCTCTACCAGCAGCTTCTCCAGGCTTGAGGATGGCAATGCCAAGCTAGTGGTGGCATAGCTAGCACAAGGTTTGGCACTGCCATCGTCAAGCCTGGAGAAGCTGCTGGGAGCTCCAAAGCCAGAGGGAGGGGGGGGCTTGGCATGGCCTGGCTCTGCCCCTCTGGGTTCCGCTCTACCAGCAGCTTCTCAGGCTTGGGATGGCAGTGCCAAGCCAGTGGTGGCATAGCTAGCACAAGGTTTGGCACTGCCATCCTCAAGCCTGGAGAAGCAGCTGGGAGCTCCAAAGCCAGAGGGGAGGGGGCGGGGCGGGGCTTGGCATGGCCTGGCTCCGCCCCCCTCTGGCTTCCGCTCTACCAGCAGCTTCTCCAGTGGTGGCATAGCTAGCACAAGGCTGGCTTGGCACTGCCATCCTCAAGTTTGGAGAAGCTGCTGGTAGAGCTAAAGCCAGAGGGGGCGGAGCCATGCCATGCCAAGCCCCGCCCCACCCCTCCCCTCTCCAGCTTTGAGGAGGTAGGTAGATCTTTCTGACTTGGTTTTATTATAAGTAGCTCGCATGCTGAAAAAGTGTGGGCACCCCTGCCATAGATCATATTTACATTCTTGCAGACCACTGATAGTCCATGGACCACAGGTTGGGAACCAATGGTCTAGATAATATACTTCTATGAATGCACCTTAGAATTGCGTTGGCTCTTTTAGCTATTGAAATAATGTCCATTATTTGTTGGGGGAACGTACATATGTTGACGACACCAACAGTCTTCCCTCTGCAAATTATGCCACAGAACCTTCCTGTTGAATGGTGACATTGGCAAACAAAACAAGGTACCACATGTGGATCTAAGTCAGGGCTGTCCAACAGGCGGCGCTGGTGCCCTACACGGCCCCCGGGCCCCTTCCCTCCAGCCCCCTAACTTGTTTTAATAAAATACAAATTAAAAAACCCACTTCCGGGCATCGCGAGACTACGCCAGCCACAGACGGGATTTTGAGCGAGGTCGAAATCCCGTCTGTGGCTGCGTAGTCTCGCAATAGCTGCCAAAATCTCGGGTCCCGCGGGATTTGCGGCCGGCCTGGGCGCGCGCCTCCTCCTCCCTCGCGGCTGCTTCCAGGCCAGCCCCCATTCCCTCAGAGAGAGGGAGGAGGGGAGTGAGGCAGGGAAAGCCCCTCCTGGCTCCGTCCTCTTCCTGCGGAGGGCCCTCACTTCCCGCCCAACGGATGGGAGAGCCGCCGCACCCGGCCTTAGCTTGGCCTCGGCTCCAGCGGGGCTCTTCGGGGACGGCGGCGGCGTTGGCGCTTTGGCCCTGTGGCAGGGCTCCCGCAGCATAGGTAAGGAAGGGCCTGGCTCGAATCAATCAATCTAAAAACAGTGGGACGTTGGGTGAGGGGGAGGGGTCCTCAGCGGCGGTTTCCTTGGCGACGCTTCCTTCCTCCCCGCCGCCCCTCCCCTTGTTGTGCTGCCTTCCCCGCGTGCAGGGCGCAAGCGTGGCTTCCTTTGCGCCTGCCCCGCGGCTTGTTTTCCCTTCAGGGAGGGAGGGAGCTCTTTGGGCCTCCTCCACCCGCCTCTGGGAAAGGAGGCCCCGCTGCTCCTGCGACGGCATTGAGGTGTTTGGGTTTTTTTTTGGTGTGTCCCAATTTGAGTGTGGACTCAAATAACTCAAAGGTATTAGGAAATGTTCCCCCAAATCCACCAGTGTTCCCATTTGGGTATATTGAGTATTCATGCCAAGTTTGGTCCAGATCCATCATTATTTGAGTCCACAGTGCTCTCTGGATGGAGGTGAACTACAACTCCACAACTCAAGGTAGATTGTAAGTAAATTGGAGCCGGGGAGGGGGCGGAGCCGGGGAGGGGGCGGAGCCAGGGGCGGAGCCAGACCCTTCGGCCCCCCAGGTGACCAGTGACCGGAATTCCGACCCTTGGGCCCGTAGAAGTTGGACAGCCCTGATCTAAGTCAAGGAATATGGCCATCCATGCACATTATGTCATGAGCATCTGTGCACTGTTTGCATCCATGTGCACTGGAGCTGCATTGTCCAGACTTGAACTGGATGTGACCAGAACTCGTACCTCCCCTTTGCAAAGAAAAAGCAAGCTTCTGAACATATCTGTTGTTTAGACTTTTGCTTCTGCTGCCGATTTGGTTTTTATGGTGCTGTTTAATGTTTGTGTTTTACAATTCTGTTTTTACTGCTGTTTGTTTATGTTGGGTTTTATGGCAGTTTTATAGTTAGGATTGCTTTTAATTTTGCTGAGAAGCAATGCCATGCATATATATATATATATACTGTGTGTGTGTGTGTATGCATGAGTGCAGGGGCGGTCTTTCCATTAGGTCGAATAAGCGGCTGCGTAGGGCGCCGCCTCCTGGGAGGGGCGCGCCGTCGCTCCGGCCGCTCCGGCCGCTCTGGCCGCTCCGGCCGCCCTGCCCTGCATTGCCCCGCCACCGCACCTCGCCACGCCGCCAGGTGAAGGCGTGCTCGGGAGCCAGTGCTGCCCGCGCCGCGCCTCCGCAGCCAGCAACGTGGCTGCGCGAGACGCCGGCGTGCATGCGCGCAGCCGCGCTGGACACCAGCACGCAGGCGCGTAGCCGCACGGGACGGCAGCACGCGTGCGCGCGGGCGGGACGCCGGCGCGCATGCGCGGCATCGTCCAGAAGCCACCCGGGGCAAAATAATCTTCGCTTACCATGATGGGAGAAGGTAAGACCGCCCCTGCATGAGTGTGTATTCCGCCTTGGGTTTGCTAGGGATGGAAGAGCCTGTCTATTGCACTTTCTGTAACCTTGGGAATCTGTCAGGCACCTTCTCTCCTGAAAATGATTCTTAATCATTGTACCTTGGATTAGTAACCTATGGTAAAACAGGAATTATTAAATGGGTATTGCCATTTAAATAGACAGAGTAGTGTGAAAACTCAGACATGCAGCACGGCGTAGTAGTTTTGAGCGCCTCTCCCCATACGTCCCCCAGAGATCACTTCGGTCTGAAGAACAAAATCTCCTTAGAGTCCCATCGTCCATGGTTCATCCTTCTCCAAACTGCACCAGGATGTAGAGTGGGTTATGGGGGCTCTGTGTGCCAAGTGTGGTCCTGATCAGTCATTGGATGAGGTTCGCAGCTGTCTCGGGAAGTGAGTGAAGGTCCTAAAGTCCCATCATCCTTGGTCCGTCCTCCTCGAAAGAGCACCAAGGTGTAGAGTGGGTCAAGGGGGCTCTGTGTGCCAAAGTCTTTATTGGTCATTGGATGAGGGTTGGATTGTTTTCAGGAAGTGAGTGAAGGTACTGCAAGTCCCATCATCCATGGTCCACCCTCCTGGAAACTGGGTCATGGGGGCTCTCCCATCATCCATGTCCATCCTCCTGCAAAGAGTGGGTCAAGTTTGTTCTTGATCAGTCATTGGATGAGTGATCAAGTGAGTGAAGGTACTGCAAGTCCCATCATCCATGGTCCACCCTCCTGCAAACTGCAGCAGGATGTAGAGTGGGTCATGGGGGCTCTGTGTGCCAAGTTTGTTCTTGATCAGTCATTGGATGAGTGATCAAGTGAGTGAAGGTACTGCAAGTCCCATCATCCATGGTCCACTCTCCTGGAAACTGGGTCATGGGGGCTCTGTGTGCCAAGTTTGTTCTTGATCAGTCATTGGATGAGTGATCAAGTGAGTGAAGGTACTGCAAGTCCCATCATCCATGGTCCACCCTCCTGCAAACTGCAGCAGGATGTAGAGTGGGTCATGGGGGCTCTGCATGCCAAGTTTGCTCTTGATCAGTCATTGGATGAGTGATCAAGTGAGTGAAGGTACTGCAAGTCCCATCATCCATGGTCCACCCTCCTGGAAACTGGGTCATGGGGGCTCTGTGTGCCAAGTTTGCTCTTGATCAGTCATTGGATGAGTGATCAAGTGAGTGAAGGTACTGCAAGTCCCATCATCCATGGTCCACCCTCCTGCAAACTGCAGCAGGATGTAGAGTGGGTCATGGGGGCTCTGTGTGCCAAGTTTGTTCTTGATCAGTCATTGGATGAGTGATCAAGTGAGTGAAGGTACTGCAAGTCCCATCATCCATGGTCCATCCTCCTGCAGACTACAGTAGGATGTAGAGTGGGTCATGGGGGCTCTGTGTGCCAAGTTTGCTCTTGATCAGTCATTGGATGAGTGATCAAGTGAGTGAAGGTACTGCAAGTCCCATCATCCATGGTCCACCCTCTTGCAAACTGGGTCATGGGGGCTCTGCATGCCAAGTTTGCTCTTGATCAGTCATTGGATGAGTGATCAAGTGAGTGAAGGTACTGCAAGTCCCATCATCCATGGTCCATCCTCCTGCAGACTACAGCAGGATGTAGAGTGGGTCATGGGGGCTCTGTGTGTCAAGTTTGCTCTTGATCAGTCATTGGATGAGTGATCAAGTGAGTGAAGGTACTGCAAGTTCCATCATTCATGGTCCACCCTCTTGCAAACTGGGTCATGGGGGCTCTGCATGCCAAGTTTGCTCTTGATCAGTCATTGGATGAGTGATCAAGTGAGTGAAGGTACTGCAAGTCCCATCATCCATGGTCCATCCTCCTGCAGACTACAGCAGGATGTAGAGTGGGTCATGGGGGCTCTGTGTGCCAAGTTTGCTCTTGATCAGTCATTGGATGAGTGATCAAGTGAGTGAAGGTACTGCAAGTCCCATCATCCATGGTCCATCCTCCTGCAGACTACAGCAGGATGTAGAGTGGGTCATAGGGGCTCTGTGTGCCAGGTTTGCTCTTGATCAGTCATTGGATGAGTGATCAAGTGAGTGAAGGTACTGTAAGTCCCATCATCCATGGTCCACCCTCTTGCAAACTGGGTCATGGGGGCTCTGCATGCCAAGTTTGCTCTTGATCAGTCATTGGATGAGTGATCAAGTGAGTGAAGGTACTGCAAGTCCCATCATCCATGGCCCATCCTTCTGCAGACTACAGCAGGATGTAGAGTGGGTCATGGGGGCTCTGTGTGCCAAGTTTGCTCTTGATCAGTCATTGGATGAGTGATCAAGTGAGTGAAGGTACTGCAAATCCCATCATCCATGGACCATTTTCCTTAGAACTGCATCAGGATGTACATGCTTGATTGCTCTTTCTCTCTGCCTTCTGTTCTCTGTTGGTCTGGACTCGAGTTGTCCTCTCCACTCTGTGCCTTCTGGCTGCATCTGGTCACTAATGGCCACACGATCCCTGGTTTAGTCCAGATTTCCCTGGAGCGTCTTGTGAGAGGACACGGATTCGGCACATTAGACATATGCCATTTATACTACCGACCGTCTGTGATCTGCGACCAATAGAAGCCCAGTGAAGGATTTTGCTCTACTTTGGAAGTTGAGTTTGCAAATCTGGTGGAAAGTCGCGATTGTTTGTTGTTCTAATTGGCAATTTATTGTCGAAGGCTTTCATGGCCGGAGCCACTGCGTTGTTGTTGGTTTTTTCGGGCTATATATGGCCAAGGTCTAGAAATAATTGGCAATTGTTTCTGAAATGGATTTAGAGGCAACTTCGTCAAAGCTGGGGAGTTCCCGACCTGCTTCTTTGCTGGATTTCCAGAAATCCTTTCAAAAGTGAAACAAATGTGTACAGAACCATCCATTATTCTTTCAAAAAAAATCTACATACAAACACATACATTAATGGGCTTGAGGTGCCATTTCCTCCAGGCGTTTTGGACAAAAGGGAGAATTTTCAGACTCATAGACGTAAGCCCCTAACACAGCATGGACTCAGGCTAGAGCAGTGTTTCCCAACCAGTGTGCCATGGCACACTGGTGTTCCGTGAGCGATCATCAGGTGTGCCGTGGGAAAATGGAACCTCCAATCCCCTTTCTTCCCCCTCCTGCCGAACACTTTTTCTTTTCCACTCGGGCTCTCTTCTTCCCAGCCTCACTCTGCTCGCTTTGCCTCGCTTTGCTCTGGGGCGAGTCTGCGCAGTAGCGCCCGCACGGGTCACGTCTTCCTCCCTCCCCCTCCCCTCCTGAACACGCTCACGCTGCCCCCCTCGGATCAAAATGGCAGCAGAAGCGGCAGTGTAGAAGGAAAAGTAAGTGTTCGGCAGAAGGGGGAAGAAAGGGCGCGAAGGGGGAGGGGGAGGAAGAGGTCTCTGTCAAAAGCTGGCATGGGCAAACTTGGGCTTTCCAGGTGTTTTGGACTCCAACTCCCACCATTCCTAGCAGCCTCAGGCCCTTTTCCTTTCCCCCCCTCAGCCACTTAAGCAGGGAAGGGCCTCAAGCTGTGAGGAATGGTGGGAGTTGAAGTCCAAAGCACCCGGAGGGCCAAAGTTTTCCCATGCCTGTTTGAGGGACCTTAAAGTGGTGAGCCTCCTTCCAACATTGTGATTCTGGACAGAAAACAAAAAACAACATAACATAACATTGTTTGAGTCCACAGTGCTCTCTGGGTGTAGGTGAACTACAACTTCCAAACTCAAGGTCAATTCCCAAGCAAACCCTTTCAGTACTTTCTGTTGGTAATGAGAGTTCAATAGGCCAAGTTTGGTTCAATTCCATTGTTGCAAGATTTCAGGATGCTCTTGGATTGTGTTTTAACTATAAATCCCAGAAACTGTAACTCCCAAATGTCAAGGTGTATTTTCCCCAAACCCCATCTGTGTTCACATTTGGGCATATTGAGTATTCATGCCAAGTTTGGTCCTGATCCTACATTGTTTGAGTGCACAGTGCTCTCTGGATATAGGTGAACTACAACTCCAAAACTCAAGGTCAATGCCTACCAAACTCTTATAGCATTTTCTCTTGGTTATGGGAGTTCTGTGTGGGAAGTTTGTGTCTTTCTGCCATTCCTGCCAGGATATCTATGTTGTGTTCATTGAAACAGGCCCAGGTTTCACACTGAGTGTATAAATACATTTAAAAACATATTAACTCTATGTATTACTGTGTTAGAGTGTCATTTTGTGTCATTTTGGTTGGTGGTGTGGCCCAGGATTTTGTAAATGAAAAAATGTGCCGCGGCTCAAAAAAGGTTGAAAAACACTGGGCTAGAAGATAATGCCATCATACCCTGAAAAATGCTGGAAACAAAGCATTATACACAGCCACCTTGGATTGGATGCAGTTCCGTTTAATCTGTAGCAACTGAAGAAGGTGAAAGAAGAAATGTTTTGCTCATTTTATAGTTATTAGCTTTTTATGTTAGTCACTTTTTCTCTGTGTGGGTGTTGAAAATAGCAACCTTCTCAAGCCACCACTAGTTATTTGTTATGTATATAATCCAGATTGCTTACTGTATTGTATATAGAATCATAGACCCAATTGATTTTGTTTACCTTGACTTTCAAAAGGCTTTTGACCAAGTCCTCACCAAAGGCTCCTAAATAAGCTCTTCAGCCATGGAATCAGGGGACAGGTCTTGTCCTGGATTGGAACCTGGCTAAACTGTAGGAAACAAAGGGTGGTAATAAACGGACACTTCTCTGGGTGGAAAGAGGTGAGAAGTGGCGTACCCCAAGGTTCAGTTTTGGGTCCGTTACTTTTTAATTTATTCATTAATGATCTGGACGTAGGAGTGAATTCTGAGGTAGCAAAGTTTGCAGACGACACTAAATTGTTCAGGGTAGTTAAAAATGAAACTGACTGTAAAGAGCTCCAGAAAGATCTCTCGAAATTGAGTGAATGGGCAACAAAGTGGCAAATGCATTTTAACCTAAACAAGTGTAAAGTCATGCACATCGGGGCAAAGAACCCCAACTACACCTACCAATTGATGGGGTCAAAGCTTTCCGAGACAAACCAGGAAAGGGATCTTGGGGTCTTGGTGGACAGCTCAATGAAGATGTCAACCCAGTGCAGCAGCAGTGAAAAAGCAAATTCTATGCTTGGCATGATCAGGAAGGGAATCGAAAATAGGTCAGCAAATGTTGTATTGCCTCTCTACAAATCTATGGTAAGGCCACATTTGGAGTACTGTGTACAATTCTGGTCTCCGCACCTAAGAAGGATATAACGGAACTGGAAAAGGTACAGAAAAGGGCAACAAGAATGATCCAAGGGATGGAGCGGCCCCTTATGAAACCAGGTTGCAACGCCTTGGTCTTTTCAGCCTTGAAAGACGGCGTTTAAGAGGTGACTTGATCGAAGTGTATAAAATCATGCATGGGATAGAAAAGGTGAATAGAGAAAAAAATTTTTCTTTGTCACAAAACACTAGGACTAGAGGGCACTCCCTGAAGCTCCAAGGTAGGAAAGTTAGGACTAATAAAGGGAAATATTTCTTCACCCAGAGGGTCATTGGGTTATGGAACTCACTTCCAGAAGAGGTTGTGACAGCTGTCAGCCTGAACAACTTCAAGGCAGGATTAGACAGATTCATGGATACCAAGTGTATCGGTAGTTACTGAAAAGGACATTCAAGTGCCACCTCGGAGTTGGTTGAGGTAGGCAGGATTTCCCTGGGTACTGGTTGTGGGGGTCGGAGCAGGTCAGGGTTTTGCCCTCCCTTCTGCTCGAGATCCCCGCGTACAACTGGCGGGCCACTGTGTGATACAGAATGCTGGACTAGATGGGCTGAGGTCCGATTCAGCATGGCTCTTCTTATGTTCTTATAGAGTTGGAAGAGACCTCATGGGCCATCGAGTCCAACCCCATTCTGCCGAGAAGCAGGAAAATTGCATTCAGGGGAGCTTGACAGGGGGAGTGTGTCCCTGTTGGTTCTGCCAGGCCCGGATTACCCATAAGGCCAGACTAGGCCATGGCCTCGGGCGGTGGATTTTGGGGGCGGCATTTCCGGCCCTGAAGGAAGGGGTGAAGGAAGGAGTGGCGCCTGCCCGCGGGACAAGGAGTTGGGGGGAAGTCCCGCCGCCCCTAGGGCGATTGACGCGGCGGGCGCCACTCCTTCCCTCAGTGAAGGGAGGAGGTGCGCCGGTGCGAGCGCGGCAGCGGGGGAAGCCGCGTGTCGCCCTAGGGGCGGGGCTTCCAGCGGCACCTTGTGCGTCATGCTGGCAGTGGCTCCGCCCCTCCTCCCTTCAGTGAAGGGAGGGGGCGGGACCGGTGAGAAGGAGAAGGCGCCGCTGGAAGTCCCGCCCCTAGGGCGACTCACGCGGCTTCCCCCACCGCCGCCCCACTTGTGTTTGGGGCACGGCGGCGGGGGCGGCGGTGGGGGAAGCCGCGTGAGTCGCCCTAGGGGCGGGACTTCCGGCAGCGCCTTGTGCGTCACGCCAGCCCCGCCCCCCGCAAGAGGCCCCACCCCCGGGGGGCGTTTAGACCGGGCGGCCTTGGGCGGCACAGGCCGCTAATCCGGCCCTGGGTTCTGCTGGACCTCTCAGCGGCCTTTGTTACCGTCGACTACGGTATTCTTCTGGGACCCCTCGCTGGAATGGGCCTTGGAGGTACTGCATTGCAGTGGCTCCAATCCTTCCTCCAGGGTCGCTCCCAGAAGGTGTTGCTAGGGGACTCCTGCTCGGCCCCACGGTCATTGTACTGTGGGGTCCCGCAGGGCTCAATACTGTCCCATATGTTATTTAACATATACATGAAGCCGTTGGGGGAGATCATCCGGAGTTTTGGGGTGCGGTGTCATCTGTACGCAGATGATGTCCAGCTCTGTCACTCCTTCCCACCTGCTACTAAGGAGGCTGTTCAAGTCCTGAACCGGTGCTTGGCCGCTGTAATGGACTGGATGAGGGCGAACAGACTGAAACTAAATCCAGACAAGACAGAGGTACTCCTGGTCAGTCGAAAGGCCGAACAGGGCATAGGGTTACAGCCTGTTACAGACGGGGTTGCACTTCCCCTTAAGGCGTAGGTTCGCAGTCTGGGAGTGATCCTGGATTCATCGCTGAGCCTGGAGCCCCAGGTCTCGGCGGTGGCCGGGAGAGCTTTTGCACAGTTTATTTATTTATTTATTTTTATTTATTTATTAGATTTCTGCGCCACCACTCCCGGAAGGCTCGGGGCGGCTCACACAAGCATATATGCACAGCACATTAAAACAGGTTAAATAAACACATAGTCTAAACAGATAGATTAAAACCTAACGTGCCGGGAACAAGGCACAGCAGTGTAAGAAACATTACAACATACTACAGAGTCGGCAGGCTATGCATTGGCGGACCTATAGGCCGAAGGCCTGTTGGAAAAGATAGGTCTTGCACGCCCGCCTAAAAGGCAAAAGATCTCGGATGGCACGCGTCTCAGCTGGGAGGGCGTTCCACAGCGTGGGCGCAATCACGGAGAATGCCCTACTGCGACTTGCTGTTAATTTGGCTGACTTCGCCGATGGAATGGCTAGCAGGTTAGTGCTTTCGGACCGGAGTGATCTCGTAGTGCAATATGGGGAAAGACGGTCCCTCAGATACGCTGGCCCCAGGCCGTGCAAGGCCTTAAAGGGGAGCACCAACACTTTGAAGGTGATCTGGTGCTCAATTGGGAGCCAGTGCAGATCCTGCAAGGTAGGTGTTATGTGGCAACCTGCTGGCGTACCAGACAAAAGCCGGGCGGCAGTGTTCTGCACCAGCCTGAGCTTCCGGGTCACCGACAGAGGAAGGCCAACGTAGAGTGCGTTACAGTAGTCCAGTCTCGAGATGACCGTGGCTTGGATCACCATGGCCAGGTCGTTCCGGGATAGATAGGGGGCCAGCCGCCTTGCCTGTCTGAGATGGAAAAAAGCAGATTTACTGACCATGGAGACGTGGGTCTCCATGGTCAATTGGGAGTCCAAGTGAACTCCCAAGCTCTTTACAGAAGGCGATGGGCATAATGCCACACCGTCCAGGGTCGGAAGCTGGACATCCCCATCACCCGGGCGACCCAACCACAAGATCTCCATCTTCGCTGGATTCACCCTCAACCTACTGGCTCGCAGCCATCCAGTAACGGCTTCGAGGCAATGTTGGAAATTATCGGGGACAGATCCAGGCCTGCCCTCCATCCTCAGAATGAGCTGAGTGTCATCAGCGTACTGATGGCACTCTAGCTCAAAACTCCGCACCAGCTGTGCAAGCGGCTGCATGTAGATGTTGAATAACAGAGGGAATAACAGTTAAAGCTTGAGCGCCAGCAGCGCCCGTACCTTGGGAAGTCTGACTTGGCCACGGTGGTCCACGCTCTGGTTACATCCCGTATAGATTACTGCAATGCTCTCTATGTGGGGTTGCCTTTGAAGACTGTTCGGAAGCTTCAACTGGTCCAACGTACAGCAGCCAGGTTGATACCCGATAAGAACTTTGAAAAAATCTTTGTTGAGGGATACACTTTCTATGCAAACTTCTACGCTTGTTTTCTCAAGGTGGTGTGAAACTTGCCCAGAAATGGCTCTGGTTATGCCTTTTTTTTCCTGACTTGTTTTGATGTTAGCCTCCCCTTGGCATTCTGGGAGTGAACAGAAGCCAGCATGTTGCGTCGTGTAGCCGCAAATTCCATTCCCTCTGATGTATAGGGAGCCCTCTTGTTGGATGCCTTGCATTATACATCAAAAGGCATGGGGAACGTTCTCGCATGTATCTGCTTCGTGAGAACAAAGCGGGACCATGGGGGAGCATGCGTGACTTGAGCAGGACTTTCAAAAATGGTGGGGATTTTGGCCGTCAAACAAATTTTCCCATTGACAAGAAGCTACTTTTTTTTTTTGTGTGAATATTTTTTTATTTGATTTTACAGCAGTATAAAAACAAAAGATTGGGAGAAAAGGGTTTGGGAGGGAAGGGGGTAGGGGGTAGGGTATAGATAGGGGGAGTGATAGGATTGGGAGAAAGATAGAACATAGAGAAATACACAACAGAACATCTTCCAGTTCGGTTCGGCGGAGAAATTACCTAATTTATTTTATTTATTTATTTATTATTCGGGCTTCTATGCCGCCGACTCCCTGAGGCTCGCGGCGGCTTACAGGAGCCGAAGGGCACAGTAAAATACAGGCAATAAGCAGTTAAAAACAATTAAAAACAACAGCAGTACAGTAATTAATAACACAGTTAACACAATGAACAGCACATCATCCTCAGAAGAACGAATAGATGGCGGGGCATGGGCAGGACTTACTCACCAAAGGCCTGCTTAAACAGGTATGTTTTACAGGCCCGTCTAAACGGGAGCAAGTCCTTCATAGCCCGAGTTCTGGCCGGGAGGGCGTTCCACAGCGTAGGTGCTATGACAGAGAACGCCCTCCGGCGGGTAGGAGTCAGCCTTGCGAGTTTAGCTGAAGGTATCTCCAGGAGATTGGAGTCCTCAGACAGAAGTGATCTCGGAGGGCAATATGGGGTCCCTCAAATACGCTGGCCCCAGGCCGTGTAAGGCCTTAAAGGTGAGGGACCAACACTTTGAAGGTGATCCGTGCTCAATTGGCAGCCAGTGCAGATCCTGCAAAACAGGTGTTATGTGGCGCCAGCTGGCGTGCCAGACAGGAGCCGGGCGGCAGTGTTCTGCACTAGCCTGAGCTTCCGGGTCACCGACAGAGGAAGGCCAACGTGAGCGCGTTGCAGTAATCCAGCCTTGAGATGACTGTGGCTTGGATCACCGTGGCCAGATCGTTCCGGGAGAGATAGGGGCCAGCCTCCTGCCTGTCGCAGATGAAAAGCGATCTTGCTGACCGCAGAGACCTGGGCCTCCATGGTCAGCTGGGAGTCCAAATGGACCCCCAGGCTCTTTACGGAAGGCGATGGGCATAACACCGCACCGCCCAGGCTCGGAAGCTGGACATTAACATCACCCGGCGACCCAGCCACAAGAACTCCGTCTTCGCGGATTCACCCTCAACCTACTGGCTCGCAGCCATCCAGTAACGGCTTCGAGGCAGTGTTGGAAATTATCGGGGACAGAACCCGGCCTGCCCTCCATCCTCCGAATGAGCTGGGTGTCGTCAGCGTAGTGGTAACACTCCAGCCCATAACTCCGCACCAGCTGTGCAAGCGGCTGCATGTAGATGTTAAATAACAGAGGGGAGAGAATGGCTGGGGGACCCCACAGAGTAGTGGGGAGCCCTCGAGACCACCTCGCCCCTCCTCACACGCTGAGACCGCTGGTGGAGGAAGGAGGTCAGCCATTTAAGGGCTGTCCCCCTCACTCCAGCCACGGCCAGGCGGTGGATCAATAATTTGTGGTTGACCGTGTCAAACGCTGCCACTTACACATCGAGTTCTTTAGAATCCTTCACCTGTTAGGGATCATAGTGCATGGTCTATCACTTAACACATCTTCTTTTCTAAATAAAGCCTTACTGGCTGCCAATCCACCATTTTCTTTTTACTTCTCTCATATATCCTACTGTACAAGTTGTCAGATTCCATTAGGTCACTTAACCTGTTCATCCAATCCGGTGTGATACTAGACTCGAGACTCTCACTGGAGGCCCAGGTTGCTGCGACAAGTAAGGGAGCTTTCTTCCACCTACGCCAGGCACGTCAACTGGCACCTTACCTTCCATCAGATGCGCTGGCTACGGTGGTCCATGCCACAGTGACATCACGGCTGGACTACTGTAATGCCTTGTACGTGGGGTTGCCGCAGTCAACCACTCGTAAAATCCAGCTAGTGCAGAATGCAGCCGCCAGACTCCTCACTAGGACACCACTGAGATGCCATATCGCGACATCTCTACAGCGCCTGCACTGGCTGCCAGTCGAGCTCAGAGCCATCCACAGGATCTTGTCGCTTACCTTTAAGGCCCTCCATGGCGCCGGCCCAGCTTATTTAAAAGACCGCTTGTCCGAACCAGCTCATTTAAGGTCGCCACGTTCAGGAAACAGGGACCTTCTCCGCATCCCAGGTGTGAGTGAGGCCCGCCTCGACACCACACGAGACGGAGAGCCTTTTCCATCGCGGCCCCTGCTCTTTGGAACTTGATGCCGGCGGATCAGAGAGCTATCCGGGACATGCCCCAGTTCCTGACCGCACTGAAGACCTGGCTCTTCTGAAAGGCTTACGGCTAAGGACACCTTCCAGACTTAGTCTGAGTTACTGGAACTATTTTAATTAATTTTCCTATTCTTTTAGCTTTTAACTATTGAACTCTTTTATGTGTTTTATGTGTAAGTCGCCCGGAGCACTGACGTGGAGGGCGACTCATAAATAATAAAATCAATCAATCAATCAATCAATCTATCGGTGGAACCTCCTCCTTTTTCCACTGTTTGGCTAGTACTAGCCTAGCGGCTGCAGAAATATAATAAAGTAGTTTGGCCTTGTTTTGATCAAACCCCTCATCTATCAAATTTAGTAAATAGGTTTCGGGCTTAAAATCAAATTTCTCCATCAGTATTTTTTGGGAATGTTTGTGGATAGCTTTCCAATATCTTTGAATTTTGGTACATGACCACCAACAGTGTATGAACGTTTCCACCTGGTTTTTACATTTCCAACATTTATTGTTGGTATTTTTATAATATGTTGCTATCTTCTGCGGGGTCATGTGCCATCTAGATAACATTTTGTACCAGTTTTCTGCTGGTGCTGTGGAGCCTAAGGTTTTAATGGTTCCCTTCCATACCCTCTCCCATTCATGCATTGATATCGTGTGGCCAACATCTTGCGCCCATGCGGTCATCACCTGTTTTACCACTTCGGTTTCTGTCTCAATCTCCAGCAGTTTATTATACAATATTTTTATATGTTGTTTCTTTTGTTTGAGCACACGTTCCCATGTATTTTCATCTGTGTTGAACTCTTTTTTGGAGTCCATCCTAAAATAATCCTTTAATTGTGCATAATTGTGCTTGTCTTGTTAGATCTGACAGCAGCGTTCGACACTGTAGATCATGCACTATTGACCCACCGTTTAGCCGCTTCCGGGGTTGGGGGGACTGCCCTTAAATGGGTGGCCTCCTTCATCCGGGACCGGGGACAACGGGTGGTGGAGGGCGGGAGGTCTCTGGGAGACTCCCACTTGATTGTGGGGTCCCCCAGGGGCCATCCTCTCCCCTTATTATTCAATGTGTATATGCGCCCCCTGGCCCAGCTGGCCCGCGACTTTGGTCTGGAGTGTCATCAGTATGCCGATAACACCCAGCTTCTGCTGAGAATGGACGGCAGGTCGGACTCCGTACCCGATTGTATCCATCTATGCCTTGAAGCCGTGACTGGCTGGCTGCGTGCCAGCCGGCTGAAGGTGAATCCATCGATGACGGAGATACTGTGGCCTGGTCGGCCTGGGCTGGGTGGGTGCCGGTTGCCTACCCTGGACGGCGAGCGGCTTAACCCATCGTCGTCAGTTAAGAGCTTGGGGGTGGTGCTGGACTCCTCGCTGACCATGGAGGTCCAGGGCTCTGTGGCCAGCGGGACGGCATTCTATCACCTCCGACAGGCTAGGCGACTGGCACCCTACCTGTCCAGGGGGGACCTGGCCACGGTGATCCAAGCGACGGTCATCTCGAGACTAGACTACTGTAATGCCCTCTATGTTGGCCTTCCTTTGTCGACAGTCCGGAAACTCAAGCTAGTGCAGAATGCCATGCTCGCTTGCTGGCAGGAGTGCCAGCGAGAGAACATATTACACCTATCCTCCGGCAGCTGCACTGGCTTCCCATCGAGTACCGGATTGCCTTCAAGGTGTTGGTTTTGACCTTTAAGGCCTTGCACGGCCTAGGGCCTGCGTACTTGAAGGACCGCCTTAGCCCGTACATTCCCCCGAGATCACTGCGTTCAGATGAGCAAAATCTGTTGTTAATTCCATCAGTCCGCTCCTGCCACCTATCGGCTGACTAGACAAAGGTCTTTTTCTGTGGCGGCACCAGTGCTTTGGAATGCCCTCCCGGATAGTACCCGAGCCATTTCGGAACTGGGCCCATTCTGGAGGGCATGCAAGACAGCCCTCTTCGGGCTGGCCTTTAATTAGGCGCTCTGGGCAAACAAATCCCGATGTACGTCCTCTCAACTCATATCTGACTATGTAACTGGTTTTAAATGTGGCTTCATGTTTTTATGTTTTTATTGATTGTAACGGCCGCATGCTGATTTGCTGCAACATGCCGCCTATGTGTGTTTTACTGTGATCCGCCCGAGCCTGCTGGGAGGAGGCGGAATATAAAAGTGATATATATATATATATATATATATATATATATATATATATATATTGAAACCATGTGATTTCCACCCCTGAATCTCTCAAGTTGTCCAAAGATTTCAATTCCCATTTTGCGTTAATTATCTTAATCAGTAAATTATATGTGTACCATCTGGACATAGGAATTTCTTTCTTGTGTTGAGCTTCCAACGGCGAGATCCAGGGGGGGTCTTTCTGTATCATTTATCCTTGTATTTGTCCCATACCTTTAATAGGGCTGCCCTTATGTGGTGGTTGTTGAAAGAAGCTACTTTTGAGTAGTTCAGAATGTTAGTCCATCTAACCATAGACGAGTGTTTCTCAACCTTCCTAATGCAGTTCCTCATGTTGTGGTGACCCCCAACCATAAAATTATTTTTGTTGCTACTCCGTAACTGTAATTTTGCTCCTGTTATGAATTGTCATGTAAATATCTGATACGCGGAATATATTTTTAGTCATTGGACCAAATTGGGCACAGATACCCAATACGCCCAAATTGGGGATTGGGGGGGGGGTATTGATTTTGTCATTTGGAACAGGCCCGGATTAACACGTTTTTGCGCCCTAGGCCACACTTTGGAAATACGCCCCCTCTACTACCGGCACTGAACGTTGATATTTGGGATCCGGGAAGGGAGGGTGGGGTCCAAGCTGCACCTGCCTTTCCTTCCTTCCTCGCTGGGGGGCTTGGGGGTCGTGGCGGGGTGGCCATCTGCCAGGGCTGATTAGGATCCTCGCACACCAGGGAGCGAGAGTAATGGGGAGAGGCCTTGGGGGCCTTCCTTTGGGGGGGGCTCCCTGGAGATAAAGAGATAGAGAGATAGAGACACCCACCCACCCATCTCCATCTCCTTCAGGGCCGCTGCTCCTCCTCCTCCTCGGTTGCAATCCATGGCTCAGGAAGGACCCCCCTCTGTGGACTTCCCCCTCCAAGCACGCCCTCGCCTTCCTATTGGCTGAGTCTGTGGAGCCATGCCCCCCCCCCCGGGAGGAAGGGAGGCTCCCCGATTGGCCGGCTGCCGCTCTTCAGCTTTGATGATGGGTGTCACAAGGCGGGAGGCGGGGCCAGGAGGCGAGCTCAGAGGACTCACTCCTGGCCCCGCCCACTCCCCGCCTCCCAGGGAGGGAGGGAGTGACGTCACCCTGGGAGGCGACGGAGCAAACAAGGAAGGCGGGTCTGGTGGAGGAGGAGAGGAGTGATGACACCCTGGGAGGCCCCGCCCCCGGTTGAGTAGCAGGGAGGAGTGAGGGAGGGAGGAAGGGAAGCCGCTTCTGCTCCTCGCCCTGCGTGTCCTGCCTTGAGACCAGGCTCAGCCCTCCCTCCCCCCCTCCCTCCGGGGCCTTTGTGCTTCAACTCCCGCCATTCCCAAGGACTGGCCACGGAGGTTTTTAAAAATTATTATTAAAAAAAATTGGTCCGTGGATTGTGCCCCCCTTGGCTTGCGCCCCTAGGCCAGTGTTTCCCAACTAGTGTGCCGTGAGCGATCATCAGGTGTGCCGTGGGAAATTGGAACCTCCAGGAGGGGCGGGGGGAGAGTCTAGTGTGTTGAAGTATAAAAACCCTAAGAAACGTACCTCGATAAAGGCACAACATTACAAACACCCCCCTCCCCACCGGTTGTCTACTTGGTCTCTCCCTCTCGCCCGCCTCCTTTTCCCCAAGTAGAGACCTCCTCTTGCCTCCTGGGGGTTCTGTGTGGGAAGTTTGGCCCAGTTCTATCATTGGTGGGGTTCGGAATGCTCTTTGTAGGGGAACTATAAATCCCAGCAACTACAACTCCCAAATGTCAAGGTCTATTTCCCCTGAAATCCATCTGTGTTCATTTTGGGCATATTGAGTATTCATGCCAAGTTTGGTGCTGATCCAACATTGTTTGAGTCCACAGTGCTCTCTGGATATAGGAGAACTACAACTCCAAAACTCAAGGTCAATGCCCACCAAACTCTTATAGCATTTTCTCTTGGTTATGGGAGTTCTGTGTGGGAAGTTTGTGTCTTTCTGCCATTCCTATGTTGAGTTCATCGAAACAGGCCCAGGTTTCACACTGATTGTATCAATACATTTAAAAACATATTAACTATATGTATGACTGTGTTAGAGTGTCATTTTGTGTCATTTTGGTTGTTGGTGTGCCCCAGGATTTTGCAAATGTAAAAAGTTTGCCGCGGCTCAAAAAAGGTTGGGAAACACTGCCTTAGGCCATGGCCTAGGTTGGCCTTATGGACAATCCGGGCCTGATTTGGAAGTTGTATTTGCTGGGATTCATAGTTGACTTACAATCAAAGAGCATTCTGAACTCCACCAACAATGGAATTGAACCAAACTTGCTAGACATAACTCCTCTGACCAACAAAAAATACTGGAAGTGTTTGGTGGTCATTGACCTTGAGTTTTGGAGTTGTAGTTCAGCTACATCCAGAAGAGCACTGTGGACTCAAACAATGATGGATCCGGACCAAACTTGGCATGAATACTCAATATGTCCAAATGTGCACACTGATTGAGTTTGGGGAAAATAGACATTGACATTTGGGAGTTACAGTTTCTGGGATTTATAGTTCGCCTACAATCAAAGAGTCCCTTGAGCCACACCAACAATAGAATTGGGCCAAACTTCCTTCACAGAACCCCCATGACTAACAGAAAATACTGGAGGGATTTGGGAGGAATTGATTTAGGGGAGATGTAGTTCACCTACCTCCAGAGAGCACTGTGACAACTATGGATCTGGACCAAATTTGGCACAAATACCTGATATGCCTAAATTTGAATACTGGTGCAGTGGGGGAGGGGTTGTTATGTCATTTGGGTATTGTAGTTGTTACTAAAAGGTTTCCCAAGACCATCAGAAATTTGTGTTTTCTGATGGTCTTTGGCGACCCCCTCTGAAACCCCCCTCGCGACCCACCTCAGGGGTCTCGACCCCCAGTTTGGGAAATGCTGCCAAAAAAAAAGGTTTCAGTCGGAGGAGGTGAAAATGAGCTGAAATTAATGCAGGTTAATTCTTTATTCACTGTTGCTGAATCCATTACAATGCATATCACTCGTAATTAACAAAAATAACTTCCCCCCTTCATGTTTGAGCGCCTTCAATGCATTTAAAGTGACTTCGATTAATATGATATTGACTATTGATACTGAACAAAAAGGAGCTCAGGTCGACACTGATATTGACTATTGTATGAACTGTAGTGCATTTAATTCCCTCTTCTGTTAACTTTAGTGCACTGAGTGGTTTTCTCTCCAATGACAAGGGCAAATTATAATGTTATTTCTTTTTTAAAGCTGTGAAATATTGTAGTGATTGGGAGACGTGAAAAAAATGTCATTTATGGAACTCTATATTCCTCATAAGTGAACTTTGCCCTTCCCACAAATGAACTTTGACCATCCCTCTTCTGCAGGATTTGTGTGTGTGCATGCCTTCATGTTGCCTGTTGACTTATTGTGATGTGATGGATTTCATAGGGCAGGGCTGTCCAACTTCTACCGGCCCAGGGGCCTGAATTCGAGTCACTGATGACCTGGGGGGCCGTAGGGTCTGCCCCCGCCCTCTCCCCCGCCCCGCCCCTGCATGCATACAGTCAAATATAATCTTTTACTGAGATAAAATGCAGGGATAAGATATTAAATTATTTTAATTTAATATTAAATATATTTAATTCCATCCTCCCCTCCCCCTTATTTTAATTTAATATTAAATATATTTAATTCCATCCTCCCCTCTCCTTATTTTAATTTAATATTACATATATTTAATTCCATCCTCCCCTCCCCTTATTTTAATTTAATATTAAATATATTTAATTCCATCCTCCCCTCCCCCTTATTTTAATTTAATATTAAATATATTTAATTCCATCCTCCCCCTTATTTTAATTTAATATTAAATATATTTAATTCCATCCTCCCCTCCCCATTATTTTAATTTAATATTAAATATATTTAATTCCATCCTCCCCTCTCCCCTTATTTTAATTTAATATTAAATATATTTAATTCCATCCTCCCCTCCCCCTTATTTTAATGTATCCCATCTCCCCTTATTTACTCTTTAAATATATTAAATTTTATATTTAATACATGAGGGGAGATGGGGGAGAATGAGGAGCCCCTGAGGGAGCCCCTGCCTGGCCTGCTTTTCCAAACACGCAGGATCCAGGAGTACCCGGACGACAAAGAGAGGCGATGACCGACTGAGTCGAAGAAGGTCCTAATCGCGTCTGTGGGCCTCAGTGATCCAGTAGTAGAGTAGCCGAAGAGTATCGCGAATACGCAATCCACACGGGTTTCGCTGTCAACGCCCGGCGTGATCTCGCGTTGACAGCGAAATCCGTGTGGATTGCGAATTCTCGCGATACTTGCTCCGAACCCGGAAGTAGGTTTGGTTTTTTTTATTTTAATTATTTATTTTATTTTTCAATTTTTATTTTTTATTAGAAAGCTTAGGGCCGGAGGAAGGGGCTTGGGGCGTATCTGACCCCGGGCGCCAGTTGGGCAGCCCTGCCATAGGGTTTTCTGAAACTACAGAATGCTCAGATGTGCTTTTGTCAGTTCCTTCCTCTGAATATCACCAATAGCAGAGTTTCCCAACCAGTGTGCTGCGGCACACTAGTGTGCCATGAGTGATCATCGGATGTGCCATGGAAAATTGGAGATAGAAGAGAGAGAGAGCCCTCCTATCCTACTGGGAAGCCCTAGCCGGGGCTCAATCCCTTGCCTGAGTCCCACAAACACAGCCTCCTTTTGGGAAGCCTTGTGCCGCCGGACTCACCACTTGCCTTCGTGGGCTTCCTCCTCCCATCCGCTCAATCCTCAGCCTTGAAGGGGTTTGAGCCGAGAGGCGGGGACTGCGTCCGGCGGAAAGAGCCACGTGTAGAGAGAGAATATCCTGGGATGGGACTTCCCCAGGTCCCCTGGCTGCCTGGGGACGGATCTACACCGTAGCATCCATGCAGTGAGGCACCCCTTGGTCTTCCAGGGCTCAAGGCTGGGGAATCCCGGGATTTGTAGTTTGGGGACGCTCAGGATGGTGTCGAACAACCACTCTCGTGATTCCCTCGCACTCAGCCAAGGCGGGTCAAGGGGCGTTCGGGACACAGGGGTGAGGCACTTTTAAGCAGGGGCTGAAAACTAACAGGGTTTGCTCACTTAAGGCAGGCGTGGGCCAACTTGGGCCCTCCCTCCAGGTGTTTTGGCCTACGACGACCACCATGGGACCACTTTGACAAGGGGCCACTTGACCAGAGACCACTTTGACCAGGGACCACTTAACTGGAGACTAATTTGACCAAGAACCACTTTGACCAAGGATCACTAAACTGGAAACCACTTTGACCAGGGACCACTTGAGCAGGGACCACTTTGACCAGGGACAATGTGACTAAGAACCACTTCGACCAGGGATCACTAAACTGGAAACCACTTTGACCAGGGACCACTTGAGCAGGGACCACTTTGACCAGGGACAATGTGACTAAGAACCACTTTGACCAGGGATCACTAAACTGGAAACCATTTTGAACAGGGACCACTTTGACAAGGGACCACTTGACCAGAGACCACTTTGACCAGGGACCACTTAACTGGAGACTAATTTGACCATATATATATATGCTGCATAAATTTATTTGACCATATATATATATGCTGCATAAATTTATTAGCTGTACCCGCCACGCGTTGCTGTGGCCAACCTTCCCTCCCTCTTTCTCTCCTTCCGTCCCTCTTTCCTTTCTTCCTTTTTTTCTTTTCCTTCTTCTTTCCCTTTTTCTTTCTTCCTTCTCTACCTGTTTCTTTCCTCCCTTTCTTTGCTCTTTGGTTCCATTCTTCCTTCTCTCTTCCCTTCCTTCCTTCCTTCCTTCCTTCCTTCCTTCCTTCCTTCCTTCCTTCCTTCCTTCCTCCCTCCCTCCCTCCCTCCCCTCCCTCCCCCTCCCTCCTTCCCTCCCTCCCTCCCTCCCCCTCCCTCCCTCCCTCCCTCCCTCCCTCCTTCCCTCCCTCCCTCCCTCCCCCCTCCCTCCTTCCTTCCTTCCTTCCTTCCTTCCTTCCTTCCTTCCTTCCTTCCTTCCTTCCTTCCTTATTGATGCATAAGAACACAGAGAGAGACTGACAGCTGTTGAGCAAGGCCTTCGTGTGTGTCTTTCTGCCATTCCTGCCAGGATATCTATGTTGTCGTGTTCATCGAAACAGGCCCAGGATTCACACTGAGTGTATAAATACGTTTAAAAATATATTAACTATATGTATTGCTGTGTTAGAGTGTCATTTTGTGTCATTTTGGTTGGTGGTGTGCCCCAGGATTTTGTGAATGTAAAAAATGTGCCACGGCTCAAAAGAGGTTGAAAAACACTGACCTATCACTGGCAGTCTCCTATCCAAGTCCTGACCAGGGTTGGCTCTGCTTAGCTTCCAAGATCAGACAGGATCTGGTGGCTTTTTGTGTATTTAGGCCTTTCTATAGGGTGTTTCTTGTTCTATTTTTGTGGATTGTGTGATCTGTGAGGAGAGGTGGGTAAGAAAAAATGATGACGACGATGGTGATGCTTCTGCCACACTTGAGAGATTAGTGTCTTCCTTGTTAATCAGATGAGAAATATACTCTGGGATGGACCCAATGATTACCTGGCTTGGGAAATGGCCAGAGGGGATTGTCCACTGTCTAGCCTTCCTGTACCCTGGAACTTATCTCTGCAGGGTCGCGGAAGGTTGACTTTCTCTGTGGTACGTCTTTGATACATTTTATAAAGCAGTTTATATACATTTTATATAAGACATAAGAAGAAGACGGCATATATATACGCTACCGTACTGATAAGTGCCACCTTGGAGTTGGTTGAGGTAGGCAGGATTTCCCTGGGTACTGGTTGTGGGGGGTCGGGAGCAGGTCAGGGTTTTGCCCTCCCTTCTGCTCGAGATCCCCGTGTACAACTGGTGGGCCACTGTGTGATACAGAATGCTGGACTAGATGGGCTGAGGTCCGATTCAGCATGGCTCTTCTTATGTTCTTATGATGGTAGCTTGTTCAACTTAAGCCGTCTGAGGGCTTGCACTAAAACTCTAAACCAGACCTGGGCAATTGCGGGTCCTCCAGGTGTTTTGGACTTCAAATCCCAGAAATCCTAACAGCTGGTAAACTGGCTAGGATTTCTGGGAGTTGAAGTCCGAAACACCTGGAGGGCCGGCAATTGCCCAGGTCTGCTCCAAACTATCTAGTCCATGAGCTGCTTTTTGCTGACGATGTCGCCCATTCAGAAGCAGCCCTGCAGCGCATCACAACAGCTGCAGAGCTGGAAGTCAGCCTGAAGAAAACGGAAGTTCTCTACCAGCCCGCACCACAGGAAGAACACCAATCGCTGGCTGCCACTCTTGGCTCCGCCCTTCCGCTAGGCTCATTTCCATGCTTAAAGGGACAGAGGCCAATTTCCCATGGCACACCAGATGATCGTTCACGGCACACTAGTGTGCCGTGGCACACTGGTTGGTAAACACTGATGTAATAGATCAGGAGTGCTCATTAGGTAGCTCGGGAGCTACTAGTAGATCTTAGGCCCTCTTCCAAGTGATCTTCGGGCCTCATCAGCTGGATGAGGCGCTCCTGCCATGCGCGTGCACACCCTGCGCGCATGCACGCTCCTATTGCTGGCTTCCGCTCTCGCGGTGCTTCTTTCACCTGCGGGGCATTGCAGGAAGAAGGAAGCATGAGGCGGAGCCTCTGGAGGGAACGCCCTGCCTCTCTCTCGTCCAGAAGCCGCAGGGCGGAGCACCCCCTCTGGATGCCTCGCCCCGTGCTTTCTCCTTCCTGCAATGCCCCGCAGGCGGAAGAAGCGCTGTGCGGGCAGAAAACAGCAACAGGAGCACATGCGGCGGCAAGAGCGCACGGCGGTGGGAGCGCACGGGAGCGTGCGGGGGCAGGTAGATCTTTTGGACTTGGTTGCTTTAAGAGTAGCTCGCATGCTGAAAAAGTGTGAGCACCCCTGTGATAGATTATACACCCAGTTGTAAAAACGTACACGCACAGCAAGCAATGAGGGCAAGGGGTTAATGTGAAAGTATTTTGACCTTCAAACTCCTTGGCCTTGGTCTGCTGAATTCTCATAGCCCGAGCCAATGTTTTCATTTAATGGAGGAATTCAGCAGGAAAGAGAGCTTGGTTGATATAGCTGAACGAGCTTAGACATCAAACAAGGCACTTGCAGGCTTCTAAGTGGAGGTGCTTTCCTTATAACCTCAGGAAAACTCTGCCTACACGTTCCCTCCCTATGCTACCGCTGCGGCAAACATGGAAGGAGAGAGGGGAATCGTCCATTTCCTGCTTTCTTCCCCATCTGATGCTTCCCTGCCTCTGATAGGCTTCTCCAGACGGTCCCAGGTGGGCTTCCGAGTGCTCGAGGCAGGAACCATTTCGCTCTTTGGGAACGGTTTGAGAATCTCGGCGCTAGTAAATCTGCTAGCTCACTTTCGGAAGACGGGACGGGCTCCTGGGAGTGTATTTTAAGGCTCTAACAAGCCAAGCAGAAGCTATTACTCAATTTTAATTTTAATCCTGCTTCCTTCCAAATGGGGCAGCTTGCAGCTCCCTGCCGGAGCAGTTACATAAAGAATGGAAGTCATCGTGTTTGATGTTAGGAATTAACTTTTTATTTTAAGCACAAGAAGTCCTGGTTCTACCTATTCAGGTTTTCTGTTTTGGGCACGGCTGTGGTTTTTCCCTGTTCCTTCTCTTTCAGCTCTTTCCCTCCCTCTCCTCTCTTCCTGTCCTTGTTCTCTTGCTATTTGTGAAGACCGAGAACCACCCACTTACCTCTATAAGGAGAACATGCTCTCCCTCGGGAGACTGGTAATGGGTCAAGTCACAATGTTTCGCAAGAATGATGCTATAAACCAGGGCTGTCCAACTGGCGGCCCCGGGGCCGGATCCGGCCCCGTAGCCTGTTGGACACGGCCCCACCTATGCCCTCAGCCGCCATTTTTAATTTTTTTAAAAAATCGATTTTTTTTTTTTTTTAAAAAAGGTGGCCGAGGGGGGGGGAGGTGGGGCAGGGAGGAGGAAGAGAGCTGGCTCCTCCTCCCTGCCTGTATCGCCCCTCCGTCCCTCTCGGCGGCACCGATGCGATGCAGTTTGCATTGGCGCCGCCGAGAGAGGGAGAAAGGGGCGGTACAGGGAGGAGGAGCCAGCTCTCTTCCTCCTCCCTACACCGCCCCTTCTCTCTCTCGGCGCCGCTGCAAACTGCCCTCGCAACGGCGCCGCCGAGAGAGGGAGAGAGGGGCGATCCAGGCAGGAGGAAGACAGCTGGCCCCTCCTCCCTGCCTGGATCGCCCCTCCGTCCCTCTCTCAGCGCCGCCATTGCGAGGCAGTTTGCAGCGGCATCGCCGAGAAAGGGACAAGGCGGCGCTACAGGGAGGAGGGGCCAGCTGTCTTTCTTCCTGCCTGTATCGCCCCCGTCTCCCTCTCTCGGCGGCGCCGCTGCACACTGCCTCGCAACGGCGCTGCCGAGAGAGGGAGAAGGGGGCGGTCGAGGCAGGCGGACGACAGCTGGCTCCTCCTCCTTCGCCCTCCTCCTTCCCCACTGCGGCGCGTCCGCGGGGGAGGAGGGGCGAAGGAGGAGGAAGTCAGCTGGCCCCGCCCGCCCCCCCGCCCACTGATCACCTGCGGCCCCCCAGGTGATCAGTGACACTTCTTCCGGCCCTTGGGCCGGAAGAAGTTGGACAGCACTGCTATAAACTGAGCTGTGGATGCACATATGGAGAGGAGTATCAGTGACGACTGGTGTCTCCCATGTAGGAAGGGTGGTACATCTGCTCTGGGTTATAATCTGAATTTAAAAGGCACTCTCCAAGATATGGGAGGTATTCTGATGGATCTAGGATCTTCCTGTTGTCACCATATTTGTACCTAGAGCAGTGGTTCCCAACTTTTTCTGACCAGAGACTACTTGACCAGGGACCACTAAACTGGAAACCACTTTGACCAGGGACCACTTGACCAGAGACTACTTTGACCAGGGACCACTAAACTGGAAACCACTTTGACCAGGGACCACTTGAGCAGGGACAACTTTGGCCAGGGACCACTTTACCAGAGACCACTTTGACCAGGGAACACTTAACTGGAGACTAATTTGACCCAGAACCACTTTGACCAGGGACTACTAATCTGGAAACCACTTTGACCAGGGACCACTTGAGCAGGGACAACTTTGACAAGGCACCACTTGACCAGAGACCATTTTGACTAGGGACCACTTAACTGGAGACTACTTTGACCAAGAACCACTTTGACCAGGGACCACTAAATTGGAAACCACTTTGACCAGGAACCATTTGAGCAGGGACCACTTTGACCAGGGAACACTTAACTTGAGACTGACCAAGATCCACTTTGACCATGGACCACTTAACTGGAGACTACTTTGACCAACAACCACTTTGACCAGGGACCACTAAATTGGAAACCACTTTGACCAGGAACCATTTGAGCAGGGACCACTTTGACCAGGGAACACTTAACTTGAGACTGACCAAGAACCACTTTGACCAGGGACCACTAAATTGGAAACCACTTTGATCAGGGACCACTTGAGCAGGGACCACTTTGTCCAGGGACCACTTAACTGGAGACTACTTTGACCAACAACCACTTTGACCAGGGACCACTTTGACCAGGAACCACTTGACTAGGGACCACTTGACCAGGGACCACTTGAGCAGGGACCACTTTGACCAGGGACCACTTTGACCAGGGACCATTTAACTGGAGACTACTTTGACCAAGAACCACTTTGACCAGGGACCACTAAATTGGAAACCACTTTGACCAGGGACCACTTGACCAGGGACCACTTTGACAAGGGGCCACTTTGACCAGAGACCACTTTGACCAGGGACCACTTAACTGGAGACTAATTTGACCAAGAACCACTTTGACCAGGGATCACTAAACTGGAAACCACTTTGACCAGGGACCACTTGAGCAGGGACCACTTTGACTAGGGACAATGTGACTAAGAACCACTTTGACCAGGGATCACTAAACTGGAAACCACTTTGACCAGGGACCACTTGAGCAGGGACCACTTTGACCAGGGACAATGTGACTAAGAACCACTTTGACCAGGGATCACTAAACTGGAAACCATTTTGAACAGGGACCACTTTGACAAGGGACCACTTGACCAGGGACCACTTTGACCAGGGACCACTTAACTGGAGACTAATTTGACCAAGAACCACTTTGACCAGGGATCACTAAACTGGAAACCACTTTGACCAGGGACCACTTGAGCAGGGATCACTTTGACAAGGGACCACTTGACCAGAGACCACTTTGACCAGGGACCACTTAACTGGAGACTACTTTGACCAAGAACCACTTTGACCAGGGACCACTTGAGCAGGGACCACTTTGACCAGGGACAATGTGACTAACAACCACTTTGACCAGGGATCACTAAACTGGAAACCACTTTGACCAGGGACCACTTTGACAATGGACCACTTGACCAGAGACCACTTTGACCAGGGACAACTTTACTGGAGACTACTTTGACCAAGAACCACTTTGACCAAGGACAACTAAATTGGAAACCAATTTGAGCAGGGACTACTTTGACAAGGGACCACTTGACCAGAGACCACTTTAACCAGGGACCACTTAACTTGAGACTACTTTGACCAAGAACCACTTTGACAAGGGACCACTAAATTGGAAACCACTTTGACCAGGGACCACTTGACCAGAGACTACTTTGACCAAGAACCACTTTGACCAGGGATGACGGGCCTCTCTCCTCCTTTTAGGTCTTCAGCAGCCAGCGCCGCCTCCAGCCATTCCCCGGCGGTGGCGCTAGCTGCTGAACACCTAAAAGGAGCGAGGCTGAGGAACTCTGCACATACTCTGACCCCCAAAGGAACTCTGTGCATGCTCAGAGGATTATAGAGATGCAAAAGGACAGGATTTATTTATTTATTTACAATATTTCTACCCCGCCCTTTTCAACCCCCGAGGGGGGACTCGGAGTGGCTAACACTGCCAACGATCAATGTCTGAAGTTTTCCATACCACCAGACTGCACCACAGCAACGCATGGCCGGGTACAGCTAGTCTATATATATATATTTTTAACGGCCATGCAATGTCGTATATAGACAACGAAACTATGGCTCGCAGAACCACCAAACTCGACAACCGAATGAACCAGTCCACAAGGTACCTACAGCACCAAATAACTCAGACCTCGGTACCTCCCAACACCCCAAAAAACCATCCCCCAAAAACTGGCAGCGGGCCTCCCACCCCGACCTCTCCGCTGCCAGTGTGAACATTTAGAACGTTCCCGTGTGGCACCCAACACTCACCCTTGCCTCCTCCTCCTCAGGAACAGTGGCGGGGGTGCAGGGGAGGGTGGGGCCCGGGCAGGGAGGCGGAGCTGCCTCCCTTCCTCCTCCCCGGCGCCCCATCACCGCGATCCGGAAGGCAGCGATGGGGCGCCCGGGGGGAGGGAGGGGCCCGGCAGAGCTGCCTCCCTTCCTTCTCCCGGCCGCCCCATCGCCGCCTTCCGGATCGCGCGATGGGGCGCCCGGGAGGGAGGGGCCCGGGCAGAGCTGCCTCCTTCCTTCTCCCGGGTGCCCCATCACCACCTTCGGGATCGTGGCGATGGGGCGCCTGGGGAGGGAGGGGCCCGGGCAGGGAGGCAGAGCTGCCTCCCTTTTTCCTCCCTGGGTGCCCCATCGCCGCCTTCCGGATCGCGGCGATAGGGCGCCCGGGGAGGGAGGGGTCCGGGCAGAGCTGCCTCCCTTCCTTCTCCCCGGGCGCCCCATCGCCGCCTTCCGGATCGCGGCGATGGGGCGCCCAGGGAGGGAGGGGGCCCGGCAGAGCTGCCTCCCTTCCTCCTCCCGGCGCCCCATCGCCGCCTTCCGGATCGCGGCGATGGGGCGCCCGGGGAGGGAGGGGCCCGGGCAGAGCTGCCTCCCTTCCTTCTCCCCAGACGCCCCATCGCCGCCTTCCGGATCGCGGCGATGGGGTGCCCGGGGAGGGAGGGGCCCGGGCCGAGCTGCCTCCCTTCCTGCCCGGCGCCCCATCGCCGCGATCCGGAACGGCGGGGGGGGGGGCGCCGGGGAGGGAGGAAGAGAGAGAGAAAAAGAGAGAGACAGAGTGATAGAGAGACAGAGTGAGAGAGAGAGAGAGAAATAGAGAGAGATACAGAGAGAGACAGAGTGAGAGAGATAGAGAGAGAGACAGAGAGAGAGAGACAGAGAGACAGAGTGAGAGAGAGAAATCGAGAGAGACAGAGTGAGAGAGAGATAGAGAGAGATAGAGAGATACAGAGTGTGAGAGAGAAATAGAGAGAGAGAGATAGTGAGAGAGAGAGAGATACAGGGTGAGAGACAGAGTGAGAGAGAGAAATAGAGAGAGAGAGAGAGAGAGAGAGACAGAGAGACAGAGTGAGAGAGAGAAATAGAGAGAGAGACAGAGTGAGAGAGAGATAGAGAGATACAGAGTGAGAGAGAGAAATAGAGAGAGAGAGAGAGAGAGAGAGAGAGAGAGAGAGAGAGAGAGAGAGATACAGGATGAGAGACAGAGTGAGAGAGAGACAGAGAGACAGAGTGAGAGAGAGAAATAGAGAGAGTGAGAGAGAGAGAGAGAGAGATACAGAGTGTGAGAGAGAAATAGAGAGAGAGGGGGAGTGAGAGAGAGATAGACAGTGAGAGAGAGAAATAGAGAGAGAGACAGAGAGTGAGAGAGAGATAGAGACAGACAGAGATACAGAGTGAGAGAGAGAAATAGAGAGAGAGAGAGAGAGAGAGAGAGATAGACAGAGAGAGAGAGAGAGAGAGAGAGAGAGAGAGAGAGAGAGAGAGAGAGAGAGAGAGACATGGCACAGCAACGCGTGCACGGGTACAGCTAGTTTTTTTAATAAAAGGGAACCATTGTAAATGCTGCCACTTAAAGTACCCAAACACTCCTTCCATTGGAAGAGTTCCTATAGTGTTGTTTTGTGCTGATTCCTTCCACATCTATGAAGTAGTAAATCCATTATGGGTTTTATTCTGACCGTTAAAGGTGCTATCCCATATGTTGGGCATATTTTTGGGATGCAGTTCAGCACCTTGGATAGTTCAGACTAAACCCCACAGCAACATTTCCACTCTACTGACATCGGGACTCTTGGTTGTTACCGTTGACTGCGTTGGGCTACTAATTCCATACACATCATGCTGGTGCTTTGCTTCGCCGTCTCGGTGATGGAGTGGTGAGATAAATATTTTAAATGAAAATACCGTATAAAACAATATGCCCGCAGTCTAAGGTAAGCTGTATTCGGTGCTCCTGGAGAAGTTCGACATCAGCATGTTTGTGCTTTTAAGCAACGCGTTGGGGTTTTTTCTCCCCCCTCCCCTTGCAGTACTCCAAAGCCATTTCACATATATCTCGCTTCACAGAGCTTTGCTCTGACACAGTAATTTGCAATAAAATATTGACAGAAAAACTGCATCGAGGCCAACTTCACAAGGGAGTCATTCGTGCTGCTTGGATAAATCCCTTCAGGATCAGAAGCCGAAGAGTTGGGACAGAGCACGGGGGAGTCAGGAGATCAGGACGCATTTACATTCCTGGAGTCTCTGCCTACTATTGATATTGCGTCGGGCCACCAATGGGATGTGTCGCTACAACGAGACAGATTTCACACCAAGATTCCAACTGCTCAAGGAAAGGAGCTGTCAGAACATTTGGAGCCTAACTTCTGAGAAGGAAAGGAAAGCTGCCATTTTGGCTAGAGTTGAAATATCTCACAAGGACTAAGGACATTTGTGGGACGGGCTGAAAATTGAGAGGATGTGGCAGCGGGAAAGTGAAGAACTGTTGTGATGAGGACGATGCAATGGTTTAAGACAGTGTTTCCCAACCTTTTTGAGCCATGGCACACTTTTAACATTAAAAAAAAATCCAGGGCACACTACCAACCAAAAATGACACAAAATGACACTGCAACACGGAAAAGAACGGCTGGGGATGGTGAGCTGCTGGGAGCAGCTGCTGGGAGTGCCGAAGCCAGGGGAGGAGCCAGGCCACACCATGCCCATGCCCCCTCCCCCCCCCCCCGGCTTCAGTTCTCCCACAGCTTCGCCAGCCTTGAGGGGGCAGTGCCAAGCCAGCATTGTGCTGGCTCTGCCACCGCTGGCTTGGCACTGCCCCCTCAAGGCTGGTGAAGCTGTGGGAGTGCTGAAGCTGGGGGAGGGGGCAGAGCCAGGCTGCACCATGCCCCGCCCCCTCCCCCCAGCTTCAGTTCTCCCACAGCTTCCCCTGGTTTCAGCTCTCTCACAGAGGAGGAGCATGAGCGGTGGACGGGCTTCAGTAGGCGGGGCTCCTCCTCCGTGCGGCTTCAACAAGCAAGGCGCGAGAGTCATGGCGGGAGTCATGGCAAATTGGAGGCTGGTTGGGGAAATGGCCGAAGGAGGCAGTGCCCCGGTCCCTTCTTCTTTTTCTTCACCGCCACCCGTCCCTTCCTCCTCCTTGCCCAAGCAGCAAGAGTTCGACAGGAGGAGGGGGGAAGGAAGGGGGGCAGAGAGCTTTTCTCGCAGCACACCTGATGATCGCTCACGGCACACTAGTGTGCCACGGCACACTGGTTGAGAAACACTGGTTTAAGAGATGGGATGGACTGAAAAACATCAAGAACCACGGTGATCCATGCCTTGGTTACCTCTAGATTGGACTACTGCAATGCACTCTACATGGGGCTACCCTTGAAGACGTCCTGGAAACTACAACTAGTCCAATGCTCGGCAGCCAGATTAATAACTGGGGTGACTTACAGGGAGCGGATAACCCCCCGTTTAAGGAGCTTCATTGGCTGCTGTTCACCTTCCGGTCCCAATTCAAGGTGCAAATTCTGACCTATAAAGCCCTAAACCAGGGCTGCCCAGGAAGTCGATCGACCAGTAGATCCTGGGACCAAAGGAGGTCGATCCCAGCCGGAAGGGGCGCTTCTCAGAGGGGGCGGAGCCAGGCCATGCCAAGCCCCGCCCCCTCCCCCAGCTTCGGCACTCCCAGCAGCTTCTCCAGGCTTGAGGATGGCAATGTCAAGCCAGCCTTGTGCTAGCTATGCCACCACTGGCTTGGCATTGCCATCCTCAAGCCTGGAGAAGCTGCTGGTAGAGCAGAAGCCAGAGGGGGGCAGAGCCAGGCCACGCCAAGCCCCACCCCTCCCCTCTGACTTTGGAGCTCCCAGCAGCTTCTCCAGGCTTGAGGATGGCAATGCCAAGCCAGTGGTGGCATAGCTAGCACAAGGCTGGCTTGGCACTGCCATCCTCAAGCCTGGAGAAGTTGCTGGTAGAGTGGAAGCCAGAGGGGGGCGGAGCCAGGCCCCACCAAGCCCCACCCCCTCCCCTCCCCTCTGGCTTAGGAGCTCCCAGCAGCTTCTCCAGGCTTGAGGATGGCAATGCCAAGCCAGCGGTGGCATAGCTAGCACAAGGCTGGCTTGGCACTGCCATCCTCAAGCCTGGAGAAGTTGCTGGTAGAGTGGAAGCCAGAGGGGGGCAGAGCCAGGCCCCACCAAGCCCCGCCCCCTCCCCACCCCTCTGGCGGTGGAGCTCCCAGCAGCTTCTCCAGGCTTGAGGATGGCAGTGCCAAGCCAGTGGTGGCATAGCTAGCACAAGGCTGGCTTGGCACTGCCATCCTCAAGCCTGGAGAAGCTGCTGGGAGTGCCGAAGCCGGGGAAGGGGGAGGGGCTTGGCACGGCCTGGCTCCGCCCCCTCTGAGAAGCACCTCATCCAGCTGGGATTGACGTCCTTCGGTCCCGGGATCGACTGGTCGATCGCGATCGACTTCCTGGGCAGCCCTGGCCTAAAATGACGGCAAGGGGAGCCTGGGAAGCCCCCTTCCCCATAATGGGTCAATAGGAAACTGATATTTTGGCACCCCAGAGTGAAAACAGATATCTGTCCTCCCAATTGGGGGTTCCCAAAAATGGATCAAGGCTCCCACCAAAAGCTGGTACACAAAAGGGGTCAAGGTTTACCCCAAAAGCACAACCCTAATGTGTAGCCCACGAATGATGATGGAGATAAGAGAGGTTGGGGGACTGGACACCAAACAGAAGGGCTTAAAATCAGAGAAAGGGCACAATGACTATGCTTAAGGAATGGAAAGTTGCATTCAGAGTGGGAAACGCAGACACATATTCCGCCGACCTACAGAGAATAAGGGATGTGCATTATTAATATCAGGATTGGCACCCGGCCAGAATTGGATTGTCCTAAGTGGAAGGGTATCTCCTCTTGGCCAGTGGCCAGACCTGGAGGACACATAGCCTCAAAAGGCAATCCAGTGGAGAAAGCAACTCAGCAGAGTTATAGCTTTTTCGCCTATTAAGGCACCAGTGTTCCAAGTTTAGAAAAGAAGACGGTGCCATTAACTCGCCCCAGGTGAACTTTGAGAAGGATTGTAGGCTGAATACTCACTGAGGTTGCAACTATTGCTTTGGATGCGAGAGAGTCTTCGAGCGGTGCTTCCCAGATAGAAGTGCAGCTTGATCTTCTCAGGAGCAAGACAGATTAATTGAACCATGTTTTTCTTCCAGCTGTGAGGAAGTCCTCAAAAATTGCATATTTCAAGGGCAATTCACTGTGTATTCTGTGGAAAATGCACAGAAAATAACATTTTATGTGTGGAAATGTGGTTTTCCGCACCGCAAATCCAGTTCTCCATTTAGAAAAAATATTTTCTGTGCAGTAGATGCAGGCCTGGATTAACACTTTTGGAATTACGCCCCCTTTCGGGCACCGCCGCGCGCTCCAAGTGCGCATGTGCGGGCATCCGCCCCCTCCTTTGCCCCATTCACGGAGCGCAGCTGCCGCTGCCTCTGACACAACTCAGCGTGGCCTCAGAAGGAGAGAGGGAGGAGGAGTGCAGCCCGAGCGACGTCACTCCCCCCCGGGGGCAGAGCCCGAGTGATGTCGCTCGGGCCCCGCCCCTGGACGGAGTGACGGCACTCGGGCCCCACTCCCGGAGGGAGTGATGCCCCGCTGGAGTGGCCCTTCCCTGCCCTGGGAGTGACGTCGCTGGGCCCTGCCCCGGAGGGAGTGACGTCGCTTGGCTCCGCCCCGGATGGAGTGACGTCACTCGGGCCCCACTCCTGGAGGGAGTGACGCTGGGCCCTGCCCCGGGGAGTGACCCCCCCGCCCCTGGATGGAGTGACGTCACTCGGGCCCCACTCCCGGAGGGAGTGACGTCGCTTGGGCCCTGCCCCCGGACGGAGTGACGTTGCTCACTGCCCCGCAGGGAGTGATGTCGCTCGGGCCCCCGCCGGACGGTCCCAAAGGCAGCCCCAGCCCAGAGGAGTGACCTCTGGGCCAACCCGGACGGCGTGGCCTCAGAAGGAGACCCCGGAGGGAGGAGGAGTCAGCCGGGCCCCACTCCCCAGGGGCAGAGCCCGAGTGACGTCGCTTGGGCCCTGCCCCCGGAGGGAGTGACGTCGCTTGGGCCCCGCCCCTGGACGGAGTGACGTCACTCGGGCCCCACTCCCGGAGGGAGTGACGTCGCTTGGGCCCTGCCCCCGGATGGAGTGACGTCACTCGGGCCCCACTCCCGGAGGGAGTGACGTCGCTTGGGCCCTGCCCCCGGATGGAGTGACGTTGCTCAGACTGCACTCCTCCTCCCTCTCTCCTTCTGAGGCCACACCGAGTTGTCCCAAAGGCAGCGGCAGCTGAGCGAAGCCTCTGGGACAACTCGGCGTGGCCTCAGAAGGAGGGAGGGGGGGAGGAGTGCAGCCCGAGCGATGTCACTCCCTTCGGGGGTGGGGCCCAAGTGATGCCATCACTCGGGCTGCACTCCTCCTCCCTCCTTTTTTTTTTTAAAAAAAAGATTTTTATTGGGATTTTCAATCTTTGACAAACATAAAACACAACATCCAACAATCCACTTAACATTCATTAAAAAAGAGGAACCCTCCCCCCCCTTTACCACATTCATAACCAAACCATAACCACTTGACTTCCCCCTCATGTTCCCACCCCCAAGGACCTTCTCTCGTCCCTGGCTAGAAATTATTTATCATTATCATTTTGGTTAAACCGGCAGTTCTTTAACACAAATAAATGTCTTTGTTAACATCCATCTTTCTTCGTTTCTTCAAGAAGTCGAGTATTGGTGACCAATCTGTCATCTCCATATTTTGTGACATTGCCCTAGAAAGGCAATCCATGCTTATTATGTCCATTAATCTGAATATCCAGTCCTCTTCCCTGGCTAAGGTCTTTTCCTTCCAACGTTTCGCCAACACCAATCTCGCTGCAGTAATACAATAGATAAATAACTTTTCTTTGTTCTTATCCAGGGCTGGCCAACAGGCGGCCCGCGGCCCGTACACGGCCCCCCAGCCTGTTGGACACGGCCCCCGCTACCCTCCTGAAAGAATTTTAAATATATATATATATTTTTAAAAAATGGCGGCAGGGGGAGGGGAGGAGGCGGGGCAGGGAGGGAGGAAGAGCCAGCTCCTCCTCCCTGCACCGCCCTCTCCGTCCCTCGCTCCGCCTTCTTCCTAGGGCGGGGCCGCGAGAAGGAGCAGTAGGCGGCACCAAGGGCGGCGCGTCAGAGGCCTGGCGTGACGTGCCGCCCTTGGCGCCGCCCTACTGCTAGGAAGGGCGGAGGAGCCGGCTGCCTTCTTCCTCCTTTCCTCTCTCTTCCTTCTCCCGCTCGCGCCGCATCGCGATCCGAGCAGCGGTGCACCGGGGAAAGAGGAGAGGCCGGAGGAAGGATGCAGCTGACTGCCTTCTTCTCCCGTAGCCCTCCTCCTTCTCCCCGCTTGCGCCACTGCTTGGGATCCGAGCAGCGGTGCGCCCGGGGAGAAGGAGGAGGGGCTACGTGAACGAGCGGCCCCGCCCCCGCCCCTCACGAGTGGCCCCGCCCCCGCTCACTGATCACCTCCGTCCCCCCAGGTGATCAGTGACACTTCTTCCAGCCCTTGGGCCCGAAGAAGTTGGACAGCCCTGTTCTTATCTATAGTAAAATCAAGCAGGCCGAGCAGCATATATTCTGCTTTGAACTTAAATTCTATGTTGAGTGCTTCTTTCATTACTCTATATACCTTTGTCCAAAATCTCCTCACCCTTTTGCAACCCCACCACATATGGAAGAACTTCCCCTCCGCTTTACGACATTTCCAACACTTGTTACTGTAGGTGGGGTTATATTTCGCTATCTTGTCAGGGGTCAGGTGCCATCTACGTCCAACCCTTGGCAAGCATAGCCAGAAGTTTTGGATTGGGGTGCTACCAATATGCAGATGACACCCAGCTCCTGCTGAAGCTTGAGCCAGGCGTAACATCGGTGCCTGAGAACTTCAGACAAGGACTAGAGGCAGTGACCAGATGGCTCCGCTCATACAAACTCAAGATCAACCCATCAAAGACTGAGATTCTATGGCCGGGGCGCCCAGAGCCACCCATTCCGCTGCCTCTCTTTGAGGAGAGCCGCTGATCCCGGCCCGTCGGTGAAGAGTCTCGGTGTGATACTAGACTCGAGACTCTCACTGGAGGCCCAGGTTGCTGCGACAAGTAAGGGAGCTTTTTTCCACCTACGCCAGGCACGTCAACTGGCACCTTACCTTCCATCAGATGCGCTGGCTACGGTGGTCCATGCCACAGTGACATCACGGCTGGACTACTGTAATGCCTTGTACGTGGGGTTGCCGCAGTCAACCACTCGTAAAATCCAGCTAGTGCAGAATGCAGCCGCCAGACTCCTCACCGGGACACCACTGAGATGCCATATCGCGCCATCTCTACAGCGCCTGCACTGGCTGCCAGTCGAGCTCAGAGCCATCCACAAGATCCTGTAAACTTACCTTTAAGGCCCTTCATGGTGCCGGCCCAGCTTATTTAAAAGATCGCTTGTCCGAACCAGCTCATTTAAGGTCGCCGCGTTCAGGAAACAGGGACCTTCTCCGCATCCCAGGTGTGGAGTGAGGCCCGCCTCGACACCACGAGACGGAGAGCCTTTTCCATCGCGCCCCTGTTCTTTGGAACTTGATGCCGGCGGATCAGAGAGCTATCCGGACATGCCCCAGTTCCTGACCGCACTGAAGACCTGGCTCTTCCGAAGGCTTACGGCTAAGGACACCTCAGACTTAGCCTGAGTTACTGGAACTATTTTAATTAATTTTCCTATTCTTTTAGCTTTTAACTATTGAACTCTTTTATGTGTTTTATGTGTAAGTCGCCCGGAGCACTGACGTGGAGGGCGACTCATAAATAATAAAATCAATCAATCAATCAATCTGAAAAACACTTTAATGCCATTCTCCCTGAGATCGTAGGCATAGGTATACTTATAGTGTTTTCTCCAAAGTCTTTCCCATTGTCTCAGGGGGATTTCATGACCTAGATCTTGTGCCCACCTGACCATACATATTTTAACCGTTTCTTCCTCTGTACTCCATTGTAGGAGCTTTTTATATAGTGCTGAGATCCTGCCCTTCTTTTTTTGAGTCACTTCGTCCCAGAATTGGTTAGTATCATTATTTTATTTATTTATTTTTATTTCGGGATTTTACCCCGCTCTTCTCAACCCCCAAGGGGGGACTCAGAGCGGCTTACAGTACGGCACAATTCGATGCCCACATAATAACAATATAAACCCCAAAACACTTCAACAATTAAAATACATTAAAAATACATTAAAATACAACTACATTAGCACCATACACATTCACTCTGGATTAAAACAATGTTCAGTCCATAAAAACATTGGCCATAATCACCACTTTCATTAAAAACCCATCTAAAATGCTGCCTTGTGCTGGTGTACGAATGCCTGGTCCCACAGCCAGGATTTTACTTTGTCCTGAAGGCCAGGAGGGATGTGGTGGATCGTACATCAATAGGAAGCGCATTCCACAGGCGGGGAGCCACCATCGAGAAGGCCCTATCCCTCGGCCCCACCAGCCTCATCTGAGACGTAGGCGGGAGCGAGAGCAGGGCCTCCCCGGAAGATCTTAGATTGCGAGGTGGGACATAGCGGCTGATGCGTTTGGACAAGTAAGCTGGGCCAGAACCGTATAGAGCTTTAAAGGTCAAAACCAGCACTTTGAATTGAGCCCGGAATTGGACAGGCAGCCAGTGGAGCTGACACATGCCACCGCTGAGACTTGGGGTTCCAGGCTCAGCGGTGAGTCCAGGATCACTCCCAAGCTGCAAACCTGCGTCTTCAGGGGGAGTGTAACCCCATCCAACACAGGCTGTAACCCTATGCCCTGTTCATTATATCCTCGAGCTTTATCTTTCCGATATATGTCATGGATCTAAAAGTAGGGATTGCAAATAATCGTAATTTATAGTACTCTCAAATGAGTTTAGACATAAGTTTATATTTTTTTCTTATAATATTCACATATAAGTTTTACAATAGAGGCGCATCTATACAAAGTAATATAGGCTTATAATAAGACAATGGCAGTCCCACTACTCACGGCACACCTAAGAGTCAATACACCTGTATGATATCCACTTAAAGCAAATAGTGAGTCTCTGGAGCTGTATTCATCTGTGTATATATAATTTGTAATCCTTGGCCCGATGGCCCTTCCACGCTCATGCAAATCCACGACCCGATGGTCAAATCAAGAGAGAGACTCGAAACGGGTCGGGAACCGGAAAAGGATATACCTGTTGGTGGACAGCCCATCGATTTCTTCTATACAGAGTCACAAGTTTGAGATCACAGTGAATGCCCCTACAATACCTGTACATCTTTGGAGAGATACCTAGTATTATTTGATTCGACCTACGGGTCCTGGTTTGTTGAGTCTTTGTTGGGCCATCGGGCCTTGGATTACAAATATTCTCCATTTTTTTTATTTGACCATCGGGTCGTGGATTTGCATGAGCGTGGAAGGGCCATCGGGCCAAGGATTACAAATTATATATACACAGATGAATACAGCTCCAGAGACTCACTATTTGCTTTATGTGGATATCATACAGGTGTATTGACTCTTAGGTGTGCCGTGAGTAGTGGGACTGCCATTGTCTTATTATAAGCCTATATTACTTTGTATAGATGCGCCTCTAATGTAAAACTTATATGTGAATATTATAAGAAAAAATATAAACGTATGTCTAAACTCATTTGAGAGTACTATAAATTACGATTATTGGCAATCCCTACTTTTGTGTTGTGCTACTGATAGTAGGTAGCAACTAGATTGTGCTGTTGTATTTATATGAGTTCTTAAGGAACTCAAGTGTGAAATTGCTGAACTTCTAGCTAAGATATATAACCTTTCTCTAAGATCAGGCACTGTACCCGAGGACTGGAGGGAGGCAAATGTAACTCCGATCTTCAAGAAAGGATCCAGAGGTGATCCAGGAAATTATAGACCAGTCAGTTTAACCTCAGTTCCAGGAAAAGTGATGGAAACCATTATTAAAGAAAATATTACTAGGCACATAGAAGAACAGGCATTGCTGAAGGAAAATCAACATGGTTTCTGCAAAGGCAAATCATGTCTTACTAACTTGTTAGAATTCTTTGAGGGTGTAAATAAACACACAGATAAAGGGGACCCAGTCGATATTGTTTACCTTGACTTTCAAAAGGCTTTTGACAAAGTCCTCACCAAAGGCTCTAAATAAGCTCTTCAGCCATGGAATCAGGGGACAGGTCTTGTCCTGGATTGGAACCTGGCTAAACTGTAGGAAACAAAGGGTGGTAATAAATGGACACTTCTCTGGGTGGAAAGAGGTGAGAAGTGGCGTACCCAAGGTTCAGTTTTGGGTCTGTTACTTTTTAATTTATTCATTAATGATCTGGATGTAGGAGTAAATTCTGAGGTAGCAAAGTTTGCAGACGACACTAAATTGTTCAGGGTAGTTAAAAATGAAACTGATTGTAAAGAGCTCCAGAAAGATCTCTTGAAATTGAGTGAATGGGCAACAAAGTGGCAAATGCATTTTAACCTAAACAAGTGTAAAGTCATGCACATCGGGGCAAAGAACCCCAACTACACCTACCAATTGATGGGGTCAAAGCTTTCTGAGACAAACCAGGAAAGGGATCTTGGGGTTTTGGTGGACAGCTCAATGAAGATGTCAACCCAGTGCGCAGCAGCAGTGAAAAAAGCAAATTCTATGCTTGGCATGATCAGGAAGGGAATTGAAAATAGGTCGGCAAATGTTGTATTGCCTCTCTACAAATCGATGGTAAGGCCACATTTGGAGTACTGTGTACAATTCTGGTCACCGCACCTCAAGAAGGATATAACGGAACTGGAAAAGGTACAGAAAAGGGCAACAAGAATGATCCAAGGGATGGAGCGGCTCCCTTATGAAACCAGGTTGCAACGCCTTGGTCTTTTCAGCCTTGAAAGACGGCGTCTAAGAGGTGACTTGATCGAAGTGTATAAAATCATGCATGGGATAGAAAAGGTGAATAAAGAAAAACTATTTTCTTTGTCACAAAACACTAAGACTAGAGGGCACTCCTGAAGCTCCAAGGTAGGAAAATTAGGACCAATAAAGGGAAATATTTCTTCACCCAGAGGGTCATTGGGTTATGGAACTCACTTCCAGAAGAGGTTGTGACAGCTGTCAGCCTGAACAACTTCAAGGCAGGATTAGACAGATTCATGGATACCAAGTGTATCGGTAGTTACTGAAAAGGACATTCAAGTGCCACCTCGGAGTTGGTTGAGGTAGGCAGGATTTCCCTGGGTACTGGTTGTGGGGGGTCGGGAGCAGGTCAGGGTCTTGCCCTCCCTTCTGCTCGAGATCCCCGTGTACAACTGGTGGGCCACTGTGTGATACAGAATGCTGGACTAGATGGGCTGAGGTCCGATTCAGCATGGCTCTTCTTATGTTCTTATATGTCATGGATCTGCCTGTATTGGAACCAGTCCACTCCCTCCCTCCTTCTGAGGCCACGCTGAGTGAGTCGTTCCAGAGGCAGCGGAAGGTGCGCTGCTTGAATGGGGTGCTGCTTCCTTGGGCGCGAGGAGGATGAGGCGATGGAAGCCCCGCCCCTGGGGCCACTGGCGGGCATGTGCGGCACCCAGGGACATTGGGGAAGGAGGCAGAGGCGCTCGCACCCTGCGGCCGCATGCGCATGCCCGCCAGCGGCCCCGGGGGCAGGACTTCCTTCGGCCTCATCCTCCTCGCACCCAAGGAAGGAGGGTGGGGCGAGGAGGAGGCGGAGGGAAGCCCTCCTGGAGGAGGAGGCTTCAGGCCTACAGTGACGTCACTGTCCTGACGGGGAAGAGCCCCGCCTCCCTTCTGCTTGCCACCACAGGCCTTCCTCCCAGTCTTTCTTGGCAACCCGTCAATCAAAGCTGCAGAGCAGCACCTTCTGCCAATGGGGGCTCTTGATGGGCGGGGCATGGTCACGGGCTGTGTGTCAATGGGAGGGCGGAGGAGGGGCGGTCTCTTCTTGGTGAAGCGGGAAAGCGGGGAGAGAGAGAGAGAGAGGTAATGCCTGAGGTGGCTTCAGCGGCTGAGGGGAGGAAGGAAGGCGCCTACTGCGTCTGGGCGGAATGAGTGGCCAAAACACCCGGTAGGAGGGAGGGAGGCCGGGCGACATTGGGCCCAGCCTGTACGGGAGGGCTTGGCCGAGGTAGTAGGTCCTCTTGTCCGCCGGCCGGCTTGAAGATCCCAGATTGGTTTGGGGGCCTAATTCCAGAGTGTGCTAGGGCGCCAAAAGGGGTTAATCCGGGCCTGACCCTACTGTGAGTCTACTTGAAGTAGGCTTTGGTAAACTAAAGGCTGTGCTTATGCAACCACAAAGAGAACAATTTTGTCTGATCCTTGACAGTTCTTCCGTTCCAGGATGGTACGTATTTTAATTCTGTCCCAAGAGACAGAGAAGGATAGAGAAATAAAGGATTAGGTAGCACATCTGTCAATTGGCCTCGGCTGGTTCTCCTGGGTACCCAAGGAGATATCCTTCTCGGAGTGTGACATCTTTTATTTGATTTTAAAGACCTCCACATTTTTCAGTTCGGAAGAAATGTTGGAGCCACTTCCAAGGTACAATCCATCAGGCTGCATTTGTCATAAAAACGTGTGTGTGTGTGTGTGTAAGAATTTCTCTGGCGCTATTGCCTTTCTTGCAGACGTTCTTCTATTTATGAAGAAAAGCAGCAAGGTGAGGTTTTGACACCCAATTGTTCATACAGTAGACTCCCAGTTAGCAGGCACCCATGGGGATTGTTAGAAGCTGGATAAATGTGGTTTCTGGTTGTTTGAGAGTTACTATGAATAAAAAATGCCTACCGTGTTTCCCCGAAAGTATGACACCCCCGATTGTAAGACGTATCGGGGGTGTCAGAGGGGTCGGCTTATATAAGCCGTACCCCGAAAGTAAGACGTACTGCGGGCGGCATGGCGTGGCTTCCTGGCTGGGCGATGAGAGGCTCCCAGAGGGGCTCAAAAGGGGCCCGGAATCCTCCTCCTCTTCCTCCTCTTCCTCCCAGCCTCCTCCTCTTCCCTCCCCCCGCCTTTTCCCTCTCACAGGTTCCGCCCCCCTCCCTTCAGTGAAGGGAGGAGGGGTGGAGCCGCCCCCGGCGAGAGGGAAGAAAGCGCCGGTTGAAGTCCCGCCCGCAGGGCGACTCAGGCGTCTTTCCCCACCGCCGCCCCGCTCGCCCGCGCTCCAAACACAAGCGGGGCGAGCGGGGCGGCGGCGAAAAGCGCCTTACTTTCGTCTTACTTTCGGGGTACCGTTGCCCAATATAAGACGTACCCCGAAAGTAAGCCGTAGTGGGGATTTTGGGGGTCAAAAGAAAGTAAGACGCTGTCTTACTTTCGGGGAAACACGGTAATACTATATCCCAGGGCTGTCCAACTGGCGGCCCTGGGGCCGTACACGGCCCCCCAGCCCCTTTCCTGCGTCCCCCTCATCTTTTTAATAAAAAATAAAAATAGGAAAATAAATTAAATAATAATAATAAAAATTACCCACTTCCAGGTTGCAGAGGAAGTCTCGCGAGGCTACGCCAGCCACGCGAGATCTCGCGTTGAGAGCGAAATCCCGTGTACCTGGTGTAGTCTCGCGATAGTTAATACAGTTGCCGAAATCTCAGGATTCAGCGGCTATGCCAGGGCAAGGCCGTACAAGGCCAAGGTGAGGCCTGTGAGGAGCTCTGTCTGGGCCTGCAAGGAGCTCCCCCTGGGCCTGTTCCAGCTCCTGGCCGCCCTGCCCGGCGCCAGCGAGGACCCAGCCCTGGTTCCCTTCCTGCCCGAGGCCTCCGCCGCCTTCCGCGCCGGCCTCCGAGACCCCTTCCCGCCCGCACAGAGGCAGGCCTGCGATGCCCTCGCCACCTCCGCCCGCGCCTCCCCAGGTAATGAACCCACAGCCTCAGGGGTTGGGAGGGTTCCCCAGGCAGGAAGCATTCATTATATTTTATTAATGTATGTATATTCCCTCCTTCCATCCATGTCCCTTTCTGATATTATTATATTTTATTAATGTATTTATATTCCTCCTTCCCCATGTCCCTTTCTGCTTATTATATTTTATTAATGTATTTATATTCCCTCCCTGGAGCCAGGGGCGGGGGGCGGAGCCAGGGCGGAGACAGACCCTTTGGCCCCCCAGGTGATCAGTGACCAGAATTCTGGCCACAGGTCCGGTAGAAGTTGGACAGCCCTGCTATATCCCATACTAGGCTTGTGCTTCTGGGGTAAATAAAACAGCTTATTGTAGAAACACATAAAAGTATAGGGAAAATCAGGAATAAAGAAAGTAGGTGTATAATCCAAATGGTTTAGCAATAGCTGATAATCCAACAGGAATCCAAATGTCTTTTACAGATTCAAAGGTAATATAGCCCAGGAATGGTCCAAAGTCACAAGAACGTCTGAAGTCCACAAACGAAAGGTATACTTTGAAGCCACCCTGAGTCCTTTCGTGGGAGAAGGGCGGGGTAGAAATGAAATCGTCTCGGCACTACTTCACGAACTAAGATTATTAGGAAGGACTCATCCCACGCTTTTTACAAGCGCGTTGATGACTAAAAAGGCCAATCTGAGATAAGCAACTCTGGTTGCAGAAAGCACAGCGGAAAGTCTCCTTGGGTGATGTTGTTTCCAAGTTGCGGTCCTTTCTGCTTTGTCGTTTCTCTTCGAGACCCATTCGGCGTGTCTTCTCGAAAGAGGCCGCAGCATTGTGGATAGTGCGTCTCCATGCCTCCCGATGGGAGGCCAGGGTGGACCATTGTTGGTGATCAATCTGGCCGAACCTGAGATGTTGTTTCAGGGAGTCCTTATATCTCTTTTGGGCGAGTTCACCATAGAGTAGTAGAGGCGGTGGTCCTCTATCCTAGAGACGTGCCCTGCCCAGCGCAGCTGTGTTCTCAATAGCATGGCCTCAACGCTGGTGATCCCTGCTTGCTCAAGGACAGCAACATTAGTTACATAGTCAGTTCAGTGTATATTTAGGATTGTGTGAAGACAGCACTGATGAAAGCTTTGGAGGAGTCATAGGTGTTGGTGATAGGTGACCCATGTTTCAGATCCATAGAGGAGAATAGACAGTACAATAGCTCTGTACACACTGATTTTGGTGCTTTGCCTCAGGTGCTTGTTGCTCCAGACTCTTTTGTGAAGCCTTCCGAATGCACTTCATGCCTTTGCTAATCTGTGATCTATCTCTTTGTCAATCTTAGCATCTGAAGAGATGATGCTTCCCAGAAAGGTGAATTGCTGAATGGACTTAAGCACAGATTTGCCTATGCTGACGTGAGGATGATGGTGTTCTTACTGTGGTGCAGGCTGGTAGAGGACTTCCGTTTTCTTCAGGCTGACTTCCAGCCCAAACAGCTCTGCAGCTGCTGCAAAGCAGGCTGTTAGGCACTGCAGGGCTGCTTCTGAATGGGCAACAAGGGCAGCATCATCAGCAAAAAACAGCTCATGGACTAGATAGTTTAGAGTCTTAGTGCGAGCCCTCAGACGGCTAAAGTTGAAGAAGCTGCCATCAGTACGATAGCAAAATAAAATAATAAATAAAATGAAATAAATATATAAATAAAATACTTGATCAGAAACCCCAAAAACAGGAACATAGAAACTCCTAGAATACTTGAATCCAAAATTCAAGTATCCAAGACTTGACTTGAAACAAGACCCAGAGCTCAGGCCTAGCTTTTCACTTGAACACGACATTGCCTGAACTAACTCTTAAGTAAACAATTTGCTAATTAACAGGCACCCATGAAGTCATTTCTTTTCCCATGAATTTTCTCCCCAACTTTCCCATGTAAATGCTCAGACCTACAATGCCTATTGTCTGCTCTGACCTGTAAATAAAGGCCTTTGTTGATCTCTGTAGCTCCAGGGAGCCTTCTGTATCACTTAGTTATTTGCCCACCTTCCTATCAAATGTTGCTGTTTCTGGCTCCTCTGGCTGACCTTGAAGCCCTGCACTTTCAGAGTCAGATTTCTCGCAGAGAGAAGCATCATTCTCTTGACTTGAAATGTCATCACTTTGAGCCCCAGGAAATCCCACAGGCAATCCCACAATCCTCTTTAACTCACAAGTGAACCCATCAACCTTAGGAGCCCAATCAGTGTGCCATGGTACACTAGTGTGCCGTCAGCGATCATCAGGTGTGCCGTGGGAAATTGGAACCTCCAATCCCCTTTCTTCCTCTTCCTGCTGAACAATTTTTCTTTTCCACTCGGGCTCCCTTCTTCCCAGCCTCGCTCTGCTCGCTTTGCTCTCGGGCGAGTCTGTGCAGTAGCGCCCGCACGGGTCACGTCTTCCTCCCTCTCCCCTCCCCTCCCGAACACACTCACGCTGCCCCCTTGGATCAAAATGGCGGCAGAAGCGGCAGTGTAGAAGAAAAAGTAAGTGTTCGGCAGGAGGGGGAAGAAAGGGCGCGAAGGGGGAGGAAGAGGTCTCTGTAGAAAGCTGGCATGGGCAAACTTGGACCTTCCAGGTGTTTTGGACTCCAAGTCCCATCATTCCTAGCAGCCTCAGGCCCTTTTCCTCCCCCCCCAGCCACTTAAGCAGGAAAAAGCTTCAGGCTGTTAGGAATGGTGGGAGTTGAAGTCCAAAGCACCCAGAGGGCCAAAGTTTTCCCATGCCTGTTTGAGGGACCTTAAAGTGGTGAGCCTCCTTCCAACATTGTGATTCTGGACAGAAAACAAACAACAACATAACATAACATTGTTTGAGTCCACAGTGCTCTCTGGGTGTAGGCGAACTACAACTTCCAAACTCAAGGTCAATTCCCAAGCAAACCCTTTCAGTACTTTCTGTTGGTAATGAGAGTTCAATATGCCAAGTTTGGTTCAATTCCATTGTTGCAAGAGTTCAGGATGCTCTTGGATTGTGTTTTAACTATAAATCCCAGAAACTGTAACTCCCAAATGTCAAGGTCTATTTTCCCCAAACTCCATCTGTGTTCACATTTGGGCATGATGAGTATTCATGCCAAGTTTGGTCCTGATCCAACATTTTTTCAGTCCACAGTGCTCTCTGGATATAGGTGAACTACAACTCCAAAACCCAAGGTCAATGCCCACCAAACTCTTAAAGTATTTTCTCTTGGTTGTGGGAGTTCTGTGTGGGAAGTTGGTGTCTTTCTGCCATTCCTGCCAGGATATCTATGTTGTGTTCATCGAAACAGGCCCAGGTTTCACACTGAGTGTATAAATACATTTAAAAACATATTAACTATATGTATTACTGTGTTAGAGTGTCATTTTGTGTCATTTTGGGTTAGTATTAGTATGTTTTGTGTCTGTCTTTCTGCCATTCCTGCCAGGATATCTATGTTGTGTTCATCGAAAAAGGCCCAGGTTTCACACTGAGTGTATAAATACATTAAAAAAACATATTAACTATATGTATTACTGTGTTAGAGTGTCATTTTGTGTCATTTTGGGTTAGTATTAGTATGTTTTGTGTGTGTCTTTCTGCCATTCCTGCCAGGATATCTATGTTGTGTTCATCGAAACAGGCCCAGGTTTCACACTGAGTGTATAAATACATTTTAAAAAACATATTAACTATATGTATTACTGTGTTAGAGTGTCATTTTGTGTCATTTTGGGTTAGTATTAGTATGTTTTGTGTGTGTCTTCCTGCCATTCCTGCCAGGATATCTATGTTGTGTTCATCGAAAAAGGCCCAGGTTTCACACTGAGTGTATAAATACATTTAAAAACATATTAACTATATGTATTACTGTGTTAGAGTGTCATTTTGTGTCATTTTGGGTTAGTATTAGTATGTTTTGTGTGTGTCTTTCTGCCATTCCTGCCAGGATATCTATGTTGTGTTCATCGAAAAAGGCCCAGGTTTCACACTGAGTGTATAAATACATTCAAAAACATATTGACTATATGTATTACTGTGTTAGAGTGTCATTTTGTGTCATTTTGGTTGGTGGTGTGGCCCAGGATTTTGTAAATGTAAAAAATGTGCCACGGCTCAAAAAAGGTTGGGAAACACGAATCTAAGGTGCTGAGACAACCCTCAAAATAGGTTCAGCACTTCGGATAGCTCCTGTAACGGCTTTTGATGTCTGATTTGTATGGAATTCACCAGCCAACACTGTTCCTTGTTGGTAAAGCAGTACAACCAACTTCAGAGCTCCATTGTCCTTTGAAAAAAATGGTAATGTCTTCCATATGGGGGCGGTTTCTCATAGCGTTTCATGAGTGTCAAATATTGTCTCCACCTGCACAGCTTTTTTAATTATTGTTATTAGAAAGGGCACTGCAGAATTACCCAGCACCTTCCCTACTCCATAAAAATGTTTATAACCCCATAAATCCCAGCATATCAGCAGCTTGTTGCAGAAAGAGGGAGGGGAAAAGGTCATTGGGGAAGAGGCAGGGAGGGCTGAGGGAGAGATGTCATCCTGTCAGAAATTCTGGCTTAGATCCATGCCGGGGAAGAGACAGCTCCAGGGAGAATATCTTGGGGAAGCATCTGTTGATAAAAGCTCATAATGGGAAAATGTGCCTGCAATACAGAGCTTGTTTCTTCAGATAAATATTTAATATAGGTAGCTGGAGATGAAGCAAGTGTGGAAGGGAATCTAGTTGCCTGTCCCATGGCGGGTGTGGGGAGCGGGTGACAAAAAAACAATACTAGTTGTGTGTGTGTGTTTTAATGTCTGAGGCTGGAATAAGAGAATTTGGACGGGGAAGGAGCCGAGTCACTCAGGATAACAAAGTCTGGGGTTTATTCCTTCCATTGTGGTTCAGTGCAGATACAAACTAAACTGGACTACCGGTTGACTGGTTCTGCGTTGATATCAGATGTTCCCCACAATTTGTGTTTACCAGCTTTTCTTGGGTTATTTGTCAGAGGGTGTTCAGAGCTTAGTTGGTTGCAAACAAATCTCCTAAGAGGTACAAATCTTGCGGTTACAACGTTTCAACAATAGGATACAGTTTCCACTGTACTTCCTAACACAGAACCAAGCAGTCCTACTAACTAACTGCTCCAGCAGGTAAATAGCCAACTATAGGCTTTACCTATCTATTAAGTTAGTTTTCTACTCTAACTTGGACAAAGTCTGTCTTTCACCTGGGTTTCTCAAACCCCTAACTAAACTACTTTCTAACAGCTCCGAAAGACAGCTTCCCTCCCACCAACCGACAAAACCAACCGACTTATTTTTAAAATCTGAAAGTTCTAAAACAGGTGCAGCTCTAACTTCCGTCACCACGGCAACAGCCTTTGCAGGGGCCTGCTGCCCCAACATTCCCCACCAACCCTCTGTGGTCTGTTAAACATTTTACCATCAAACGTATAAGTAAATAAGAAATAACAAACCATACATTTACCTTGTAACAAACAACACGACTTCACCACAATGATGATAATTGAAATTGATGTTTTCCACGTTTTGTGGTTACCAGCTTTTCCTGGGTTATTTGTCAGGGGGGTGGGATTGGATGGCACTTGTGGTCTCTTCTAACTATGATACTATGAATCTATGAAGCTATGTTCTATGTAGAATTAGTGTCCCCCCCATTTGTCCCATGTAACCTGCCTTTATGACCATCATTGACATTGATGTTGTAATGAGGTCGCTATGTGTATTGAGGGTTTTATCTTTATTTTATGGTTAAATGTGTGGTTTGTATTATTACATTTGTATTGTGTTAGATCAGGGGAGCTACTAGTAGATCTTTGGCCCTCTTCCAGGTGATCTACCGGTTGACTGGTTCTGCGTTGATATCAGATGTTCCCCACAATTTGTGTTTACCAGCTTTTCTTGGGTTATTTGTCAGGGGGTGGGATTGGATGGCACTTGTGGTCTCTTCTAACTATGATACTACTAGCTGTCCCGGCCACGCATTGCTGTGGGTTTTTTTTTAACTTGGGGACTGTGTGTGTAGTCATGTATATGTGTATGCGTGTATATGTGTGTACTTATGTATATGTGTGTTTGTATATGTATGTGCGTGTATATGTGTTGATGTGTGTAAGTACAGGTGTGTTTATGTATGTGTGTATGTGTATATTTGTATATTTCTGTGCATGTATATATGTGTGTGTGTATGTGTTTCTGTGTTCCTTTCTTCTACCCTCTTTCCTTCCTTCACTCCATCCTTATATCCTTTCCTTCCTTTCCCTTCCCCTCCTTCCTGCTATCCTTCCTTTTTCCTTCCTTTCTTCTCCCATCTTGCCTTCCTTCCTTCACTCCATTCTTCTATCCTCTCCTTCCCCTCCCTTCCTTCCTGTTATCCTTCATTTTCCTTCCTTTCTTCTCCCCTCTTTCCTTCCTTCCTTCACTCCATCCTTCTATCCTTTCCTTCCTTTCCCCTCCCCTCCTTCCTGCTATCCATCCTTTTTCCTTCCTTTCTTCTCCCCTCCTTCCATCCATTCTTCCTTCTATCCTTCTTTCCTTTCTTCTCCCCTCCTTCCTTCCTCCCTTCTCTTCCTTCTTTCCTTTCCCTCCTTCCTGCCATTCCTCCCCTTTCTGTATCAGTCCTTGCTCCCCTTGCCTCTTCTCCCTCCCTCCCTTCCACCAGCATTCCGACATTCTAAACTGCCAGAAGGGTGTGGTGTGAGGGATCATGGGAGTTGTAGTCCAGTGGTTTTTTTGTATTTTTGGTCGTGTTGTTTAATTTTTTGTTTTTTGGGTGGGTGGTAAACATACCAAGTGGGGTTTTGTGTGTATGTGGGCTGATTTGGTGTCTCTGCCTTGTAAGGTTTCTCTGTTTGGGACAGTCGTTCCATGACGGGAACCCCTTTATATAATAGATGAATCTATGAAGCTATGTTCTATGTAGAATTAGTGTCCCCCCATTTGTCCCATGTAACCTGTCTTTATGACCATCATTGAAATTGATGTAGTAATGAGGTCGCTATGTGTATTGAGGGTTTTTTCTTTATTTTATGGTTAAATGTGTGGTTTGTATTATTACATTTGTATTGTGTTAGATCAAGGGTGCTCATTAGATAGCTCGGGAGCTACTAGTAGATCTTTGGCCCTCTTCCAGGTGATCTTCGGGCCTCACCAGCCGGATGGGCCACTTCTGCTATATGCACGCACACCCTGCGCGCACGCGCGCTCCTGCTGCTGGCTTCCGCTCTCGCAGTGCTTCTTTCGCCTGCGGGGCATTGCAGGATGAAGGAAGCATGAGGCGGGGCCTCTGGAGGGAGCGCCTGGCCTCTCTCTCATCCAGAAGCAGTTGTGCAGCCTCTGTTGCCGGCGAGACAGGCAGGGCGAGCACTTCCTCTGGATGCCCCGCCTCGTGCTTTCTCCTTCCTGCAATGCCCCACAGGCGAAAAAAGCGCTGCGTGGGCGGAAAACAGCAACAGGAGCACACGCAGTGGCAAGAGCGTGTGGTGGCGGGAGCGTGCGGGAGCGCGCGGCGGCGGGAGCAGGTAGATCTTTTGGACTTGGTTGCTTTAAGAGTAGCTCGCATGCTGAAAAAGTGTGAGCACCCCTGTGTTAGATGATTAAATGTTAGACAGACCACAAAGGGTTAACGGGGAATATTACAGTGCACAGCCTCTGAGAAGTTCCAATGCTATAGCAACAGGAGGCAGAGCCTAACACGAGCTTTCGAATGTCCAGATTTGAAATTCTTCAGTTAGTCAGGGGCGGTTAGACTAGCTGGTGGCAGTTTGAGAAGCTGCTGTTGTCTTTTCTGAGGAAAACAGAAAATAATACAGAAAAGGATGTGTTTTGATACTGCAGAAAGGCAGTTAGGTTTAGAAAGCCTATAGGAACCACTGTTTGTAGGTTAGGCTGGAAAGCTAACCTAGAAGATAAATAGAAAGCCTATTGAGGCAGAATATCTATAATATTATTGAGTCAGTGTTTGAAGAAATACCGTCAAACATTGTGTTTAGAAACTTAGTAACCTTAAGACCTGTGCCTATAAGGAGATATTGTAACCACCTAAGTTCTGTGTACTTTGAAACCTCCACGCTTGGAACCTTGTTAACCAATTAACAGTTAAAGCTCTTGATTCATACATCTCTCTTTGTGAACTCTGTTTGGTGCAAGCTTTAGAAACATCGGGTGGTCACATAACTTGGTGGCAGCGATTGGTAAGTGAGTAATTGGTCAAGAATTACTCACTGGTGACAAAGGTTATAAAGTAAGGAGGCTTCCCATAAATAGGTGGGATAGCCGGCCATGCCACAGTTCTACACAGTTAGATTGAAGAAAAAGATCTTCACATAAACTGGTGGCAAAAGATTCCTCACATAAATTGGTGGCAACAACCCTGTCACAGTTTTGAGTTCCAATCATTACATAAATTGATGCTAGCTATAAGCGGCGGCGTTACAGATGTTCTCCACAATTTGTGTTTACCAGCTTTTCTCGGGTTATTTGTCAGGGAGTGGGATTGGATGGCGCTTGTGGTCATTTCTAACTATGATACTATGAATCTATGAAGCTATGTTCTATGTAGAATTAGTGTTCCCCCCGTTTGTGCCATGTAACCTGTCTTTATGACCATAGTTGAAATTGATGTTCTCTACGATTTGTGTTTACCAGCTTTTCTTGGGTTATTTGTCAGGGGGTGGGATTGGATGGCGCTTGTGGTCTCTTCTAACTATGATACTATGAATCTATGAAGCTATGTTCTATGTAGAATTAGTGTGTCCCCCCATCTGTCCTATGTAACCTGTCTTTATGACTGTAAGGGCTCAGACCCCTTGACCCTTACAGTAAATACGTTGCCACCAAATAATGTAATGAAGTATATAAAGAAGGCTTCCAGGCGCCTTGTGTTAACCGTGACAGGGCAGGTCTACTTTGCAAATCTTACCACTTCCACTAACATTAAGGAATGAACCCTTTTATAACTCTGGGCAGTAAGGCTTTCTTCCCCCTGTGGTAGGGTGTGTATTTTCACTTTGAGCCCCACCTACAGATGTTCACACTGCCACCAGTTAATACATTTGCTGCCACCAATTGTATCAGATCAGCCACCGATGTTCTTTTAAGGCTTGTGTTTTAAAAAGAACGACATTGAGAGGTATTGTAATAAAGATGTTCAACAGTTTATTTTATAACAGAGTTCAGAGCTTAGTTGGTTGTAAACAAATCTCCTAAGAGGTACAAATCTTGTGGTTACAACGTTTCAACAATAGGATACAGTTTCCACTGTACTTCCTAAAACAGAACCAAGCAGTCCTACTAATGAACTGCTCCAGCAGGTAAATAGCCAACTATAGGCTTTACCTATCTATTAAGTTAGTTTTCTACTCTAACTTGGACAAAGTCTGTCTTTCACCTGGGTTTCTCAAACCCCTAACTGAACTGCTTTCTAACAGCTCCGAAAGACAGCTTCCCTCCCACCAACCGACAAAACCAACTGACTTATTTTTAAAATCTGAAAGTTCTAAAACAGGTGCAGCTCTAACTTCTGTCTCCACGGCAACAGCCTTCGCAGGGGCCTGCTGCCCCAACATTCCCTGCCAACCCGCTGTGGTCTGTTAAACATTTTACCATCAAATGTATACGTAAATAAGAAATAACAAACCATACATTTACCTTGTAACAAACAACACGACTTCATCACAATGACCATAATTGAAATTGATGTTCTCCACAATTTGTGTTTACCAGCTTTTCTTGGGTTATTTGTCAGGGGGTGGGATTGGTTTGGTGCTTGTGGTCTCTTCTAACTATGATACTATGAATCTATGAAGCTATGATTCTATGTAGAATTAGTGCCCCCGCCATTTGTGCCATGTAACCTGACTTTATGACCATCGTTGAAATTGATGCTCTCCAAGATTTGTGTTTACCAGCTTTTCCTGGGTTATTTGTCAGGGAGTGGGATTGGATGGCACTTGTGGTCTCTTCTAACTATGATACTATGAATCTATGAAGCTATGTTGTATGTAGAATTAGTGTCCCCCCATTTGTCCCATGTAACCTGTCTTTATGACCATTGTTGAAGTTGATGTTCTCCACGATTTGTGTTTACCAGCTTTTCTTGGGTTATTTGTCAGGGAATGGGATTGGATGGCGCTTGTGGTCTCTACTAACTATGATACTATGAATCTATGACAGTGTTTCCCAATCAGTGTGCAATGAGTGATCATCAGGTGTACCGTGAGAAATTGGAACCTCCAATACCCTTTCTTCCCCCTCCTGCCGAACACTTTTTCTTCTCCACTCGGGCTCCCTTCTTCCCAGCCTCGCTCTGCTTGCTTTGCCTCGCTTTGCTCACGCTGCCGCTTCTGCGGGAGGGGGGAGGGAGGAAGACATGACCCGTGCGGGCGCTACTGCGCAGAATCACCCCACGTCTTCCTCCCCCCCCCCTCCACAGTGCTCTCTTGATATAGGTGAACTACAACTCCAAAACTCAAGGTCAATGCCCACCAAACTCTTATAGTATTTTCTCTTGGTTATGGTAGTTCTGTGTGGGAATTTTGATTCCATTGCATCATTGGTGGAGTTTGGAATGCTCTTTGATTGCGGGTGAACTATAACTCCCAGCTGTTGAGCAAGTCCTTCATGTGTGTCTTTCTGCCATTCCTGCCAGGATATCTATGTGTTCATCGAAACAGGCCCAGGTTTCATACTGAGTGTATAAATACATTTAAAAAGATACTAACTATATGTATGACTGTGTTAGAGTGTAATTTTGTGTCATTTTGGTTGGTGGTGTGCCCCAGGATTTTATCAATGTAAAAAATGTGCTGCGTCTCAAAAAAGGTTGAAAAACACTGATCTATGATGCCATGGTTCTATGTAGAATTAGTGTTCCTTCCGTTTGTGCCGTGCAACCTGTCTTTATGACCGTCGTTGAAATTGAACTTGTCACTTGTCCTTGGTATCCACTTCCAAGACTAAAAGTGGATACTAAAATTCATGGCTGCTCAAGCCCCATTAAATAAAATGGCATAGTAACATCGTATGACATCACGTCTCCTAAAACAACCAGAAGTCATCTAATCTTGGAAGCTAAGTAGTAACAGCTATCGTTAGTACTTGGTGCAGTGGGTTGAACCCTTGTGCTGCCAGGACTGCTGACCGATAGGTCAGTGGTTTAAATCCAGGGAGAACGGCTTGAGCTCTCTCTGTCAGCTCCAGCTCCCCATGCGGGGACATGAGAGAAGCCTCCCACAAGGATGGTACAACATCAGAACAGCCAGGCGTTCCCTGGGCAACATCCATGCAGACGACCAGTTCACTCACACCAGATGCGACTTGCACTTTCTCAAGTTGCTCCTGACACAGGCAAAAAAAGTGTGTGAATTGAAGGCCTTCACCCTAGATCAGTGTTTTTCAACCTTTTTTGAGCCGTGGCACATTTTTTACATTTACAAAATCCTGGGGCACACCACCAACCAAAATGACACTCTAACACAGTAATACATATAGTTAATATGTTTTTAAATGTATTTATACACTCAGTGTGAAACCTGGGCCTGAACAGGAGAGTTGATACACAGTCACTAGAAAGGCTATCACGTCCAGCCAATGCCAAATGTAGTAATAGTTGGTAAACATAAACACAATAATGTTGATTTGTGGGATTAACATAACTCAAAAACCACTGGACAAATTGCTGCCAATGCTAATACTAACCCAAGGAGGGACCATCAGTCAAAAAAATGATTTTGTCATTTGGGAATTGTAGTTGCTCGGAGTTATAGTTCACCCGCAATCAAAGAGCATTCGGAACTCCACCAATGATGGAATGGAACCAAACTTCCCACACAGAACTCCCATAACCAAGAGAAAATACTATAAGAGTTTGGTGGGCATTGACCTTGAGTTTTGGAGTTGTAGTTCACCTATATCCAGAGAGCACTGTGGACTGAAACAATGTTGGATCAGGACCAAACTTGGCATGAGTACTCAATATGCCCAAATGTGAACACAGATGGAGTTTGGGAAAAATAGACCTTGACATTTGGGAGTTACAGTTTCTGGAGGGGGGGCTTCGAAAGACTAGCAGTCTCCCTCTCACTTAGGTTGCCCCCTACCTCCCCGCCAGGCTTGTCAGGCTTGAATTGGGGTCATGGGGAGCAGGAGGCTCACTCACCACCTGCGCATCTCCTCGGAGGTCAGCGGGGCGGCCCGGGTGGGCATGTCGGGGCTGGCAAAGCAGGCAGGAAGGAAGGCGGCGGTGGCGGGTAGGGAGCCGGAGGGAGACCGAGAGCGGTTTCGCGTGCACCAGGAGGAGGGGGAGGAGGGAGGGGCAGGGCCGGCGCTGGACTGAACCATCCGGCATTAGGCCCGGGGGGGAGGGAGGCAAGAGGAGGTCTCTACTTGGGAAAAGAGAGGCGGGCCTTCCCAATGCATGGAGAGGGAGAGACCAAGTCGACAACGGGTGGGGAGGGGGGTGTTTGTAATTTTGTGCCTTTATCGAGGTAGGTTTCTTAAGGTTTTGATACTTCAACACATTAGACTCTCCCCCCTCCCCTCCTGGAGGTTCCAATTTCCCACGGCACACCTGATGATTGCTCTTGGCACACTAGTGTGCCGTGGCACACTGGTTGGGAAACACTGCTCTCGAAGATAACAGAGGAAAACCTGACAGAGAGGAAGGGAGCAAGAGAGGAGGGAGATCTATGCTCTCCGAAAAACACATTGGAGTCCCCTCATCCAGTTTCAGGCGAAAGAGTTATTTAGTGTGCCTGAGGGGAGACAAGTTTTCGATGAAGTGAGAAACAGGAAAGTGCCATGTCTCTGGTCGTGCCGGGATGCCGACACGATTCCACCTCATTTGCTTTAGTGTCTCTCAAACATACCAACATATTCCCCCAGACGCTTTGCAAAGTTAAACAGAACAAGGGCCTGAGATAAAATCATAAATAATAGCAGAAATGGATGGGGTTGGGGTTGAGATACTGCACTCAGGGGATGAGAAACGGAAAGAGGGAAAGAACAACACGCAAACAACACGGGAAAGGGCTACAAAAGCAGTGCCAACTGAACCTGGAGGCAAAGATCTAAAGACGTGGATGTTCCATTGGGCGTTTGACTAGACAATTCCCTTCATAACTGGCCCCAGCTGGGATCTAAAATCTTGGCCATGCACTTTACTACTGCTGTAGCCAAAGTTGGAATGACCTGTTTACATTGCTCTTATCTTTAATGCTGCTGCATGACCTATGCCAAGGCTGTCCAACTGGTGGCCCGGGGGGGGCGGGCGTACACGGCCCTCGAGCCCCTTCCCTACGGCCCCCTAACCCCCTGCAAGACATCAGTTTTTAAAAAAAAATTGGAAAAAAATCCAAAAAAATTCGTCCTCGGGGCGGCGCGAGGAGGGGCGGGGACGGCGCGAGTGAGGAGAAGGCGGAGGGAAGCCACGTCAGATGCCCTAGGGGCAGGACTTCCCCCCGCCTCTTCCTCGCTCGCGCAGGGCCGCTCGCGGGCTTGCAGTGAGGCGCCCTCCGCCGTCTCCCTAGCTCTTGCAGTGGCCGCGCCTGAAGGAAGGTAAGCTTACCTTCCTTCAGGCGCGGCCGCTGCAAGAGAAGGGAGAGCGGAGGGTGGCTCGCCCGATACCCGGCCTGCCTCCCGCCCTGGCGCGCATGCCCGGCATCTTGCGTGACCCGCCCCTTTTCGGCGCCTGATGTCACCCCGCCGAAAAGGGGCGGGTCACGCAAGATGCCGGGCATGTGCGCCAGGGCGGGAGGCGGGCCGTGGGATCGGCGAGCCGCCCTCCTCCGTGACCCTATCTCTTGCAGCTTACCTTCCTTCAGGCGCGGCCGCTGCAAGAGCTAGGGACACGGCAGAGGGCGGCCGATCCCCGCCCTGGCGCCAAGCCCTGTATCTTGCGCAACCCGCCCCTTTTGGCAGGGCTGGGTGACGTCACGCCGCCTGACACCCGCCGAAAAGGGGCGGGCGGCTGGGCATGCGCGCCTGAGTGGCAGCCCACGCCCCCACTGCTCGGCGGCCCCCCTCGCTCCGGCCCCCAAGGTGATCAGTCACCTGAATTCTGGCCCTTGGCCCGAAGAAGTTGGACAGCCCTGACCTATGCACTTTACTCACCAGCTATATCCTTTGAATTGTTATGCACCAGTCCACCCAACCATATTGATACTTGAATTATCCTATTGTTGATTTGATGCTTGCTTTATATTTTGTTACTAGCTTGGGGACCCGGCCCTGCCCGGGTTATTTAAGGAAGGCATTGTGTGCCAAGATTGGTCCTTATCAGATGTTTACGTGGCTTGCAGTGGTCTCAGGAAGTTAGTGAAGGTACTGCAAGTCCCATCGGCCATGGTCCATCACCCTCCCAACAGCACCAGAAGGTAGAGTGGGTCATGTGGGCTCTGTGTGCCATGTTTGGTCTTGATCATTCATTGGATGAGGCTTGCAGCGGTCTGGGGAAGTGATTGGAGGTACTTAAAGTCCCATCATCCATGGTCTGCCCTCCTTCAAACTGCACCAGGATGTAGAGTGGGTCTTGGGGGTTTTGTGTGCCAAGTTTGGTCTTCTTCTGTCATTGTTGGGAGCCGCAAAGTGTTTTGGTCTGAAACTCCCACCATGGCTGACTGCCTCAGGCCTTTGCCTTATCCCCCTCTGGCAGTTTAGAGTGTCGGAATGTTCGTGTTGGCTGGCCAATTCGAGGCGTTATGCAAATACTCCCTCACTGGCAAGCAATCATGTTGTCAGAATGTAGAAACCGGGAGCCAATCAGAACGCTGCCACATACATACATACAAACATACAAACAAACAAACATTCCGCTTTATTATATATAGAGATAATATTGTTTACGTTGTTTAAAATTGATGTTTTGCATTCGAATATGCTAGGTTTTTAACTCTGTTTATTGGGCTTGGCCCCAAGTAAGCCACCCCAAGTCCCTTTGTTTTTATTATTGTAATGGTTTTAATTGATATGCACATGTTTTTAATTGTTTTAAATGTCTATTTCTTTTAGGATATTGTGAACTGCCCCGAGTCGCCTTCGGGCTGAGAGGGAGCGGTATACAAATGTACTAAATAAAAGAAAATAAAATAAAAGGAGGTGGGGGTATAAAAATAAAATAAAATAAAAATAAAAATATACTTATCAGGTCCAAAGCCCCTTATACAGTACAGATAGTCATACACTAATTACTGATAAAGCCTCCATCCTGAACCGATGGGCTGAATATTTTCAGAGTCTCTTCAATGCCAACCGAGTAGTCCAAGGTTCAGCTATCCAACACATGATACAACAACCAATGAAAAATGAACTGGACACAGCTCCCACTCTGGATGAGACCCTTGAGGCCATACAGCAGATGAAAAATGGCAAGGCAGCCGGGATCGATGGAATCCCACCTGAAGCTTGGAAACAGCGAGGTCATGTACTTCATGCTAAATTCCACGAGCTCCTTGTGAGTTGCTGGGAAAAAGGTGAACTGCCATCAGATCTCCGAGATGCAGTTATCATCACCCTGTATAAGGAAAAGGGAACAAAATCCGATTGCTCAAACTATAGAGGTATAACACTGCTCTCCATTGCTGGAAAAATCCTTGCAAGTATACTTCTGAACAGATTGGTTCCTGCTATTGCAGAAGAACTTCTCCCGGAAAGCCAATGCGGCTTCAGAGCTAATAGGAGCACCACAGATATGGTTTTTGCCCTTAGACAACTGCAAGAGAAATGTAGAGAGCAGAACAAAGGACTTGTAAAGAGGCTGATCAAAATGAACCAGCTGGACAGGGTGGACCCTCTTTTACTGATCCCACCGCTGCCACAAATTTGTAACGATGAGGTCACTACGTATCTGACCTAATGTAAAAGGGTGTTGTATAACTTTAATTTAAGGATCCCTAAATATGAAGAGATTAGCCACCAGATTGTGAGGACTGTTGTTGTTATCTGTTATCTAGGAGGGTCTGTCACCAATTATTGTGGGACTTCAAACTGTGTAACAAGACAGGTTAAAAACACTTTCCTGTCTTGCTTTACTCTGAGGCTGGGCTTTTAAAATATGGAACAGAGAGAGATTGTTGATGAAAAGAACAATAACAGTTTATTTATAGCTTGGCACAAAAGCGTGATGGATACGTTATAACTTCTTAGAGGCTCAACTCATCATGGTTACGTTGGTATTGTAGAAGATACAAAATTTAAAATGTTTGACTGTTACTATTACTCAGTTAGATCAGTATGTAACTATCTCACACACAGACCTTCTCTCCTCCTATAGGCACCTTGCCTATCTCTAGCCCTCAGGCTCTATACAAACAGACTGGCTCGCAAGCTCAGCCTACTAGAACTGTCTCTCTACAGCTCCAAAACCAGACTGCCCTCAGAACCTGCTCTCTCCTAGAGCTGGGCTGACAGTTAAACTGTCAAAATTCAAAGTTCCCCAGAATTCTATTCTTGGCTGCGGCAGAAAGCTGTTGACTCCTCCCACCTCTGCCTTACAGCCATGTTGCTATGACAACTCTTCCCCAAGGTGGGCTTTCACTGAAGAAGTGCACCTTCCCTAACCATCTAAACATCTCAATACATATTCAATCCTCAATCCTATAATAAAAAATAAACACTTCTGCACAGGACTCTATGTAACATTTGACAACCTCACCAAAGCCTTCGACACTGTGAGCAGAAAAGGTCTGTGGCAGATCCTGGAACGACTAGGATGTCCCCCCAAATTCCTCAAAATGATTATCCTGTTACATGAGGGCCAGCGCGGTCAAGTCAGATGCGGCCTTTTTAGTCATCAACGCGCTTGTAAAAATGATGGGATGAGTCCTTCCTAAGAATCTTTGTTCGCAAAGTAATGCCGAGAATAATAATAAATACATCTGAACATATGCCGAGTATACAGTGTTCCCTCACTACTTCGCGGTTCGCTTTACATGGACTTGCTGTTTTGCGGGTTTTTGAAAATATTAAAAAATATATACAATATACAATATTTACATCCAGTGAAGGCCAGGAACCCTGGAAGTGTGGCAGCCTGAGGTGTGGTGGGGAAGGCCTGCCTCACTGGCCTCCACAGACCCCAGAAGTGCAGTGGCCTGAGGCGTGGTGGGGAAGGCCTGCCTCCCTGGCCTGCTGCTGCCTGCGTGACTCCGGAGGCTCTGCCAGGGTCTGTGGGGGCCAGGGAGGCAGGCAGAAGCCCTCGGGATGGACTGGGAGGAGGGTAAAGAAGCACAAGAAAGAAATTAATATATAGAATATATAAAATATTGTATAAATATTAGAATTAATATAGCATCCCTACTTTGCGGGTTTTCACTTATTGCAGGTGGTCCTGGAACGGAACCCCCACAACAAGTGAGGGAACACTGTATTTCATAACCTGTGCAACAGCCACAACATATTATGGATAAGATAAAGTTGCCGTTGCCTGTGACTATGAAGACCTGTTCTGATACCATGTGGTCTTTAGTGTTTTGATTTCATATAGTTGTGTTGTTTTATTTACATTGGTTTTGTATTTTAAGCTATTTTATTTTCTGATTTTCTGCTGTGCTCTTGTGTTATATTGTGTCTATGGTATCGATGGGTGTAGCCTCATGTATGATATTGTGTCTATGGTATCGATGGGTGTGGCCTCATGTATAATATTGTGTCTATGGTATCGATGGGTGTGGCCTCATGTATGATATTGTGTCTATGGTATCGATGGGTGTGGCCTCATGTATGATATTGTGTCTATGGTATCGATGGGTGTGGCCTCATGTATGATATTGTGTCTATGGTATCGATGGGTGTGGCCTCATGTATAATATTGTGTCTATGGTATCGATGGGTGTGGCCTCATGTATGATATTGTGTCTATGGTATCGATGGGTGTGGCCTCATGTATGATATTGTGTCTATGGTATCGATGGGTGTGGCCTCATGTATAATATTGTGTCTATGGTATCGATGGGTGTGGCCGCCACGAGTCCCCTTGGGGAGATGGTGGTGGGGTATAAAGAAATTATTATTATTATTATTATTATTGAGGACATTGATTTCCAAATGGAAGGCAGTCATGACAAGAGTTTGCTCAAGATGCTTTCCTCTTGGCACATGTCTTCCTTTAGTCCCGTATTCATGCCTTGTCCATGGCATAACTCTAAAGCAGGGGTGGGCAACCTACGGCCCGCGGGCCGGATGCGGCCCAGCAGCAGATTCTGTCCAGCCCGGGGAGAAGGGCGTCGGGGGCGGGGGCCAAGAGGAAGGGGTGCCACTGCCGCCATCCCATCGCGGGCTCTGTGGGGCCTGTGTCGGCAGACAGGCCGGAGGAGCGGTGGATTTGGAGTGCCTGCTATCCCTGGAGGCCATCCGGGCCTGCAGCGGGGGCATTTGGCGACCTACGGCAGCTGATCGCCCTGGCGACCCGGAAGACTTGATCGTCTTTTGGGTCGCCAGGGCGATCTGCTGCCTCAGATCGCCGACTGCTCCCCCTGCAGGCCCGGATCGCCTCCAGGGATGGCAGGCACTCCATAGCAGGACAATCAGCTGGGGAACGGCTGGGGGTGAGAGCAGACAGAGGCCTGCAGGGGGAGCAGTCCTCTGGGCTGGGGCCATTGGGCCATTCCATCTTGGGATCCTTCCTCTCTTGAGGATGTCAGCCTTCATCTTGGTTCACACTTTGTTTTCTTGAATTTTATTTTAATTTATTTTAGTGGTTACTATGATTATTATATAATAATTTTATAATAATAATAATATAATAATAATATAAAATATTAATGTTATATTATAGTTTCAATATATTATAATATCTCTCTTTCTATATATATTATAATATAAAGGGGTTCCCGTCATGGAACGACAGTCCCAAACAGAGAAACCTTACAACGCAGAGACACCAAACCTGCCAACAGAAATAGGCCTCAAGCAAGGTATGTTTGTAGCAAAGAAACTTCCCCCCAAAACCTAAAAGGCCCACAAAACAATGAGTAAAAAAACTACATTTCCCAGCATCCTCCGGGGCTGCCAACGACTCTCCCAGCCTCTACATTCTGACAACATGATTGGCTGCCAATAAGGGCGGATTTGCATAACTCCTGTACTGGCCAGCCAACATGAACATTCCGACCCATAATAAACTGTCAGAGGGCTGAGGCACAAACACAAACACCCAATTCACTACCCACAGAAAATATACACCCCTACAAATCACAGACCATGCCCAAAATTGACAGTAAGGCTTCATTAACTTAATTTCCCTGACTAGGCATCACTTAATGGAATGCTGTTTACGCTCTGAATTGACAGTAAGGCTTCATTAACTTGATTCTCCCGACTACGCCTCAGCTCATTGGACATTGTGTATGGCCTGAATTGACAGTAAGGCTTCATTAACTTGCTGTTCCTGACTAGGCCTCAGCTCATGGGACATTGTGTATGGCCTGAATTGACAGTAACCTACCTTGGCACACAGAGCCCCTATGACCCACGCTACATTCTACTACAGTTTGGAGGAGGGTGGACCATGAATTATGGGACTTGAAGTACCTCCATGGATAATGGGATTTGTACTACTTCAAAATCCATCATTCCCCACAGACCACTGTGACCCAGAACCAAGACTGATAAAGACCAAACTTGGCACGCAATGCCCCCCCATGACCCACACTCCATCCGACTGCAGTTCAGAGGAGGACACACCATGGATAATGGGATTTCAAGTACCTCCACTCACTTCCAAAGTTAACTTCCAAGCATCAACCTCTACATCAACACAGCAGACGGAAAGACAAAAAACATTGCATATCCACAAGCTATGCAGAATGCCAGCAACACCACACACCAACAACTCCCCAGGACTTCAACATCCCACCCACCAGAACAACCCACAACGACACAGCCAGGGCCCCAACAACACCATAACTAACAACAATTCCAACCCTTACATACTCAGACTTTCTCGCATCTCCTAAATAGGGCACAGCAACGCGTGCCGGGTACAGCTAGTACTATAATATAATAATTATGATATTAATACTAATAATATTAGTTTACATGACCAATCCTACACCACGCTGCAGAAATACAACGAAACCTTAGTAAATCATGAATCTGGCCATCTGGGTACTTGCAAGATTGCTCCAGAGCACATCAGGCACGTCTAATGTGTATGAGGACTTCTGATGTGCACCAACCAGGCCCTTCTGATGCCCATCAGTCATTCCTCTTGTGCTCCAAGCACTTCCTTGCTAAAGAACCTTGTTCTGCATTGATGCCCATTGTGCATTGAGCCATGGTGCATCAGTCATTCCATAACTGCACAATGGATGCTCTTATGTTGCAATGTCATGGCAGCCCTGGGTGCATATGGACATTGTGAAGCTACTCAATTCAATTTTGCGCATGCATATGGCCATTTACGAAGATGTACATCCCAAGCAGAATGCCAGCCGAAGTTGGGAGATTCTTTAGCACCTCAAGGGCAAGGTGTTATAATCTAAAATTACTGCCTTAAACTACCAGCTACGGAGGGCAGTAGATTACTGAAATTGTGCTTGCCAGTGGAGTCGGTTAAAAGATATCGCTCATTTAAAGCCTCCTGTTTGTCATAAACTCCACTTTTCATTATGGGTTTGCAGGGTTAAGCAAACGGCGAGACCTTATTCGGTTTCCCTGTATTTCTCTTTTATTGCACATTTTAATACTGTGTTGTAGCTGCCCCTCATCCTTCAGCGAAAGGTAACATCAACGGAGGAGTGAGTAAGTCACTTGCTGTGTCCTCTGAATGTAGTTGTGTCTTGGAAATTTCATACATAACCATGGATGGTTCTGAGAACCCAAAAGAAGCACCAACTCCCTCTAGGGCAGGGCTGTCCAACTGGCGGCCCAGGGGCCGGATCCGGCCCCGTAGCCTGTTGGACACGGCCCCACCTATGCCCTCAGCCGCCATTTTTAATTTTTTTTTAAAAAAATCAATTTTTTTTTAAAAAGGCGGCCGGGGGAGGGGGGGAGCGGGGCTGGGAGGAGGAAGAGAGCTAGCTCCTCCTTTTCGGTGCCCCCTCCTACCTAGGGCGGGAGCCGCGAAAAGGGCAGAAGGCGGCGCCAAGTGCAGCGCGTCACAGGCCTGGCGTGACGCGCTGCCCCTTGGCACCGCCTACTCCTCCTTTTGGCAGCTCCCGGCCTAGGAAGGGAGGGGCGCCAAAGGAGGAGTGGGCGGTGCCAAGGGGCAGCGCGTCACGCCAGGCCTGTGACGCGCTGCCCCTTGGCACCGCCTACTCCTCGGCTCCCCGGCCTAGGAAGGGAGGGCGCGCGAAAAGGAGAGTAGGCGGTGCCAAGGGCAGCGCATCACGCCAGGCCTGTGACGCTGCCCCTTGGCACCGCCTACTCCTCCTTTTCGGCGGCTCCCCGGCCTAGGAAGGGAGGGCGCCGGAAAGAGTAAAGCGGTGCCAAGGGGCAGCGCGTCACGCCAGGCCTGTGACGCGCTGCCCCTTGGCACCGCCTACTCCTCCTTTCGGCGGCTCCCCCGGCCTAGGAAGGGGGCGCCGAAAGGAGGAGTAGGCGGTGCCAGGGGCAGCGCGTCACGCCAGGCCTGTGACGCGCTGCTCTTGGCGCCGCCTACTCCTCCTTTTCGGCGGCTTTAGGAGGGCGGGTCCTGGGCTGGGGCGGGTCCTGGGCTGGGGCGGGTCCTGGGGCGGGGCCGAGCGGCCCCGCAGGTCATCAGTGACCTCTTATCCGGCCCTGGACCCGCCAGAAGTTGGACAGCACTGCTCTAGGGTGAAGTGACAGCTCCCCTGGTAGCCAGAAGTTGGAATGTTAAGTAGCCTCTAACTGTCTGTCTATATGTGTTGTGTGTCTATGGCATTGAATGTTTGCCATGTATGTGTACATTGTAATCCGCCCTGAGTCCCCTGCGGGGTGAGAAGGGCGGAATATAAATCCTGTAAATTAATTAATTAATTAATACTTTCTCGCTGCTCCTTTGTTCTGGTACATTCCCCTTTCCATGGAATGATCCTTCGACTTATGCATGAATCCTATCAAAATGCACAATTTTGGGCCCAGAACTTGCCTCAACTTACACATGAAGTTGACACTACTATATACGGTAGGAAAGATGATTTCTAGATGATGTCTACATTACAATGAGCCAGCTGCAATCACATATTTAGTTATTAGGGCTGTTATACCATTTCAGATATGCCCGAATTTCAAAAGTTTTAGCAATTTTGAGAGCATCCCTCCCAACAGGAATTCCGAAATCCGAATTCGGAATTCCGGAAATTCGAATTTCGGATGTCATTTCCGACTTTTCTAGCTGATTGCTCATTGGCTGATGGCTAACAGCTGACTCTCCCTTCTGCTGATTTTTTTGCTCATTTTTGAAAGCGGACGCCATTTTTTAAGACTTCTGAAGACTTCCAAATTTCGGAAATACTTCCAAATCAATTTCGAAATTTATCGGAATTTTTTCGGAAGTCTAGATAATCCAAAACGCAATCTATGACTACATCCGAAACAAGTTTTGAAACTTTTAAAATCAAACAGCCCTATTAGTTATATTACTAATTGCATGGCGTCGTAGAGTGATGTTCCACACAGAGGATCTGGGGATGATTTTGTGATTGAATACATTATAATTGTATATATTGACTATTGTTTATTGAGAAATATACTCTCAAGGGATAGAGAATAATTTCTGTCTCACCCATACGAGTTTGTTTGACTCTTTGTTCTAGACCCTTTGGTGTTTAAAGACAGTGTTTTTCAACCTTTTTTTGAGCTGCAGCACATTTTTTACATTTACAAAATCCTGGGGCACACCACCAACCAAAATGACACAAAACGACACTCTAACACAGTCATACATATAGTGAATATGTTTTTTTAATGTATTTATACACTCAGTGTGAAACCTGGGTCTGTTTCGATGAACACAACATAGATATCCTGGCAGGAATGGCAGAAAGACACAAACTTCTCACGCAGAACTCCCATAACCAAGAGAAAATACTATAAGAGTTTGGTGGGCATTGACCTTGGGTTTTGGAGTTGTAGTTCGCCTATATCCAGAGAGCATTGTGGACTGAAACAATGTTTGATCAGGACCAAACTTGGCATGAATACTCAATATGCCCAAATGTGAACACAGATGGAGTTTGGGGAAGAAAGGGTATTGGAAGTTCCAATTTCCCAGGGCACACCTGATGATCGCTCACGGCACACTAGTGTGCCACGGCACACTGGTTGGGAAACACTGTTTAAATATACAGAGCTAGGAGTAGTTATATTACTTTTGTTGTACTATTCCAAATTCTGTCTACTTGATTGTTGCACTTTCTTTGTGCTCCCTTTAGGGTGTATTGCGCTCATGGAGCCTGAACCTCAGCTATGTTCTTTCTCCGCCATATTGTTTTGATATTGGTTACAATTGTGGTTGTTTTTATATTTTATCTGATGTTTTTAATTGGTTGTGTTCTATTTGTAATTTTTGGGCTTGTCCCTTGTAAGCTGCCTCAAGTCCCCTAGGGGAGATGGTTGGCGGGGTATAAAAATAAAGTTGTTGTTGTTATTATTATTATTATTATTACTCTTCGACTTACAATATAAATAAAGTACGGCCCACAGGGAGAAGGGAATTGTATTGGGGGGGGGGGAGAGGATTAAACACATGAGAGTTCTTCTTTGAGGGACCTTTTCCAGCTCCCCAGATGTGCCCCACGCCGTGTCTTATTACTTGAATCTGGGGAAACACCCTTTTCAATAAGAGCCTGGAGGTAGGCACTTAAACTCTGGCTCAAGATCCACGTTTTTACATTAGGAGCCCATGTGAGTCATCAAGTAGGATAAGTACAAAAGCAGTTGGTTTAAGATCAGTTCCAAGAAAGTATCCTCCATCTGCTTTTCTGCGTCCCTCCTAACTCACCTGAATTTTGACATGGCTCTCAAATCAATCAGAGACTGTGGGGCAGCCACAGTCACACGGGGGGCTTGTTTATTTTCCCTTTTTCTACTGGGGACCTATTTACTGTGTCCTGTAGCACCACTGCATTCCTGGGAATTCCCAGTTTTTCTTTACTGCATTTTGTTATGATGTATATGGGGGGATGCTAATGCGCAACGGCCGCTTATTTTCTTTTATAGTGAGAGGACTACACTGTACTATTTGTTGTTACTTATGTGTTTTAATGTTGATGTTTGAAATACAATATTGATTTATATTTGACTTCCACATCGCATTGCCTCTTTGTTTTTGCATATATACTGATTGATAGGGGGTTTGATTGTATTGTACAGGCTTTGAGTAACTGTGGGGCATTGCCTTTTGTGGGGTGAGGTCTCATTCTTATGTATCTTGCTCCCCTAGTGCCCTGTCTGTACATTATGTTGGGCCTTTCCACACAGCAGACTATTTAAAGAACTTAACTGTGGCCAAATACCATTGCCTATTTTCCAGTGTAATATGTCCCCATCTGAATTGCTGTGAGGGAGATTTGCAGGTATCCCATATAGCACCAGGAATGTGGCACAGCTGGCTAAATGTCAGCTGCATAAGATCTCTCTGACCAGTAGGCCATGAGTTCGAGGCCTGCCCGGGTCAAGGTGGGTGCTCAACCTTAAAGTGTAGCCTGCTGTCGACCTTTGCAGCCTGAAAGACAGTTGCATCTGTCAAGTAGGAGATTAAGGTACCACATTAAGTGGGGAGGCAAATTTTGACTGAATTATGAGGCCATTAAAGAACTCCAGGAACGCTGAGGAATGCGGAAGGAACAACAAGGGACGCTGAGAGATGAGGAGTGCATCAGCTCCCCCTGGTGGCCAGAGTTTGCCTCTGTTCATCTATATGTTGTGTATGTAGAAAACGGCAGGGATTGTCTGCTAAGTATGTGTACCTGTAATCCGCTCTGAGTCCCCTTTGGGGTGAGAAGAGCGGAATATAAATAAAATAAATAAATAATGAAAGACTCTGCCCATGTAATGAACAGGAAACAGAATGCATCTATTAACTGTTGAAAATGTTACGCATTTGTGTGTTCAATCAACTGGATGTTGTTAATCTCTTTACCCTGCATACCTTGCACACCTACTTTGTCTAAATGTTGTTGTTGTTATGCCGTCACATCAGGCGTCTTTGAGAATAAACTACGATGTGCTTCCTTCGTGCCCGGTGGACTGCAGGGTGCCTACTTGAGGAGCTCAGGGGTTCAGCAACCAAAAACCACTCCAGGTTAAAGCTAAACAACAAAATAGGTTTATTCAACAACAAAGTCTTTGAAGGACTTGGCACAAAGCTTAACGGTTGCAAAAATACAGAACAAGGGTGAGATGAAAATTCCCGGGCAATCTTGCTTCTATCCTGGGCTGCTGAGACTGAGACTGCGAAGTCTCCCCTTGCTCCCTCCAAATGGCAAGGAAATCCGAAAATATTCCTTACCCTGACCCTAGGTTGCTAAATAGAAGGAGCTAAGCCTTCTCTATCTATGCCTAGAGTCAGTTTGAAGGCGAACCGGTGCTGAAATGGCAGTCAAATAACTAAAATATACAACAAGGCAGTACAAACTGCAGCAGGGTATCACTAGCTTATCTAACTCCAGCACAGCAGGTTGAAAACAAGCGGTCAAGCAATCGGTCAGTCAATACTTACGATGGCCTATTCACAGCCAACCTGGCTGGCCTAGCACATCTGAGCCTTTCTCCTGCCCGAGAAGGACTGGACTAAAGAACCCAAGATGGAGGACTGGTGCCTAGGGAAAAAAGGCGGGGTTTCCAACTCAAAGGGATACCTTTGCAGCCAATGGCTGCAAAGTCCCACCAAACTGGCTGAAAAGCCTTGCAAACACCAGGCACCAGGGTGCTACTGAGTTTGCATTGGCCCTGGAAAGATAGCAAAGGATGCTTTATCCCAGGGGTGGGCAATTATTTTTTTCCATGGGGCCACATGCGAGCCAAAAAATATTATGGAGGGCCGCACCTAAATGCTGAACTACATGCTAATCTAAATAATTTATTTATTTATTCACTTACTATATTTACGATATATTATACATCATTAATATTAACATATTAATATATCAAGAAATATTCATATATTATTAGTGTTAATATCATAATTATTATATTATAGTGTATATTGAAATTATAATATAATATAACATTATATTATATTATTTATTATATCATTATAATAAAATTATTTTTATACAATAAAAATAAAAACCACTAAAATAAAATAATGCTTCCTTATAGTCCCCTTCTCTGGAAAGCTTTATGCAGAGGCTTGATGGCCATCAGTCGGGGGTGCTTTGATTGTGTATCCCTGGGGGTTGGGCTGGATAGCCCTGGGGTCCCTTCCCTCTCCTGGCAGCGAGCCTTTGAGATTCGTGACTGAAAGGGAAGAGATCAAACCCCATTGAAAGGATGGGAAACTCAGGACCAAACTTGGCACGAATCCTCAATATGCCCAAATGTGAACACTGGGGAAATTTGGGGAAAATAGACATTTGGGAGTTGGAGTTGCTGGGATGTATAGTTCACTTATTAAGGATGCTCCCTGGCCTCCTCCTCTTCTCCCCCCTCCCTCCCTCCCTCTCCGTCGGTCGCTCTGCTTGCCTGCCTGCCTGGCCGTCTCGCCCCGCTCGCCCTGCCCGCTACTCACCTCGCCCGTTTGCCGCTCACCTCGCCCTCTCGCCCGCTCCGGCTTTCCCAGTGTTGGCGACAGCAAGGCCAGGCAGGGGAGGCAAGAGGGCGTGCAGGTGAGAGGGTGAGGCGAGCTGCGAGTGAGCCTGCCTGCCTGCCGAGGCCCTTAGGAGGGCCGGATAGAATCGGCCAACGGGCCGCATCCGGCCCCCGGGCCGTAGTTTGCCCACCCCTGTTTTATCCTGTAACTAAGGAAAATGCAAGTAAAACCTGTCTGGTGACGGAACAATTGTGTGTTTTTTTTAGAAGTCTTATATAATTTGGAGTTAAATCCAGATGTTTTCCACCATGGGTTTGGGAGGTCTTTCTCTATAAACTTCCCTTCCTCCTCCGTCCTCTCCTCTCTACTCCTCCCTTTCTCTCCACTATAAGCCACCACCTGAAAGTCAACCATAAGTGAAGAAATTATAGAGATTTATCCACTTATATCTGGCGAGAAGAAAGAAAAAAGAGGATCTCATTATGGTAGCAGTCAAGTTCAGCCAATGAACGAGATGGGCCATTTGTTCGACTCCATCACTGTTTTTACAACTGCAATTACCAATATATATCTGTGCAAGAGGGCAATCCAGATTGAGCTCCGAGCAGAGAGGGAGCAAAGGGTTAAATCCCTTAGAATACATACCCAATTGAGACAGAGTCCGACATGTTTATTCTGCCCTGAAACATAAACATGGGTATTCTGAGGGATTTATAGCTGCGAGCTGTGTCTTTAAAATCTGTTTGATTTGGCCCTTACGCCCAAGGAAGGGCACATAGGATTGCTTCTGTGATGATTCACGGCTGCTTTGGAAGTCTTGTCTGCTTCCTTTTGCTGCCGTTGTGGATTTTCTCATTATTTGTGGCTTTATTGGCTTCTATTTATTATTTTTTATTTGTGTGGCTGTGTTGTCGATTGATTGTGTTTTAAAATTGTTTTATATTGATGCTCGCCATTTTGTGAACCCCAGTGGGGGGAGAGAAAGTATAGAAATGATTTCACAATAAAAGAAATAATAAATAAATTTGGACTGTGGGAAAGGGGGAGTTGTGTAATCATTGCTTTAAAGCCAAGCCTCATACCACCACATTGCGGTGTGCATGCTGGTCACTGGAGCATGCTGAGTGCGTTTCCTAGATGCGCATCTGTAAAGCATAACTGTATTGCCAGTCATGGAATTAGAGAAATATTAGATGACAGAACCGAAAGGGAACTGAAAAGTCATGTTTTATAGATTTTTAAAAATATTTTGTCTTTCAATGAATTTTAAATGAACTCTATAGATTAGGGGTGTCGAATGCATTTTCACAGGGGACCACAAGGCCTTATGGTTGCCTTCAAAGGGCTGATTGTAATTGTAAGGCTATATAAACATAACTATGTTGCCCTTGCATTGAAAGCCTCCAGTTTTTTATTTATTTATTTATTTATTTTATTATTCGGGTTTCTATGCCGCCGACTCCCTGAGGCTCGCGGCGGCTCACAGGAACCGAAGGTACAACTACACACAAGCAATGCGATAAAACATCTAAGACAATTAAACAGTTAAAACAGCAAAATACAAAACCCCCAGGTACAGTTCAGAAATTAGATAGCGTGACACCCCAGGACAGCGGCTAAAGCGGAACATGGGCAGGACCTACTCACCGAAGGCCTGCTTAAACAAACAAGTTTTGCAGGCGCGTCTAAACGGGAGCAGGTCCTTTATAGCCCGCGTTCCAGCCGGGAGGGCGTTCCACAGCGTAGGAGCTATAACGGAGAACGCCCTCCGGCGAGTAGATGTCAGTTTAGCCGATTTCGCCGAGGGTATCTCTAACAAATTAGCATCCTCGGAGCGTAGTGATCTCGGGGGACAGTGTGGGGTGAGTCGGTCCCTCAAGTACGCTGGCCCCAGGCCGTGCAAGGCCTTAAAGGTAAGAACCAACACCTTGAAGGAGATCTGGTGCTCGATTGGGAGCCAGTGCAGATCCTGCAAAACAGGTGTGATGTGGCGGCCTGCTGGGGTTCCAGACAGGAGCCGGGCGGCAGTGTTCTGCACCAGCTTGAGCTTCCGGGTCACCGACAAAGGAAGGCCAACGTAAAGCGCGTTACAGTAATCCAGCCTTGAGATGACCGTAGCTTGGATCACCGTGGCCAGGTCATTCCGGGAGATATAGGGGGCCAGCCTCCGAGCCTGTCGCAGATGAAAAAAGCAACCTTGCTGACCGCGGAGACCTGGGCCTCCATGGTCAGCTGGGAGTCCAGATGGACCCCCAGGCTCTTAACGGAAGGCGATGGGCATAGCGCCACACCGTCCAGGGTCGGAAGCTGGACATCTACACCACCCGAGCGGCCCGACCACAAGATCTCCGTCTTCGCCGGATTCACCCTCAACCTACTGGCACGCAGCCATCCAGTAACGGCCTCGAGGCAGTGTTCGAAATTATCGGGGGTGGATCCCAGCCTGTCCTCCATCCTCAGAATGAGCTGGGTGTCGTCAGCGTACTGGTGGCACTCCAGCCCATAACTCCGCACCAGCTGTGCAAGCGGCTGCATGTAGATGTTGAATAACAGAGGGGAGAGAATGGCCCCTTGCGGAACTCCACAAACTAATGAGGAGCCCTCGGAGACCACCTCGCCCCTCCTCACACGCTGAGACCGCTGGTGGAGGAAGGAGGTCAGCCATTTAAGAACTGTCCCCCTCACTCCAGCCATGGCCAGGCGGTGGATCAGTAGATTGTGGTCGACCGTGTCAAACGCTGCCGTGAGGTCCAATAACACGAGCAGCGCAGACCCGCCGTGGTTGAGCTGGCAGCGGAGTTGATCTGTGATGGAGACCAGGACCGTCTCCGACCCGTGCCCCGAACGGAAGCCGGACTGGAAGGGGTCTAGCCATGTTGCATCATCTAAGAAGGACTGCAACTGCTCCATTACTGCCCTCTCAACTACCTTTTTTGAATACCATATGGCAGTGATTTTCAACCAGTGTGCCGCGGAACACTAGTGTGCCGTGAGAGATCATCAGGTGTGCCGTGGGAAATTATTTTCGAACTTTATTCATATATAAACTACTAGCTGTACCCGGCACGCGTGCTGTGCCCTATTTAGAGATGCGAGAAAGTCTGAGTATGTAAGGGTTGGAGTTGATGTTACTCATGGTCTTGGTGGGGTCATGGCTGTGTCGTTGTGGGTTGTTCTGGTGGGTGGGATGTTGAAGTCCTGTGGAGTTGTCGGTGTGTGGTGTTGCTGGCGTTCTGCATAGCTTGTGGATATACAATGTGTTTTGTCTTTCCGTCTGCTGTGTTGATGTAGAGGTTGATGCTTGTGTGGGTGGGGTACTTTGGAAGTGAGTGGAGGTACTTGAAATCCCATCATCCATGGTGTGCCCTCCTCTAAACTGCAGTTGGATGGAGTGTGGGTCATGGGGGCACTGTGTGCCAAGTTGGGTCTTTATCGGTCTTGGTTCTGGGCCACAGTGGTCTGTGGGGAATGAAGGGTTTGAAAGTACTACAAATCCCATAATCCATGGAGGTACATAAAATCCCATCATCCATGGTCCACCGTCCTCCAAACTGCAGTAGAATGTAGCATGGGTCATAGGGGCTCTGTGTGCCAAGGTAGGTTACTGTCAATTCAGGCCATACACAATGTCCCATGAGCTGAGGCCTAGTCGGGAAAATCAAGTTAATGAAGCCTTACTGTCAATTCAGAGCTTAAGCAGCATCCCATTAAGTGAGGCCTAGTCAGGAAAATCAAGTTAATGAAGCCTTACTGTCAATTTTGGGCGTAGTCTGTGATTTGTAGGGGTTTAAATTTTCTGTGGGAAGTGAATTGGGTCTTTGTGTTGGCGACTGCCTCAGGCCTTTGCCTTATCCTCCTCTGCCAGTTTATTATGGGTCGGAATGTTCATGTTGGCTGGCCAATAGAGACGTTATTCAAATACTCCCTCATTGGCAACCAATCATGTTGTCAGAATGTAGAGGCCGGGAGATTCGTTGGCGGCCGCGGAGGATGCTGGGAAATGTAGGGTTTTTTGTATTGTTGTTTTGGGGCCTTCTAGGTTTGGGGGAAGTTTCTTTGCTAAAACCTACCTTGCCTGAGGCCTATTTCTGTTGGCAAGTTTGGTGTCTCTGCGTTGGATGGTTTCTCTGTCTCTGTCAGTCGTTCGACGACGGGACCTCCTTTATATAATAGATAAGGCACATCTGTCCCTTTAAGAAATGGAACCATAACACTTTCGCGTCACCTAAGAAGTGGCGCGAGAGTGCTATGGTCACGCCATCTTGAATTCGCTCAGGTGCAGCTAAGTAAACAAAGTTAAGTTTGTGCTGCAGCCGCGCGTCACGTGACAGTGGCAATCTGGGATCACTGCAAGAAAAGCGAGTGACAGCGATGGAGAATTTTTTCAGAAGGGAAAGTGCAAATGCCAAATAGGGCCCTGGACAAAATTATGACACAGATGAAGGCCCTAATATGAGTGGTGGACAAAAGGAAAAAGAAAAGGCGGTGAGCTCGAGGCAATACAGCGAAAGCTATCTTTCATTTGGATTCACTTTCACCGGGGGTGTGATGGCACCGACTCCGCTGTGTTTGGTGTGTGGTGAGAAGAGCCATGGTGCCAAGCAAGCTTAAACGCCATCTCCAAACGAAATACCCTTCCATTCAAAACAAGCCGGCGGACTATTTTGTATGTTTACGTACAAACAATGAGAAACAGACAAATTCTTTGAGAAAAACCAAAAAGGTCAACGAGAGAGCCCTCAAATATAGCTACCTTATCGCTGATCTTGTAGCTAAATTTTAAAAGCTTCATGTGTGTCTTTCTGCCATTCCTGCCAGGATGTCTATTTCGTCTTCATCGAAACAGGCCCAGGTTTCACACTACGTGAGTGTATAAATACATTTTAAAACATATTAACTATAAGTATTACTGTGTTAGAGTGTCATTTTGTGTCATTTTGGTTGGTGGTGTGCCCCAGGATTTTGTAAATGTAAAAAAGTGTGCCGCGGCTCAAAAAAGGTTGAAAAACACTGACCTATAGCAACTGGAGATCACTTGGGTCTTCTCCTATACCAGGGCTATCCAACTTCTTCGGGCCAAGGGCCGGAATTCAGGTGACTGATCACCTTAGGGGCTGGAGCGGAGGGCGTGGCTGCTCGCGGGGGCATGGCCGCAGCAGGGGCGTGGCCGCAGTGGGGGCGTGGCCGCTCCCACCCTTGCGCGCATACCCAGCGTCCCGCGCGCCCACCCCTTTTCGGGCGGAGTGACGTCCAGGCGCCACGCCTGGCGTCACCAGCCCCGCCGTAAAGGGCGGGTGGCGCAAGATACCGGGCTTGCGCGCCAGGGCGAGATCGGCGAGCCGCCCTCCGCCATGATCCCCCGGCCCGCCTCCCACCCTGGTGCGCATGCCCGGCATCTTGCGTGACCCGCCCCTTTGTGGCGGGGGTGACGTCAGGCTTACCTTCCTTCAGGCGCAGCCGCTGCAAGAGCTAGAGAGACAGTGGAGGGCGGCTCGCCAATCCCGCCCTGGTGCGCAAGCCCGTGAGCGGCCCTGCGCAAGCGAGGAACAGGCGGGGGGTGGCTTCCCTCCGCCTCCTCCTCACTCACGCCAGCCCCGCCGCTCCTGCTCCCCCCCCCCAAAGGATAAAATTTTTTTTAATTTTTTCCCAATTTTTTTAAAAAAAAATAATAACTGATGTCTTGCAGGGGGTTAGGGGGCCGTAGGGAAGGGGCCGCCAGTTGGACAGCCCTGTCCTATACAAGTCCTGATCAGGGTTGGCTCTTAGCTTACAGCACACAAGGCGGGACATCTATGTCCGAAGCACACAAGGCAGGATATCTATGTTGTGGTCATCGAAACAGGCCCAGGTTTCACACTGAGTGTATAAATACATTTAAAAACATATTAACTATATGTATTACTGTGTTAGAGTGTCATTTTGTGTCATTTTGGTTGGTGGTGTGCCCCAGGATTTTGTAAATGTAAAAAATGTGCTGCAGCTCAAAATAGGTTGGGAAACACTGCCATATGGTGTTGGGACTCTGCAGCAAGATGCTGGGGATTCTGATTTAATGGAGATTTTCACCAAGTCTTTGTCTGTCCCACAGGTTGAAATGCAGGCCGTAGAACACAAAGACAGGCTAGGGTCGGCAGATGCAGAAGATATAGAGGATGTTTCTCTTGAAAGTCGTTTTTTTTCCGGCCTTCTCTGCCTTCAGGAGATAGGGAGTTGCCCCATGATATGAGATTAGGTCTCTGCTCAGAGGGAGCTAAGGAAAGGTTAATGAGAAAGTCGGAAAGAATTCTTGAGAAACAGTCCTTGAAACACAGGTACAAAAAGATGATCTCATGGTTATTGGGTCAGGTTTGAGCTTGAATTAGGTGCTGTTTCCCTGGGATCTTTAGAGCAGACAACCTTGTTCATTCATGACCAGCTCTCAAGTTTACCTATGTTTCTGAAATAGATTTTTGCCTTGTTTAAGTTCCTCTTTTCATGGTATGGATTATTGTCTGTGTTTTGACTCCTTAGATTTTTCAAGTTCCTTGTTATTTTGGTTTTCATAGACCTTGGTCCTAGATTTCCTGTATTTTGATACCTTGGTCTGAAAAGAGCCCTGAGAGCATTAACAAATTACTGCCAGGAAGAACAGTTGCACCTCAACTTTCAGAAAACTAAAATTATGGTGTTTGCTAAACGACCCAAAAGACACAACTGGAGAATAGATGGAAACAAAATAGAGCAGGTCTCAAGCTTTAAATATCTTGGTGTTACCCTCCATAGCAGCAACAGCAGGAAAGCCCACGCAGAGTGTGCAGCAGAGACAGCACAAAAGAGTTCATCCGCTTTCTTAAGATATCTCAGGACGGGAGGAGGACACTTTATACCGGCGGCACTTAAACTTTTTGAAGTAAAATCAGTCGCACAAATGCTGTATGGAGCCCAGCTTGGACCCTTCTCAAATTATGCCCCACTAGAGCGTGTCTAATCGAAATTCTAAGAGCGGCTCGACAGGCTCCCAGATGTGTCCCTAACGCGACCCTGCGATTGGAGACAGGCTTCATGAAAGTGGAAGCGAGAATATGGACAGCTATTCTCAATTACTGGCTACACCTATGCTTCTAATTAAGGTGGGGTGTGTTTCAGTTCCAAGTAATAAAAGATAAATGCGGGAATCACTTTCACAATGTTCTCAATTTATTTCATCTTCATTCTTTTTCAATTTTAAGTGGATGGTGGGTTCAAGTTCCATATGGCATCAAAACATTGGTGTTTTCCCTCACAAAATTATAATCCATAAGGTGACATATTTTCAAATATAATCCGGATTACACTCAATGTTGGGTCGACGGTATTAAGCCATCCGTTTCGCCGCTTCCGGCTTCTTCGACCTGCCACATACTATCTATTGTCCAATCCACTGGTCCAATATCTATTAGATTAAACATAAATGATTTACAATATATTCATGCTTTTTTATATATACATATTCGTAACCTGTACATATAGGTGTGATCCCACATAAGAAAACACATTCCCCAATAGTAGGCAAGAAGCAATCCATACATCAATACATTTTAGGAGGCATTACATACATATAGCACAGTCAATACATACCCAAAACATTCAGTTGTAGCATATATGTATGTGGACGCAGCCACTTTTCCATTCGGTTGGACAATGCTACTGAGAAAAGCCGCGGTTACGAATATGTATATATAAAAAAGCATGAATATATTGTAGTCCACAGTGCTCTCTGGGTGTAGGTGAACTACCACTTCCAAAGTCAAGGTCAATTCCCAAGCAAACCCTTTCAGAACTTTCTGTAGGTAATGAGAGTTCAATATGCCAAGTTTGGTTCAATTCCATTGTTGCAAGAGTTCAGGATGCTCTTTGATTGTGTGTTAACTATAAATCCCAGAAACTGCAACTCCCAAATGTCAAGGTCTATTTTCCCCAAACTCCATCTGTGTTCACATTTGGGCATATTGAGTATTCATGCCAAGTTTGGTCCTGATCCAACATTGTTTGAGTCCACAGTGCTCTCTGGACATAAGTGAACTACAACTCCAAAACCCAAGGTCAATGCCCACCAAACTCTTATAGTATTTTCTCTTGGTTATGGGAGTTCTGTGTGGGAAGTTTGTGTCTTTCTGCCATTCCTACCAGGATATCTATGTTGTGTTCATCGAAACAGGCCCAGGTTTCACACTGAGTGCATAAATACATTTGCAAACATATTAACTATATGTATTACTGTGTTAGAGTGTCATTTTGTGTCATTTTGGTTGGTGGTGTGCCCCAGGATTTTGTCAATGTAAAAAATGTGCCACGGCTCAAAAAAAGGTTGGGAAACACTGTGTTGGAGTACCCACCACCTGGTGACAAAACTACCGAGTAGGGATAATGGGACTAAAGTGGCAGTTGGAAGCATGGGATGTTCAACATGGTTGCTCAGTCATTCATATTATCTTCTGATGCAAGATCTCAGTTAGGTGATGATGAGGATGGATAGGATTATGATGATGATAATAATAATAATAATAATACAGCAGCAGTGGTAATAATGACGCTGTATTTTGACACTGAGGATTCTCCTTCATTGTTCCCGAAATAATCAGAGCATGCCAACAATATGTCAGAACAGACATGCTGTGCTTTGATCACAACATATTTGTTTATTGTTTGTTGGTTTTATTATTTAGAACATATTTGTGGGAGTTATTTTTCTTTTTTAAAAAATCCAGCCTCCTGAGAGACAAGATGGCTTCTACTCTGTACTATAAGTCCAGGGTTTCTGCTGAACACTTGGAAACTGCAGAGTTTCTGCTGATACTCAGCATATGTTTTCTCCTAGATTTATCCTTGTTGGGCATTTCTCCCTTTAGGAATGCTGCTGAAAAGAAGCTTTGTTTATTCCCAGAGAGGAAGACAAAGAGGAATTAAGAATAATCTATATATATAAAAGGGAAGTGGTCGTGCAACGAGGCAAATGCACGCCAAAACTACATTTCCCACACACACAAAAAACACACAGGGCCACTCATCCGCACCCCGAGGTACAAACTCCACCAACTGAAACACCCCTACACACAACACAAAACCCCCAAAACATCCCCCAAAACACAACATTACTACGCATGCGCAAAAAACCCCAGACACACAAAAACATCACAATACCAAGCATGCGCAACATCCGACGCCATGCCCCCCCTCCTCCACCGCTTAAAAAACACTCCTGAGACCAACGAGGCGACATCCTCCACACGGCTCCCGGACGCCACCAGCACGGCCGCCGCATGCAACCCAACACCAACATCCCGGGAGGACGCCGCCGCGGTCCCGCCCGCATGACCCTCCACCAGGAGAGCCAACGAAACGGCGAGGGAGAACGGCGCAACCACGGGACTACCACTCCCAGAAGGCTCCGCGCGGCTCACTCGAAAGAAGGGCGGAGACAGCACCGGAAATAGGCCACAATGCCCGCGCAGAGCATTCTGGGAGCCGTAGTCCCCTGGCCGGACATGCCTTCTCCGCCATCTCCAAGCACTTTCCGGACCAGGCTCAGGCGACCGCCGCCATGCCCGCTTCCTCCGCCCCCTCCGCTGCCTCCTTCCGTCCTCCCTGGGGATGGGGCCGGGAGGGAAGCCACGCCGTCTCTCTCCCTGCGGCCTCCTCTTCGGCCAGCGGAAGGGAGGTGGCGGCTAGCGGCAGAGAGCCCTCTGCCGCCTCTCTTCCGCTGCCCGAGGAGGAGGCTGCAGGGAGAGGGGTTGCCCGGTTACCCTTAGGCCTCCTCTTCAGGCAGCGGAAGAGAGGCGGCAAAGGGCTCTCCGCCGCTACCCCGCCGCCTCCCTTCCACTGCCCGGGGGCGAGGCCGAGGGGAGCCGCACCGTCTCTCCCTGCGGCCTCCTCTTCGGCCAGCAGAAGGGAGGCGGCGGCGGCCGGCGTGGAGAGCCCTCAACCGCCTCTCCTCCGCTGCCCGAGGAGAGGGCCGCGAGGGAGGGAGATCGAGCGGTTCCCCATCACCCTCCTCTTCGCCCTCCTCCTCTACACATACACACACACATAAATACACAACAACATATAAACACAAACATACAAACACATATAAACACATATATCAACACACCTATACATACACATCCACACTAATACATACACATATATACACACACATATCAGCACCTCTCCATATATACACACACATACATATACATACACAAACACACACATATATATATACACGTACTCAAACACAAAAAGCCCACAGATAAATACACACAAATATATACACACATACCAAGAACTATATACACACATACACATACACATATATACACACACACACACAAATAAACACAAAGCAATACCTGCACACACACATACACACAAACCCCCAAAAATCCATACACACATACAACTATAAACACACATACACACACATATATACACACACAACAAACATGCTCACATCATTTCCACAACTTACATACCCTGACATTCTCACATCACCAACATAGGGCACAGCAACGCATGCCGGGTTCAGCTAGTAATAATAATAATCTCTCTCTGGCATTACTTCGTGAACGAAGATTTTTAGGAAGGACTCATCCCACGCTTTCTACAAGCGTGTTGGTGACTAAGGAGGTTGGATGTGTCCTTCGAGCCTGTGCAACGGTGCGCTTTTTCTGGTGGAGCGCAGCGTGCACAGAACTGGCCTCACCCTTTAAACCAAAGGTTTGTCTGCCGGGGGCCTAGCAAGCTTGGACGGTGGCAGCGAGTTCCTCAGGTCATAGGTTTGGTTTATATTATTTATTTACTAGCTTGGGGACCCGGCGGCGCCCGGGTTATTTGAGAAAGGCATTGTGTAATTTTGGTCTGTATTGGTCATTGGATGAGGGTCGTGTTGTTTTCAGGAAGTGAGTGAAGGTACTGCCAGTCCCATCATCCAGGGTCCATCCTCCCTCAAACTGCACCAGGATATAGAGTGCATCTTGGGGAATCTGTGTGGCAAGTTTGGTCTTGTTATTTATTATTTCGGGATTTTACCCCGCTCTTCTCAACCCCCAAGGGGGGACTCAGAGCGGCTTACAGTACGGCACAATTCGATGCCCACATAATAACAATATACACCCCAAAACACTTCAACAATTAAAATACATTAAAAATACATTAAAATACAACTACATTAGCACCATACACATTCACTCTGGATTAAAACAATGTTCAGTCCATAACAACATTGGCCATAATCACCCACTCTCATTAAAAACCAATCTAAAATGCTGCCTTGTGCTGGTGTACGAATGCCTGGTCCCACAGCCAGGATTTTACTTTTTTCCTGAAGGCCAGGAGGGATGTGGTGGATCGTACATCAATAGGAAGCGCATTCCACAGGCGGGGAGCCACCACCGAGAAGGCCTATCCTCGTCCCCACCAGCCTCATCTGAGACGTAGGCGGGAGCGAGAGCAGGGCCTCCCGGATGATCTTAGATTACGAGGTGGGACGGCGGCTGATGCGTTCGGACAAGTAAGCTGGGCCAGAACCGTATAGAGCTTTAAAGGTCAAAACCAGCACTTTGAATTGAGCCCGGAATTGGACAGGCAGCCAGTGGAGCTGGCACAGCAGGGGGGTGGTATGCTCCCTGTATGTAGCTCCCGTTAGCAATCTGGCTGCCGCCCGCTGGACTAATTGCAATTTCCGAACTGTCTTCAAAGGCAGCCCCACGTAGAGTGCGTTGCAGTAATCTATTCGGGATGTGACCAGAGCGTGGACGACCGTAGCCAGATCAGACTTCCCTGTCATCGTTGGGGGCCTAGTCAGGAAAATCAAGTTGAGGAAGCCTTACTGTCAATTTTGGGCCTGGTCTGTGATTTATAGGGGCTACAGTGTTGTTTGACAAGTGAATCAGGTGAAGGTACTGCAAATCCCATTGTTCGTGGCCCATCCTGCCCTAAACCTCACCAGGTTGTGAAGTGGGCCATTTGACCCCTGTGTGCCAAGTTTGTTCCTGATCCATTATTGCTGTGGGCCGCAGTGACTGACTGCCTGAGGCCTTTACTTTTCCCTCTGCGTCACCTCTTAGAATGTTGGAATGTAGATGGCCAATCAGAGTCCTTTATGCAAATACTCCCTCAGTGACAACCAATCCCCTCTGTCTGGTGCCTTAGAATGTTGGAGTTCTGAGGCTGGCCAATCAGAGTCCTTTATGCAAATAATCCCACAGTGGCAACCAATCAAAATGCTAGCACATATTCCTCCCTCCGCACCACCGCACCGCTGCAATTATTGACTTTTATTATATAGATAGATAGATAGATAGATAGATAGATAGATAGATTTATTAGATTTATCAACCGCCACTTCCAATTGGCTCGGGGCGGTTTACACTCAGAACAAAGCATTCCTTCTCTAGATGGTTGACCTTACAAGATTAGACGAGCACCATCTGCCCAGGTTTGAAATTAGAATTTTCCTTCTCCTAGAATGGTTGCCAAAAGGCTAGAGAACCCATCCTGCCCATTGACACTCTTTGTCAGACCCTTCGGTTGTGACCTGTCTGGCATGGGAGGCCCTACTGGTGGCTATTAACCCGCTGCCAGCATAGCTCACAACTTCATTAGGGTACTCAAGCCTCTCCCCCGCGAGGTGTCCCTCTTCGCTCCTTGGACCCCACCCATTTCTAAGGGCCGGGGATGCTTCAGTGCTTGCTCCCCCCCCCCCCCAAATGGCGTGTGTGTTCCCTAAGTGTTTTAACTTGACTCTGTATACTTGCCGATTCCTGTAGACTCCAGGAGTCGCCCCTCAGACCTCTGTGCCGGATTTCTCACTAGACGCTCGGTACCCCGGCGCCTCCGGACTTCCCTTTGCGCGCTTCTTGTGCCGGATTACTCACTAGACGCGGTACGACGTGCGCCCCCGGACTTCCCTCCTCTCTGGTTTCACTGGCAGTATTTTGGCAATTGCAGTTTCTCGGGTCGATAAACGTTTCTCTGGGGCAAGATGGGCAGCCGGTCGTTTTTCAGGGCTCTTCTCAGCTCACCCAAGTCGCCTCAGTTTTCCGTTTTCGAGCGGAAACCGTCCTGACAACAGGATCGCGCCGTCTACCTCACAGACTCGTCTGGATGGTACTTTCCATCATCACGTCGGGGTCACCAGGATGAAGCAGTAACTTGGAGTCCCAAAACTCCCAAGGTAACAAGGCTACAGTTACTTGCGAGCGCAGGGAAGAGATGACGCGACAATTATCTACTGCTATTCAGGAAACCAGCTTTATTGCATCACATCAGCTGATGGGTCCGTCCACCCTGTGCGGAAACGGGGCCGCTTGGCGAACAGAACCCCGAACATTTCCAGTGTACAGGTTTTATACCATCAATGGAGTCAACATTTAGTCCCTCCCTTCTTCATGCACATTACTGGCTAGCATTCATGAACCCATTTTATCTTATCCAATTAAACAAAGCATTCTAGCATCTTACTCCTATTTGCTAAAAACTGTGGCGCAGTGTTAATTTCCATCATTGTTCCATATTATGGCTCTATGAGCAAAGTGTTCTCAAATTGTTACATTACTACTGTGCCTTCACCTGGTGGCCTGCCAAGTGAAAGCTTCATTTGCCATGCGCGCCTCCTAACCAATCATTTATCTTGTAAACAAACGCACATGGGGACTGCTAGGCCAATCAGGACCATATTCTTATCTAAAGGCACCTGATGTTATCTGGCGAATCACAGCCTGTGCCTGTACACCAATCAGAATGTATTATTCTCGTCATTATTTCTGGCAAGCTGATTCTGTACTCTGCTACTTCTGTTCTATCCTTATGCATCACTCCCCTCTGACATTTCTCCTGCTAAGGTGTCAATTTCTCCTTTATTAGTAATTTATACCCCGCCACCCATTTAAGGGCGGACCCCCTCACTTCCGTCAGGGCTAAACGGTGGATCAATAGTGAATGGTCAACTGTGTCAAATGCTGCCATGAGGTCCAATAACACGAGCAGCGTTGACCCACCTTGGTCCAGCTGGCAGCGCAGCTGGTCTGTGATAGAGACCAGCACAGTCTCTGTCCCGTGCCCAAAGCGGAAGTCGGACTGGGAGGGATCTAATCCGGCTGAATCGTCCAAGAACCGCTGCAGCTGTCCCGCTGCTGCCCTCTCAATTACCTTGCCCAGGAACAGTAAATTCGAAACAGGGCGGTAATTGGAGGGAACCGAGCCATCTAGACCCGGTTTCTTCAGCAGTGGTCTTACCATCGAAAGGGGAGTCTGGGAAGTCCCCTCCAATAATGGGTTGATAGAAAATGGGTTTTTCAGCACCCCAAAGCAAAAACAAATATCTGCCCTCGCGATTTGAGGAGGCTCCCCCAAAAATGGATTGGGGCTCCCACTGAAAACCGGAACATGAAACGGGTCAAGGTTTACCCGGATTGCACAAGCCTAATATATGGTAGATGGCACAACACTGTCATCTACCCCATCCCCAGCTCTGCCCGGATTATTTGAGAAAGACATTGTGTGCCAAGTTTGGTCCTCATCAGTTGTTTATTTGGCCTGCAGTGGTCTCGGGAAGTGAGTGAAGGTACTTCAAGTCCCAGAATCCATGGTTCATCCTCCTCCAAATTGAACCAGGATGTAAAGTGGGTGATGGGGGCTCTGTGTGGCAAGTTTGGTCTTGATCAGTCATTGGATGAGGTTCGCAGCAGTCTCGGGAAATGAGTGAATGTACCTCAAGTCCCATCATCCGTGGTCCACCCTCCTCCGAACTGCACCAGGATATAAAGTGGGTCATGGGGGCTTTGTGTGCGAAGTGTGGTCTTCTTCAATGACTGGATGAGGCTCGCAGCGGGCTCAGGAAGTGAGTGGAGGTACTTGAAATCCCATCATCCATGGTCCACCCTCCTCTAAATCTGTACTCCCCCAGTGGCAACCAATCCCCTCTGTCTGGTGCCTTAGAATGTTGGAGTTCTGAGGCTGGCCAATCAGAGTCCTTTATGCAAATAATCCCACAGTGGCAACCAATCAGAAAGATATAACACAGCAACAAGACAAACCCTTCCCCCCCCAAAAACATAACATATATAATAACAATTTAACAATTTAAAACATACAATTGCAGCCTCAGCGTCATGTTGAAATCAGTTTCCATCGCATCGTCGTCATTCCATATATCCAACTAGCTGTACCCGGCACGCGTTGCTGTGCCCTTTTTAGGAGATGCGAGATAGTTCAATCATCCACGGTGTGCCCTCCTCTAAACTGCAGTTGGATGGAGTGTGGGTCATGGGGGGCATGGTGTGCCAAGGTGGGTCTTTATTGGTCGTGGGTCTGGGCCACAGTGGTCTGTGGGGAATGATGGGTTTTGAAGTACTACAAATCCGTTTTCCATGGTGGTACTTCAAGTCCCATCATGCATGGTCGGGGCTCTGTGTGCCAAGGTAGGTTACTGTAAATTCAGGCCATACACAATGTCCCATGAGCTGAGGCCTAGTTAGGAACAGCAAGTTAATGAAGCCTTACTGTCAATTCAGGCCATACACAATGTCCAATGAGCTGAGGCCTAGTCGGGAGAATCAAGTTAATGAAGTCTTACTATCAATTTAGAGCATAAACAGCTTCCCAGTAAGTGAGGGCTAGTTAGGGAAATCAAGTTAATGAGGTCTTACTGTCAATTTAGAGCATAAACAGCTTCCCAGTAAGTGAGGGCTAGTTAGGGAATACTAGTTAATGAAGCCTTACTGTCAATTTTGGGCGTGGTCTGTGATTTTTTGGGGTGTAAATTTTAGGTTGGAAGTGATTTGGGTGTTTTTTTTGTTGGGGATTGGCTCAGGCCTTTTCCTTATTCTGTTTTGGCAGTTTATTATGGATCGAATTTTCATGTTGGCTGGCCAGTGCAGCAGTTATGCAAATCCGCCCTTATTGGCAGCCAATCATGTTGTTCAGAATGTAGAGGCTGGGTGAGTCTTTGGCTGCCCCGGAGGATGCTGGAAAATGTAGTTTTATTTTTATTCGTTGTTTTGGGGGCCTTTTAGGTTTTGGGGGGGAAAGTTTCTTTGCTACAAACGTACCTTGCTTGAGGCCTATTTCTGTTGGCAAGTATTGTGTTTCTGCGTTGTGTGGTTTCTTTGTTTGAGGTATACATCACATGACGTGAACCCATTTATATAATAGATTAAGCCTTATATTTCATCAACAAATGCCTGCTCAAATAGATGCAACCAAACATTTAAATATTCTCTCTCTCTCTCTCTCTTTATATATATATATATATGTATATGTATATGTATATGTATATGTATATGTATATGTATATGTATGTATGTATGTCTGGGGCATCACAAAATGGACGGGGACATCTGCTTTCTGTCCATTTTCTTTGAAAGGAAAAGCAATCTTTCCTTCAAGCATCCAAAAATGGCATCTCTCAAAGACTCTGTGACAGATTCAGATGAGTCTCAAAGGCACAAAACCAACCCTGGAGAGCCGCATGATTCTTATCTCTGAAACAGAGGGTTCAAAGAGTGCGTTGTCTTCCCATAGCTTTGTCTCTTGTCAAGTTGGACCCCTGGCCACACTAACAAAGGCTGCCAATGAGCAAAGTCCTGCTTCTGTGGATTGTAAGCCCCACGACGATGCCACGGTGGTGTTAAATGCAGCAAATCATGCAAATAGAAGAGGCTGACCCAGCAGCAAAGAAGAGATGCTAGGAATAGAAAAGTGTTGACGTGAGCATGTGTGGAAAAAGCCACCGGCTGACGGATGGGGCTGTGGGTGGCAGAGAGCAGATGGCTCATCCCAGGGGATGCCGGAAAGCCGGAAGAATCAGCAAGGAAGAGGTAGCAAGGGCAACTGGAAAATGGTGGTCACGATCCCACTCTGCTCCTCTTCCCACTTGACTCAGGCCAAGAGCAAAAGGCAACTGGTCAGGTCAAGCAGAGAGACCTGGAGACCTCAAAAAGGAAGCCATGGAAGGCATTTTCCTAGAGTTTTCATGCACTATTTCCTTTCTTTCATGGATTTCCTTGCCTGTCGGCCTATATCAAAAAGATAGCACATAATTCGGCATTCATAGCATCAGCAATAATTTTAAAAATTAACCCCAAAACATGGGTTGACTTCTACACAAGTCAATGTAGGTATTGTGCTTTAACACCTACCAAAGGATGAACCATCCCCTTCTCTGAGTAGAGTGGGGAAAGGCAAGGGTTTAGCCCAGGGATGGCCAACCCACGGCCCGCGGGGGCCAGATGTGGCCCGGCAGCCGATTCTGTCCGGCCCGGGGAGGAAGGCGTCAGGGGCGGGGCCAAGAGGAAGGGGTGCCGCTGCCGCCAGCCCATCGCAGGCTCTGTGGGGCCTATGTCGGCAGACAGGCCGGAGGAGCGGCGGCTTTGCAGTGCCTGCCATCCCTGGAGGCGATCTGGGCCTGCAACAAGAGCATTTGGCGACCTACGGCGGCTGATCGCCCTGGCGACCCAGAAGACTTGATCGTCTTCCGGGTAGCCAGGACGATCAGCCGCCTCAGATCGCCGACTGCTCCCCCTGCAGCCCCGGATCGCCTCCAGGGATGGCAGGCACTCCATAGCAGAGCGATCAGCTAGGGAACGGCTGGGGGCGAGAGCGGGTGGAGGCCTGCAGCCTCCGATCGCCTGCTGCTCTGCTGCGGCGGCGGCTGGGTCCACTTTGCCATCCTCTGGGCTGAGGTCATTGGGCCATTTTATCTTGGGATCCTTCCTCTCTTGAGGATGTCAGCCTCCATGTTGGTTCGCACCTTGTCTTCTTGAATTTCATTTCATTTCATTTTAGTGGTTTTTATTATTATTTTATAATAATTTTATTATAATAATTTTATAATATAATAAGTCATATAATATAATGTTATATTATATTATAATTCAATATATTATAATGTCTATATATACACTATAATATAATAATTATGATATTAATACTAATAATATATGAATATTTCTTGATATATTAATATGTTAATATTAATGATGTGTAATATATAGTAAATATAGTAAATAAATAAATAATGTAGATTAGAATGTAATTCTGCCTTTAGGTGCGGCCCTCCATAATATGCTTGCTTGGACATAGAAAGGGTGGTAACAACTATATGCACCGGGAATGTGGCGCAACTGGCTGGGTGTCAGCTGCATAAGATCTCTACTGCTCAGAAGGTCATGAGTTCGAGGCTTGCTCGTTGTCGAACTTTGCAACCCGAAAGACAGTTGCATCTGTCAAGTAGGAAATGTAGGTACCACTTGACTGGGGAGGATTAATTTAACTGATTTATGAGGCTATAAAAATATCCAGGAAATACACACAAAAGGAGTGAAGGAATGCGACAGCTCCTCCTGGTGGCCAGAAAAGCTAGAATGTTAAATTGCCTCTGTGTCTGTCTTATATGTTGTACTAGCTGAGGACCTGGCGGGGCACAGGTTAATTGAGAAAGGCATTGTGTGGCAAGGTTGGTCTTTATGAGTTGGTTATGTGGCTTGTGAGTACTGCGAGTCCCATCGTCCATGAGTCATCCTTCCCCAAACCGCACCAGGATGTAGAGTGGGTCATGGGTACTCTGTGTGCCAAGTTTGGTCTTGATCCGTCATTGCTGTGGGCCACAGTGGCTGACTGCCTGGGGCCTTTCCTTTTCCCTCTGCGTTACCTTAGAATGTTGGAATGTAGATGGCCAATCAGAGTCCTGTATGCAAATACTCCCTCAGTGGCAACCAATCCCCTCTGCCTGTTGCCTTAGAATGTTGGAGTTATGAGGCTGGCCAATCAGAGTCCTTTATGCAAATAATCCCACAGTGGCAACCAATCGAAACACTGCCACATATTCCTCCCGCCCCAAACACTGACTTTTATTATATACGTATATAGATAGATGTCAAATGGCATTGAATGTTTGCCTGTATATGTGCATTGTGATCCGCCCTGAGTCCCCTGCGGGGTGAGAAGGGTGGAATATAAATGATGTAAATAAATAAATAAAACATGCCCAACTATGCTTAGGGCAGCAATTGGGGGCTCCCTCCTGAGTGGCACTGGTGTGTCCCTCTCTCCACATATGACCCTCGACTTATCCATGGGTCATTTCAAAACCCGTAATTTTGGCCTTCCAACCTGCCCTCGACTTATACATGAGGTCAACTTATATATGAGTAGAAATGGTAGATGGTTGCAACATTGTCTTGTCATATAATTGCATGGCTAGATGCACCTGAAAACACGCTAGCACATTTGCATGCAGAGAGGGCATGAGTGAGTATCCAGGTCTATAGTCACAGGACTAAGGGAATTGCCCCCCTCCGATTTATTTTAGGTTCCTCATTAGATGTGAGATATTCACAGCTACAATTCTACTGGGTTGTAGGTTTTTCGGGCTGTGTAGCCATGTTCTAAAACAGTGTTTGAGTCCACAGTGCTCTCTGGATATAGGTGAACTACAACTTCCAAACTCAAGGTCAATGCCCACCAAACTCTTACAGTATTTTCTCTTGGTTATGAGAGTTCTGTGTGGGAAGTTTGATTCCATTCCATCATTGGTGGAGTTCAGAATGCTCTTTGATTGCGGGTGAACTATAACTCCCAGCAACTACAACTCCCAAATGCCAAAATCAATTTTTTTGACTGATGGTCCCTCCTTGGGTTAGTATTAGTATGTTTTGTGCCAGGATATCTATGTTGTGTTCATCGAAAGAGGCCCAGGTTTCACACTGAGCGTATAAATACATTTAAAAACATATTAACTATATGTATTACTGTGTTAGAGTGTCATTTGGGTTGGTGGTGTGCCCCAGGATTTTGGAGATGCAAAAAAAATGTGCCGTGGCTCAAAAAAGGTTGGGAAACACTGGTGTAGAAGTAGAACATGGCCATACAGCCCGAAAAACCTACAACAACCCAGTGACTCTGGGCATGAAAGCCTTCGACATTACAATCCTACTATTCCGTTGTGTGTATTTTTTTTTCTGGCATGACTAAATGCTCAACAGAGGCCTTAAGTGACTCAATTGCTCACATCGAAAGTGTTTATTATAGGGAATGGCATGTCACCTGCTGCACTTGGACATGGATGCAAAATGCAGATGGGCTTCAGAGGGCATCCATGCAGAACACAAGTGTGCATCCATGTGCATCCACGCAAATCGCCACTATATGCACAGCTCTTCTTACCAACTTTGGACTGAATATTCTGTGTTGGATATTTTTAAAGACAATTTCTATTTATTTATTTTTCTGAAAGAGTTACAAGCAGGGTAGATGCAGGGAATGCCGTGGATGGAGTCTACCTGGATTTCAGTAAGGCCTTCCTTTGGCAAGGTCCTCCATTACCATCTGGAAAACAAACTAGTCAAATGTGGGTTAGGCCAGTGTTTCCCAACCAGTGTGCCGTGGCATACTAGTGTGCCGTGAGCGATCATCAGGTGTGCCGTGGGAAATTGGAACCTCCAATACCCTTTCTTCCCCCTCCTGTCGAACACTTTTTCTTCTCCACTCGGGCTCCCTTCTTCCCAGCTTCGCTCTGCTCGCTTTGCCTCGCTTTGCTCATGCTGCCGCTTCTGTGGGAGGGAGGAAGACCTGACCCATGCGGGCGCTACTGCGCACACTCGCCCCATGTCTTCCTCCCTCCCCTCCACAGTGCTCTCTGGAAATAGGTGAACTACAACCCCAAAACTCAAGGTCAATGCCCACCAAACTCTTATAGTATTTTCTCTTGGTTATGGGAGTTCTGTGTGGGAAGTTTGTGTCTTTCTGCCAGGATATCTATGTTGTGTTCATCGAAACTGGCCCAGGTTTCACACTGAGTGTATAAATACATTTCAAAACATATTAACTATAGGTATTACTGTGTTAGAGTGTCATTTTGTGTCATTTTGGTTGGTGGTGTGCCCCAGGATTTTGTAAATGTAAAAAATGTGCTGCAGCTCAAAAAAGGTTGGGAAACACTGTCTCTAAACACCAAAGGGTCTAGAACAGGGCTGTCCAACTTCTGCCGGGCCAGGGGCCTGAATTCCGGTCACTGATGACCTGGGGGGCCATAGGGTCTCCCCCCGGCCCCACCCCCTCCCCGCCCCCGGCTCCGCCTTCTCTCCCGGCGCCCTCTCCCCTTATTTTTATTTAATATTAAATATATTTAATTCCATCCTCCCCTCTCCCCTTATTTTAATGTATCCCATCTCCCCTTATTTCATCTTTAAATATATTTAATTTTATATTTAATACATGAGGGGAGATGGGGGGAGGGAATGAGGAGCCCCCTGAGGAGCCCCCTGCTTCGGCCTACCTTTTCCAAACGGGCAGGATCCAGGAGTACCCGGACGACAAGAGAGGCGACGACCGACTGAGTCAAAGAAGGTCCTAATCGTGTCTGTGGGCCTCAGCAATCCAGTAGTAGAGTAGCCGAAGAGTATCGCGAGAATACGCAATCCACACGGGATTTCGCTATCAACGGCGGCGTGATCTCACGTTGACAGCGAAATCCCGTGTATTGCGTATTCTCGCGATACTTGCTCCGAACCCGGAAGTAGGTATTTTTTTAATTTTCATTATTTATTTTATTTTTCAACTTTTATTTTTTATTAAAAAGCTTAGGGGGCCGTAGGGAAGGGGCTTGGGGCCGTATATGGCCCCCGGGCCGCCAGTTGGACAGCCCTGGTCTAGAACAAAGAGTCAAACAAACTCGTATGGGTGAGACAGAAATTATTCTCTATCCCTTGAGAGTATATTTCTCAATAAACAATAGTCAATATATACAAATATAATATGTTCAATCACAAAATCCAACGTGTGGAAAGTGGATTATACTCGTCCCCAGATCCTCTGTGTGAAACATCACTCTACGACGCCATGCAATTAGTAATATAACTAATAGGGCTGTTTGATTTTAAAAGTTTCAAAACTTGTTTCGGATGTAGTCATAGATTGCGTTTTGGATCATTTAGACTTCCGAAAAAATTCCGATACATTTCGAAATTGATTTGGAAGTATTTCCGAAATTCGGAAATCTTCGGAAGTCTTCAAAAATGGCGTCCACTTTCAAAAATGGGCAAAAAAATCAGCAGAAGGGAGAGTCAGCTGTTAGCCATCAGCCAATGAGCAATCAGCTAGAAAAGTCGGAAATGACATCCGAAATTCAAATTTCCGAATTCGACCTGGGTTTCGAATTCCTGTTGGGAGGGTTGCTCTCGAAATTGCTTAAAAAGTCTCTTGATATAGGTGAACTACAACTCCAAAACTCAAGGTCAATGCCCACCAAAGTCTTATAGTATTTTATCTTGGTTATGGTAGTTCTGTGTGGGAAGTTTGATTCCATTCCATCATTGGTGGAGTTCTGAGTGCTCTTTGATTGTGGGTGAACTATAACTCCCAGCTGTCTAGCAAGACCTTTGCGTGTGTCTTTCTGCCATTCCTGCCAGGATATCTATGTTGTGTTCATCGAAACAGGCCCCGGTTTCACACTGAGTGTATAAATACATTTAAAAACATATTAACTATATGTATGACTGTGTTAGAGTGCCATTTTGTATCATTTTGGTTGGTGGTGTGCCCCAGGATTTGGTAAATGTAAAAAGTGTGCCACGGCTCAAAAAAGGTTGGGAAACACTGAGATAGATGAAGGGCCAAAACTAATAAAATGACACTCAACAAGGACATATGCAAGATACTGCCCAAATTTGCCATAGCACAATATCAGTACTACACATCACATTGCACTATAACATTATATCGCAATATCATTAGCACTATTGCATGTAAAACAAATAGACAATTATAATATCACAATATCATTAGTAGAATTATATTGTATCAATGTATATACAATATATTATACCATACTCACATTATATTATATTGCAATGTCATTAGCACTATTGCATGTAAAACAAATAGACAATTATAATATCACAATATCATTAGTATTATATATTATACTAGCTGAGGAACCGGCAGTGCCCGGGTTAATTGAGAAAGGCATTGTGTGGCAAGGTTGGTCTTTATGAGTTGGTTATGTGGCTTGCAGTGGTATCTGGAAATTAGTGAGGGTACTGCGAGTCCCATCGTCCATGGTCCATCCTTCTCCAAACTGCACCAGGATGCATAGTGGGTCATGTGTACTCTGTATGCCAAGTTTGGGCCTGGTCTGTGATTTGTAGGGGCTGTAACGTTTTGTGGGAAATGAATTGGGTGAAGGTACTGCAAATCCCTTCATTTGTGAGCCAACCTTCAGTAAACCACAGCAGGTTTGTAAAGTGGGCCATTGGGCCTCTGTGTGCCAAGTTTGGTCCTGATTCATCATTGGTGTGGGCCACAGTGCTCTAAGGAAGTGAATTAAAGTACTGCAAGTCCCATCATCCATGGTCCATCCTCCCTCAAACTGCACCAGGATGTAGAGTGCATTGGGGGGGGTCTGTGTGCCAAGTTTGGTCTTGTTCTGTCATTGTTGGGGGTCTAGTCAGGAAAATCAAGTTGAGGAAGCCTAACAATATCCCATGAGCCGAGGCCTAGTCAGGAAAATCAAGTTGAGGAAGCCTTGCTGTCAATTTTGGGCCTTGTCTGTGATTTATAGGGGCTAGAGTGGTGTTTTGGAAGTGAATCAGGTGAAGGTACTGCAAATCCCATCATTCGTGGCCCATCCTGCCCTAAACCACACCAGGTTGTGAAGTGGGGCATTGGGCCCTTGTGTGCCAAGTTTGGACCTGATCCGTCATTGGGGTGGGCTGCAGTGACTGACTGCCTGAGGCCTTTCCTTTTCCCTCTGCGTCACCTTAGAATGTTGTACTGTAGATGGCCAATCAGAGTCCTTTAGGCAAATATTACCGCAGTGGCAACCAATCCCCTCTGTCTGTTGCCTTAGAATGTTGGAGTTCTGAGGCTGGCCAATTGGAGTCCTTTATGCAAATAAAATCACAGTGGCAACCAATCGAAATGCTGTCACATATTCCTCCGCACCTCCGCAAACACTGACTTTTATTATATACATAGATACTAGGGTTGGTTTAGAACCCAAAAATCGCGGTTCTAAAAACCAATTGGGGGAGGGATTTTATTTTTGATGCTTAACGTAATGACTTACAAAAAAATTTCAAAAAAATTCTTAACTGTTTTGTAAGTAATTACGAATTTCGTAATTAGTTCTAAATTCCCAAAGCAGGGAAACAGGACTGACACTGTTTTAAGCACAGGCAAATCAAGGGGCAACATTTCCCTTCTTCTCTGGAGTGTAATTCACTGGGACCTATTATTATTATTATTATAAAATGCCCAGGTCTCCTTGGAGTGAAATATAATGAATTAATATTATTAATATATTATTATTATTATATGCCTGGGTTTCCTTGCAGGGAAATATAAGGAATTAATATTATTATTAATATTATTATTTATTATAATAAAAGGCCAGGGCCTCCTTGCAGGAAAATATAAGGAACTAGCTGTACCTGGCACGCGTTGCTGTGCCCTATTTAGGAGATGTGAGAAAGTCTGAGTATGTAAGGGTTGGAATTGATGTTACTTATGGTCTTGGTGTGTGTGTGCATGTGTATATATGTATATGTGCGTGTATATGTGTGTGCATGTGTATATGTGTGTCGGTATATATGTGTGTGAAAGGGGGAAGAATGGCATGGGAAAGAGAGGGTGGAACGTGGTGAAGGCTGGGAATGGGAAGTGGAGGGAGAGGGGCTGGAGAATGGGGGAAGTTAAGATTGGGAGAGGAAGGAGGAAACTACAAAAAGGGAAGAGTGGGGTGGGGAATGAGTGGCAGAGAAGTGTGTGTGACTGTGGGGGGGGAGTAAGACGGGAAGGGAGGAAGAGGTTTGCCCTGGTCAAGGAGAGAGAAGCCTGGGGCCGCCTCCTCCTCCTTTCCCCATTCCTCGAAGGGAGAAAGCATTGAGGGAATGGAAGCAGGGAGGCGAAGAAGATCTTGGGGGAAGGAGAAGCAGCAGCACATCTCTTCCCGGGCTGCAGCCTCGCAACTCTGCTGGGGGAATTCCGCCTCTCCTGCTCCTGGGAAGGCCTGGAAGTGGCGGCTGCGTGGAGCGCCTCCTGTCTGCCTGCCTCTCTCTAAGGTGAGGGGCTACTGGCGGGGGACCAAGCAGGCATGGCCACGGGACTACAGTTCCCAGAAGGCTCCGCACGGCGACTTCCTGTTCCTTCGCCCTCCTTGTCATTGAGCCGTGCGGTGCCTTCTGGGAAGTGTAGTCCCGTGACCGTGTCGGCTGCCTCCGCTGTCTCCCTGCCGCTTCTGAAGATTCTGAAGATATATTATTATTAATATATTATTATTTATTATAATAAAAGGCCAGGGCCTAATTTTCCTGGGGTTTAAACTGCTTTTTTCCTCAGTCCTCCCAGCCGCCCTAGGAGTCGCGCTGTGGATCTCTATGGTTCAGGCTGCTTTTTCACTTCCTACAGGAAGGCCTTTCAGTTAAATTAGGCTCCGAGCATGGAAAGGCCCTGATCTGACTGTGAGTAATGTCTTGAAAGCTATTTTGGAGGGGATAATTTTCCTGTTAGGGGGGCATCCGAAATAATTACAATAATAACGAAAATTTGGGCCCAGGAAGTGCGTTAAACAAAGTCCACTTCCGGTTTGGCGGGGGAAGAGCGGAAAAGCTCAAAATTAGCATTTTGAACGGATCTAATACAAACTAAATTATTTTCTTTTTCCGAAAGCCCAACCCTAATAGATAAATTATATTATAGTATGTATTATATTACATCATAATTATATTATACTACATTACAATATAATTATTATATTACAATATATTGACATTACAGTATAATATCATACAACATTATTATATAATATTATATTGTTGCTGTGGGAGGAGCTTTGATGTTGCAAGAGACAAGATGGATCTGTCTTCTCTGCTCCCTTCTTCACTGTGGCCCCAGAGTGGCCGTTGGTGGTGGCTTCTCTTTGGGAACTGACAGAAGGAAATCAAGTGCAATAATTCCTAGTTCATCCCATAGACTTTTTTTAAAAAAAGAGTGACAATTATTTGGGTTTTTTAAGAGGAAAGAAAAACAGTTGCATCTGGACCCCGACTGAACCATCAAGGAGCTGGAGGAGGAGGAAGGGAGCTCAAATGTGTCCTACTTCCTCATCTCAGCAGAAAGCAGTCTCTCTTTTTGCCCTAAGGCAGTGTTTCCTAACCAGTGTGCCATGAGCGATCATTAGGTGTGCCGTGGGAAAACCTCCAATATACCCTTTCTTCCCCCTCCTGCCGAACTCCTGCTGCTGCTGCTTGCGGGGGGAGTCGAAGGAGAAAGGGCCAGGCAGCTGCAGTGAAGAAGAAGGGGCCGGGGTGGTGCCTCCTTCAGCCATATCCCCTCCTTGCGCGCCAGCCAGCCTTCCCAGCGGTCGCCATTTGAGGAGGAGGAAAGTCCGGCAGAGAGGCTGAAGTGAGCGGAAGGAGGGTCGGAAAGGGGTGGAGTGTCCCCCTTCCCATGAGGAAGAGGCCCGCCCATCACTATTTGAGTCGACAGTGCTCTCTGGATGTGGGTGAACTACAACTCCCAAACGTCAAGTTCTATCTCCCCCAAACTCCATGTGTGATCATGGTTGGGCATATTGAGTATTCATGCCAAGTGTGGTCCAGATCCATCATTATTTGAGTCCACAGTGCTCTCTGGGTGTAGGTGAACTATAATTCCAAAACTCAAGGTCAATGCCCACTAAACTCTTATAGTATTTTCTCTTGGTTATGGGAGTTCTGTGTGGGAAGTTTGATTCCATTCCATCATTGGTGGAGTTCAGAATGCTCTTTGATTGCAGGTGAACTATAACTCCCAGCAACTACAACTCCCAAATGACAAAATCAATTTTTTGACTGATGGTCCCTCCTTGGGTTAGTATTAGTATGTTTTGTGCCAGGATATCTATGTTGTGTTCATCGAAACAGGCCCAGGTTTCACGCTGAGTATATAAATACATTTAAAAACATATTAACTATATGTATTACTGTGTTAGAGTGTCATTTTGTGTCATTTTGGTTGGTGGTGTGCCCCAGGATTTGGTCAATGTAAAAAATGTGCCGCGGCTCAAAAAAGGTTGAAAAACACTGCCCAAAGGTAACACTTGACTAATGAACACATGATAAAGACTCAAAAAGCAAGATAAAATGAAATGGCAGGTATCGCAAGAGACTGTCAAAATACTTGTTAGCTGTACACTGCCTCAAGGGGATGGAGAGGTTTTCGGGGAAATGCTAAGGAGGAAAGATAAAGCTCAGTGCATGGGGTGAGGATTTTTCACCCTCCTGGGAATGGGGTCCCAATAGCAGGAGTGTTTCTAACCGGAGGGAAGAGGCCCGTGGACCAAATTAAACACTCAATTTTCAAGTTGACTTGGAGGCCAGAGAGCATGAGGAGAAGCGAATGAGATTCTTAAAGAAGCCCGAAGGCTGTTGGTACCAAATGGAGATCGAGAAATTAAACACAGCACAGAATCTTCTTGGCGTCTGATATACAATCGGTTCTTCTCATTTGTGGATTTAACTTTTTATTTATTTACTTTACTTCTATTCCGCTCTTCTCACCCCGAAGGGGACTCAGAGCAGATTACAGGTACACATACTTAGCAGACAATCCCTGCCGTTTCCACATACAGACATATAGACGAACAGAGGCAAACTCTGGCCACCAGGGGGAGCTGACACACTCCTAATCTCTCTTCTCACCCCGAAGGGGACTCAGAGCGGATTACAGGTACACATACTTAGCAGACAATCCCTGTCGTTTCCACATACACAACATATAGACGAACAGAGGCAAACTCTGGCCACCAGGGGGAGCTGACGCACTCCTCATCTCTTCTCACCCCGAAGGGGACTCAGAGCGGATTACAGGTACACATACTTAGCAGACAATCCCTGCCGTTTCCACATACAGACATATAGACGAACAGAGGCAAACTTTGGCCACCAGGGGGAGCTGACGCTCCTCTTCTCTGTTCTCACCCCGAAGGGGACTCAGAGCGGATTACAGGTACACATACTTAGCAGACAATCCCTGCCGTTTCCACATACAGACATATAGACGAACAGAGGCAAACTCCGGCCACCAGGGGGGGCTGACGCACTCCTCATCTCTCAGCGTTCCCAGCGTCCCTTATTTTTTTTATTTATTTACTTTATTTATATTCCGCCCTTCTCACCCCGAAGGGGACTCAGAGTGGATTACAGGTACACATACTTAGCAGACAATCCCTGCCGTTTCCACAAACGCACATATAGACGAACAGAGGCAAACTCTGGCCACCAGGGGGAGCTGGCGCACTCCTCATCTCTCAGCGTTCCCAGTGTCGCTTGTTTATTTATTTATTTACTTACTTTATTTATTTATATTCCGCCCTTCTCACCCCGAAGGGGACTCAGAGTGGATTACAGGTACACATACTTAGCAGACAATCCCTGCCGTTTCCATAAACGCACATATAGACGAACAGAGGCAAACTCTGGCCACCAGGGGGAGCTGACGCACTCCTCATCTCTCAGCATTCCCAGCGTCCCTTGTTGTTCCTTCTGCATTCCTCAGTGTTCCTGGAGTTCTTTAATGGCCTCATAATTCAGTCAAAATTTGCAGTTTGCAAATATTGGTTTTTAATCAGATTAATGTATTGTTGTTTTTATTGATTGTATATGTGGGGCATCGAATCGCTGTCAGTTTTAAGCTGCCCTGAGTCGTCTCCCTATACCCCCCGCCCCTGGGGTAAAGAAGGGCTGGGTATAAATATTTGAAATAAATAAATAAATAATCCCCTTCCTCCATGCCTTCCCTTTCCCCTTTTTCACTCCTTTTATCCGAGTATTGAAACGGTTAGTTTTAGCCCCTGGAAATGTGTCTATGGATCTCTATGGAAGTACTTGATGATGTTTCCCTCCTAATCCTAAACTTACTCTAACCCCCCCTAAACCCAACTTTAACCCTGGTCTCTTGCCTTTCCTGCCTGGATTTGGAACCTCACCTGCGTTGTATTCCTGTGTTGTCATTTAGGGAGTTTGCCCGTTGGAAGGTGAGGAACACAGCCATCGATCGGAGGGACCTGCTCCGCAACCCAGTGCCACTGATGCCTGAGTTCCAGAGGAGCATCCGCCTGCTGGGCAGGAGGCCCACCACGCAGCAGTTCATAGATACCATCATCAAAAAGTACGGCACGCACATACTCATCTCTGCCACCTTGGGAGGTAGGTCGCCAAAGGTTTGGGGTTGTGGAGACAGCTGGGGAAGATGGGCTTGACCGTGTCTCCTCTGGTGCTTGGGCGTTTGGGGTTGTGGAGACAGCTGGGGAAGATGGGCTTGACCGTGTCTCCTCTGGTGCTTGGGCGTTTGGGGTTGTGGAGACAGCTGGGGAAGATGGGCTTGACCGTGTCTCATCTGGTGCTTGGGCGTTTGGGGTTGTGGAGACAGTTGGGGAAGATGGGCTTGACCGTGTCTCCTCTGGTGCTTGGGCGTTTGGGGTTGTGGAGACAGCTGGGGAAGATGGGCTTGACCGTGTCTCATCTGGTGCTTGGAAGTCCCTTTGGATTGTCATTTTTAAATGTCCGAACTTATCTGCCCCTACATCCCACCTTGTAACCTTAGATCTACCGGGGTGGCTCTGCTCTCGCTCCCGCCGACGTCCCAAACTTGGCTGGTGGGGTCGAGGGACAGGGCCTTCTCGGTGGTTGCCCCCTGCCTGTGGAATGCACTTCCAAATGAGATACTATCGACCCCATCCCTCCTGGCTTTCAGGAAGAAAGTAAAATCGCAGTTGTGGGACCAGGCCTTCGGTCAACAGACATAAAACAGAACTTTGGTTGAAATGGACTTGAAAGATGATTCATATGACGATATGGTGTTTTAGTAATTCAATGTTTTATATTGTTTAATTAATGGCCTACGTATTTTAATGTATTTTTTAGGCATTTTATTATTATTTATTTATTTACTTTGCTTCTAGACCGCCTCTCTCAGCCTGAAGGCGACTCGAGGCGGTGTACAAACAGCAAAAACTGCTCAAGACAAACATATCAACAATTATCAATACAATACAATTCCAACATATACAAATTAGCATTCAACGTTAAAAACACAATATCAGCGTCTCATTAATTAAATCGACTTCCAATTGCATTGTCGTCGTTCCTTAGATCTCAATTTGACAATCATACTACATTTGCAAATGCCCGGTCAAATAGCCAGGTCTTAATCTTCCTGTGAAATTTCAGGAGGGAGGGGGCCGATCTGATGTCATTAGGAAGGGCGTTCGAAAGCCGAGGAGCCACCACTGAAAAGGCCTTGTCTCTCGCCCCCACCAATCGTGCCTGCGAAGCAGGCGGGACCAAGAGCAGAGCCTATCCGGATGATCTTAAGCATCTTGAAGGTTCATAGGAAGAGATGCGTTCGGACATGTAAGTTGGACCAGAACCGTCAAGGGCTTTAAAGGCTAAAGCCAGCACTTTGAATTGTGCCCGGTAGCAAACTGGTAGCCAGTGGAGCTGGCGCAACAGAGGTGTTGTGCGCTCCCTCAGTGCCGCTCCTGTTATCAACCTGGCTGCTGTCCGTTGAACCAGTTGAAGCTTCCGAGCAGTCTTCAAAGGCAGTCCCACGTAGAGGGCGTTGCAGTAATCTATATGGGATGTAACCAGAGTGTGGACTACCGTGGCCAAGTCAGACTTCCCAAGGTACGGGCGCAGTTGGCGCACAAGTTTTAGCTGTGCGAATGCTCCCCTGGTCACCGCCGAAACCTGGGGTTCCAGGCTCAGCGATGAGTCCAGGATCACTCCCAGACTGCGAACCTGCGTCTTCAGGGGGAGTGTAACCCCGTCCAACACAGGCTGTAACCCTATGCCCTGGCTTAATGGTTATTGTTAGGCTTAATGGTTTTAATTTTTCTTGTAATGGCATCGAGTTGCTGCCTATATAAGCTGTCCTGAGTCCCCCTCCCGGGGAGGAGAAGTGACAGAAATAACAATAACAATAATAATATTTTTAAAAATAGCTTCTTCAATCCATACCCTCTGGTTGTACCACTTTGGCAAGGAGAGGGCCACTTAATCCTGCACTATCCCACTGTTTCATCTGTCGTTAAAATGTCCCTGGACTTCATCCCACGTGATCGATAAAGTGTTGGGGATTGTAGTTTTGCCACTTTGCTTCCTCAATGTCCCGTTCGGAAATTAAATGAATGATTTTCCTACCCCCCACCCCCACCCCTTGTTTGTTGTAGTTCAGCCCATTGTAGTAGCTGATAGGCGCAGGGCATTTTCAATCATCGCCCCGGCTCTTTGTAATGCTTTGTCACCGGAAACGTGGGCTTTCCGAAATTTGGTCACCTTTCAGAGGGCCTGCAAGACACACTTGTTCAGACAGGCCTTCAAAAGCTTGTGATTTTAGCTGTGTTTTTATTTTGCTGTTTTACTTACTATTATCATGCCCGGATTACCCATAAGGCCAATGAAGCCATGGCCTAGGGGCGCAAGCTGAGGGGGGGGGGGGCAGATCACGGACAAAAAAAACCCTGGTCTGTGCCCCTCTTTCCCATGCCTCTCCTTGCTCATTCTCCCGGCAAAGTCTCTGCTCCGTCCCCTCCATCTCTCTCTCTCTCTCTCTCTCTCTCTCTCTCGCTCTCTCTCTCGCTCTCACTCACACTCTCTCCTGCTCTCTCTCTCGCACGCACCCTCTCTCTCTCTCTCTCTCTCTCTCTCTCTCTTGCACTCTCTCATGCACTCTCTCACGCTCTCTTTCTCTCTCGTGCACGCTCTCTCTCTCTCTCTCTCTCTCTCTCTCTCTCTCTTGTGCGCACCTTTGGAGCGAGTTTGCACCCGCTGCGCTCTCCCCAAGCCTCCCGACTCCCGAGGAGACCTTCAGAGCACAGCGGAGCTTTCCAGCCGGTGGGAATGGGGACCTTGGAGGTGGCGGGAGGTTGGCTTAAAGGGGGCGTAATTCCAAAGTGGCCTAGAGCGCAAAAAAGTGTTAATCCGGGCCTGACTATTATATGTATGTTTTGCCCATTATTTGTTTGATTGAATTGTGTTGTATACCACCCCGGGCCGCTGGGAGTGGCGGTGAACAAGTCCAAATAAATCAATCTATATATATAAAGGAAGAGTCATCATGGAATGACCGTCCCAAACAGAGAAACCTTACAACACAGAGACACCAAACTTGCCAACAGAAATAGGCCTCAGACAAGGTAGGTTTGTAGCAAAGAAACTTTCCCCCCCCCAAAACCTAAAAGGCCCCCAAAACAACGAGTAAAAAAACCCTACATTTCCCAGCATCCTCCGGGGCTGCCAACGACTCTCCCAGCCTCTACATTCTGACAACATGATTGGCTGCCAATACGGGCGGATTTGCATAACTCCTGTACTGGCCAGCCAACATGAACATTCCAACCCATAATAAACTGTCAGAGGAGGATAAGGCAAAGGGCTGAGGCACAAACACAAACACCCAATTCACTTCCCACAGAAAATTTACACCCCTACAAATCACAGACCATGCCCAAAATTGACAGTAAGGCTTCATGAACTTTATATCCCTGACTAGGCCTCACTTAATGGAATGCTGTTTACGCTCTGAATTGACAGTAAGGCTTCATTAACTTGATTCTCCCTACTACGCCTCAGCTCATTGGACATTGTGTATGGCCTGAATTGACAGTAAGGCTTCATTAACTTGCTGTTCCTGACTAGGCCTCAGCTCATGGGACATTGTGTATGGCCTGAATTTACAGTAACCTACCTTGGCACACAGAGCCCCTATGACCCATGGTACAATCTACTACAGTTTGGAGGAGGGTAGACCATGGATTATGGGACTTGAAGTACCTCCATGGATAGTGGGATTTGTAGTACTTCAAAACCCATAATTCCCCACAGACCACTGTGTCCAAGAACCAAGACCGATAAAGACCAAACTTGGCAAACAATGCCCCCCATGACCCACACTCCATCCGACTGCAGATTAGAGGAGGACACACCATGGATGATGGGATTTCAAGTACCTCCACTCACTTCCAAAGTACCCCACCCACACACGCATCAACCTCTACATCAACACAGCAGACGGAAAGACAAAAAACATTGTATATCTACAAGCTATGCAGAACGCCAACAACACCACACAACAACAACTCCACAGGACTCCAACATCCCACCCACCAAAACAACCCACAACAACACAGCCATGACCCCAACAACACCATAACTAACAACAACTCCAACCCTTACATACTCAGACTTCCTCGCATCTCCAAGATAGGGCACAGCAACGCGTGCGGGGTACAGCTAGTAATAAATAAATAAATAAATATTTCTGGTAATGGGCCTGAGAATGGGGATTTGGGGCCGTGCGCCAGCTCCCCCTGGTGGCCAGAGTTTGCCTCTGTTCATCTATATGTTTGTATGTGGAAATGGCAGGGATTGTCTGCTAAGTATGTGTATCTGTAATCCGCTCTAAGTCCCTTCGTGAGAAGAGCGGAATATAAATAAAGTAAATAAACAATAAATAAATAAACAAGGGACGCTGGGAACGCTGAGAAATGAGGAGTGCGCCAGCTCCCCCTGGTGGCCAGAGTTTGCCTCTGTTCATCTATATGTTTGTATGTGGAAATGGCAGGGATTGTCTGCTAAGTATGTGTATCTGTAATCCGCTCTAAGTCCCCTTCGGGGCGAGAAGAGCGGAATATAAATAAAGTAAATAAACAATAAATAAATAAACAAGGGACGCTGGGAACGCTGAGAAATGAGGAGTGCGCCAGCTCCCCCTGGTGGCCAGAGTTTGCCTCTGTTCGTCTATATGTGTGTATGTGGATACGGCAGGGATTGTCTGCTAAGTATGTGTACCTGTAATCCGCTCTAAGTCCCCTTCGGGGTGAGAAGAGCGGAATATAAATAAAGTAAATAAACAATAAATAAATAAACAAGGGACGCTGGGAACGCTGAGAAATGAGGAGTGCGCCAGCTCCCCCTGGTGGCCAGAGTTTGCCTCTGTTCGTCTATATGTGTGTATGTGGAAACGGCAGGGATTGTCTGCTAAGTATGTGCACCTGAAATCCGCTCTGAATCCCCTTCGGGGCGAGAAGAGCGGAATATAAATAAAGTAAATAAACAATAAATAAATAAACAAGGGACGCTGGGAACGCTGAGAAATGAGGAGTGCGCCAGCTCCCCCTGGTGGCCAGAGTTTGCCTCTGTTCGTCTATATGTGTGTATGTGGAAATGGCAGGGATTTTCTGCTAAGTATGTGTATCTGTAATCCGCTCTAAGTCCCCTTCGGGGTGAGAAGAGCGGAATATAAATAAAGTAAATAAACAATAAATAAATAAACAAGGGACGCTGGGAACGCTGAGAATGAGGAGTGCGCCAGCCCCCCCTGGTGGCCAGAGTTTGCCTCTGTTCGTCTATATGTGTGTATGTGGAAACGGCAGGGATTGTCTGCTAAGTATGTGCACCTGAAATCCGCTTGAATCCCTTTCGGGCGAGAAGAGCGGAATATAAATAAAGTAAATAAACAATAAATAAATAAACAAGGACGCTGGGAACGCTGAGAAATGAGGAGTGTGCCAGCTCCCCTGGTGGCCAGAGTTTGCCTCTGTTCGTCTATATGTTTGTATGTGGAAACGGCAGGGATTGTCTGCTAAGTATGAAATCCGCTCTGAGTTCCCTTCAGAGTGAGAAGAGCGGAATATAAATAAAGTAAATAAATAAATTTAAATAAACTAGGGATGCTGGGAATGCTGAGAGGTGAGGAGTGCGTCAACTCCCGCTGGTGGCCAGAGTTAGCCTCTGTTCATCTATATCAGGGGTGCTCACACTTTTTCAGCATGCGAGCGACTCTTAAAGTAACCAAGTCCAAAAGATCTACCTGCCCCCGTCGCCGTGCACTCCCTCCACCGCACGTCCTCCTGCTTCAGTTTTCCGCCTGCGCAGCGCTTCTTCCGCCTGTGGGGCATTGCAGGAAGGAGAAAGCACGAGGCAGGGCATCCAGAGGGAGCGCTCCGCCCTGCCTGTTTCGCCAGCAACGGAGGCTGCACAGCTGGTTCTAGATGAGAGAGAGACAGGGCGCTCCCTCCAGAGGCCCCGCCTCGTGCTTCCTTCTTCCTGCAATGCCCCGGAGGCGAAAGAAGCACCACGAGAGCGGAAGCCAGCAAAAGGAGCGCGCATGCACGCAAGGTGTGCACGCACATGGCAGGAGTGCCCCATTTGGCTGGTGAGGCCCGAAGATCATCTGGAAGAGGGCCGAAGATCTACTAGCAGCTCGCGAGCTACCTAATGAGCATCCCTGATCTATATGTTTGTTTGTGGAAACGGCAGAAATTGTCTGCTAAGTATGTGTACCTGAAATCTGCTCTGAGTCTCCTTCGGGCAGGCTTGTAGCCAGGGGGGGGCTTAGGGGGCTTCAGCCCCCCCAAATTCTCAGGGTGGTCCGCTAGAAGGCCTTAATGGTACATTATTTAAACTGTTATGTTTATTCTCTTCCACCCAGTCTCAGCCCCCCCAACCAAACTCAGCCCCGAATCAAAATCCTGGCTACGGCCCTGCCTTCGGGTGAGAAGAGCGGAATATAAATTAAAGTAAGTAAATAAATAATAAATAAACTAGGGACGCTGGGAACGCTGAGAGATGAGGAGTGCGGCAGCTTCCCCTGGTGGCCAGAGTTTGCCTCTGTTCGTCTATATGTGTGTATGTGGAAACGGCAGGGATTGTCTGCTAAGTATGTGTACCTGTAATCCGCTCTGAGTCCCCTTCGGGGTGAAAAGAGCAGAATATAAATAAAGTAAATAAATAAAAAGTTAAATCCACAAATGAGAAGAACCAATTGCATATCAGGCGCCAAGAAGATTCTGTGCTGTGTTTAACTTCGCGATCTCCATTTGGTACCAACAGCCCTCGGGCTTCTTCAGGAATCTCATTCGCTTCTCCTCATGCTCTCTGGCTTCCAAGGCAATTCGAAGATTGAGCGTTTAATTTGGTCCACGGGTCTCTTCCCTCCGGTTAGAAGCATTCCTGCTCCCGGGTCCCCATTCCCAGGAGGGTGAAAAATCCTCACCACATGCACTGAACTTTATCTTTCCTCCTTAGCATTTTCCTCCCAAACTTCTCCATCCCCTTGAGGCAGTGTACAGCTAACAAGTATTTTGACAGTCTCTTGCAATATCTGCCATTTCCTTTTATCTTACTTTTTGAGCCTTTATCATGTGTTCATTAGTCAAGTGTTACCTTAGGGCGGGCCTGCCCAACAGGCGGCCCGCGGGCCGCACACGGCCTGCCAGCCCCTTGGATCCGGCCCCCCTACCCTCCTACAATAAAATATATTTTTTAAAATTCCGAAATTAAAAAAAAAATTCCCAAAAAAATTCCAAAAAAAGTGCGCATGCACGTGGCGACGCAAGCGCCATCCACGGCCGCCGCCCCCTTTGCTCTGCTCCCCATGGCTTCGCCCTTCCTCCTACAGCGTCACGCCGGGCGGCAGAAGTGGGCGAAATCGCCGCTTCTGTTGCCCGGCGTGACGCTGTGGGAGGGAGGAGCCAAGGGGAGCCCCCCAGGGCTCCGGCCTCCCTCGTACAGCGTCACGCCCGGGCGGCAGAAGCAGGCGAAATCGCCGCTTCTGTTGCCTGGCGTGACGCTGTAGGAGGGAGGGAGGGAGCCAAGGGGAGCCCCCCATGGCTCCGGCCTCCCTCGTACAGCATCACGCCGGGGCGGCAGAAGCAGGCGAAATCGCTGCTTCTGTTGCCTGGCAGGACGCTGGAGGAGGGAGGGAGGAGCCAAGGGGAGCCCCCCATGGCTCCGGCCTCCCTCGTACAGCGTTACGCCGGGCGGCAGAAGCAGGCGAAATCGCCGCTTCTGTTGCCTGGCGTGACGCTGCAGGAGGGAGAGAGGAGCCAAGGGAGCCCCCATGGCTCCGGCCTCCCTCGTACAGCGTCATGCCGGGCGGCAGAAGCAGGCGAAATCGCCGCTTCTGTTGCCTGGCGTGACGCTGTACGAGGGAGGCCGGAGCCAAGGGGAGCCCCCCATGGCTTCGCCCTCCCTCCTACAGCGTCACGCCGGGCGGCAGAAGCAGGCGAAATCGCCGCTTCTGTTGCCTGGCGTGACGCTGTAGGAGGGAGGGAGGCGCAAAGTTGAGCCCCCCATGGCTTCGCCCTCCCTCCTACAGTGTCACTCCGGGCGGCAGAAGCGGATGAAATCGCCCCCCGCGATCAGGGGTGGGCAATTATTTTTCCCAAAGGGCCACACGAGAGCCAAAAAATATGATGGAGGGCCGCACCTAAAGACTGAACTGCATTCTACATAATATCAATTGAATTTCTTTAATAATAATAAAAAGGCACTCCATTGCGTTTTTGATATATTAATAAGTCTGATAAGGTAATACGTTACGAGCCACGAAAAGAGAAGTTGTCGTGAGGAAAAATGACATTGATTCACTCAAGTTTTACAAAACAATGGTTAACAAAATGTGAACGTTTGTATCATTTGTGATTCATTATATCAGGGGTCAGGAACCTTTTTGACTCAGAGAGCCATAAAAGCGAAATATTTGGAAATTTATTTCAGTGAGAGCATTATAATAATAATGATGGTGATAATATTCATTCAGCCTCTACTAATAATAATAACGACAACAACAACAGGTTCCTAGAGTAGGAGGAGACCTCCAAGGGCCATCCAGTCCAACCTCCTTCTGCCATAAGGGAAAAACACAAGGCATTCCTCACAGATGGCCATTCAGCCATCTTGAACCAAACTTGGCACACTGAACTCTCTCTCATGAGACCAACAGAAGATTTGCTGGGCATTTACCTTGAGTTTGGGAGTTGTAGTTCTCCTACATCCAGAGAGCACTGTGGACTCAAATAATGATGGATCAGGACCAAACTTGGCACGAATCCTCAATTTGCCCAAAGAGGCAGAAGAGAAGAGGAGGAAGACCAGGAAGGAATGGAAGCACCCCCCGCGCATGCGCCAGCCTCAGCCCCGCCCCTTTCCCGCTCTGGCCCCACCCCCTCTCCATCGTTGCACTCCCGCTCCTTCCCTCTTCCATTCAGGTGGTGGAAGGGGGAAGGAATGAAAGGGGGAAAGAGGGAGGGAGGGAAGGAAACAGGAAGACAGGAAACAGAAGAACGGAAAGAGAACAGAGGCAAGAGGGAGGGGGGAGTGCGGGAGGAGGAAGTGAAGGGAGGAGGAGGGCGAAGGCATGCTCTTGCTCCTGGCCGCCTCCCCTTCTTCCCCCTCCCTTCCCTTCCCATCCGCTTGCCTGCCTGCCTTCTTCTTCATGTTTGTAGCCGCCCCAATGGGAGTTTGCCTCCATCTCTTCAGGACGAAGCCTTGAGGGAGCCAAGGGCCGGACAGCATCGGCTGCTGGGCCGGATCCGGCCCGCGGGCCATGGGTTGCCCACCCCTGTTCTAGATGGTTCAGTCAGGATCCAGATGCAACTGTTCTTCTTCCCTCTTTAAAAACCCAAAGACTTGTCACTCTTTTTTAAAAAAAAAAAAAGTCTATGGGACCAACTAGGAATTTTTGCACTTGATTTCTTTCTGTCAGTTCCCAAAGAGAAGCCACCACCAACGGCCACTCTGGGGCCGCAGTGAAGAAGGGAGCAGAGAAGACAGATCCATCTTGTCTCTTGCAACCTCAAAGCTCCTCCCCCAGCAACAATATAACATTACTAGCTGTACCCAGCATGCGTTGCTGTGCCTTATTTAGGAGATGCGAGAAAGTCTGAGTATGTAAGGGTTGGAATTGATGTTACTTATGGTCTTGGTGGGGTCATGGCTGTGTCGTTGTGGGTTGTTCTGGTGGGTGGGATGTTGAAGTCCTGTGGAGTTGTCGGTGTGTGATGTTCCTGGCGTTCTGCAGAGCTTGTGGATATACAATGTTTTTTGTCTGTCCGCCTGCTGTGTTGATGTAGAGGTTCTGTGGTTTCCCAACTCTGGAGCACGCTACGTAGAGTTGTCCGTGGGAGAAGCATTCTGTGTCAAGGTCTATGCCACAGATTTGTAGTGTTTGTCCTTGAGCCTTGTTTATGGTGATGGCAAAAGCTAGTGTCGTGCAGTGTCTTTCTGTTCTGGCGTTTGTTCTGCCCTTTTTTGTGTGATGTATGTAGCGTTGCGAGTGTGTCGTCCGATGCTGTTCTTTTTAGGAGGCACGGCTTGTCTTTTGGGTCAGCCTATGCCTGTGTGGAGGGAAGTAATGGCATACAAATGGGTTGAGCAGTAGACTCAAGGTTGTGTTATGTGCGTATTGTGTTGTGTGTAGGTATTACTTTTTTGGTGAGTTAGTGGGTGTATGGTGGAATTGTGGGTTGTAGTATGTTGTGGAATGCTTGTGTGGGTGGGTGTTTTGGGTGTTTGTGTGTGTTTGTAGAGTATCAGTGCAGTGTTGTGTTGTGGTTGGAGTATAGGTGGAGTTGGTTTTTGTTTGTGGTGGTGGTAGGTGTTGTGTGTGCGGGGTCCCGTAAGGTTGGGGGGATGGGTTGTGATAGGAAGTTGTGTTGTGTTGTGTGGGTAGGAATTGCTGGAGAATTGCTCCCTTATAGAGTTTGGTTTTGTCAGTTTAACCCTCAAACACCAACTGACTGAACTGAAATCACTCAGCATTCTATCCTAGCCTTGGCTGGCTGTGCCCAGCGTTACTATGATTACTCAGCCTCCCTGCATTTTGTGTGGGCCGATGTTGACCAATGGGTTTCGCTGGCTGCCGCAGAGGATGCTGGGAAATGTAGTTTTTTGTATCGTTCTTTTGGGGGCCTTCTAGGTTTTGGGGGGGAAGGTTTCTTTGCTAAAAACCTTCCTTGCCTGAGGCCTATTTGTATTGGCAAGTTTGGTGTCTCTGCCTTGGAAGGTTTCTCTGTCTCTGTCAGTCGTTCGACGACAGGACCTCCTTTATATAATAGATAGACTGTAATAATGTTGTATCATATTATAAGGTCAATATATTGTAATATAATAATTATATTGTAATGTAGTATAATATAATAATGATATAATATAATACATAATATAATACAATACAGTATACTAATGATATTGTGACATTATAATTGTATAATTGTTTTTCATGCAATATTGCTAATGATATTGCGATATAGTATGGCATAATATGAGTATGGTATAATATATTGTATATACATTTATATAATATAATACTACTAATGATATTATGATATTATAATTGTATATGAGACTGGACCTTCTCGGTGGTGGCCCCTCACCTATAGAACTAGCTCCCCAGCGAAATTAGGTCAACTTCTTCCCTCCTTTCCTTTGGGAAAAAGTTGAAGACGTGGCCATGGGACCGGGCATTTGGTTAGATATTCTGGTAGCAGACGGTCAATACAATGATGAAAGTGTTATGAAAACGGACTATGGACTGGCTTCGGACGAATTTGTGATTGCAGAACTTGGACTATTTGTACTTTTAATTGGTTTTTAATCAGATTAATGTATTATTTATTGTGTAATTGTTGTTTTTATTGTTTGTATACGTGGGGCATCGAATCGCTGCCGGTTGTAAGCCGCCCTGAATCATCTCCCTACCACCCCCCCCCAGGGGGGAGTAGAGAAGGGCTGGGTATAAATATTTGAAATTAATAAATAATAATAATTAATGAATAAATAATCCCCTTCCTCTGTGTCTATGGATCTCTATGGAAGTACTTGATGACGTTTCCCTCCTAATCCTAAACGTACTCTCACCCCCCCCCCCTAAACCCAACTTTAACCCTGGTCTCTTGCCCTTCCTGCCTGGATTTGGAACCTCACCTGCGTTGTATTCCTGTGTTGTCATTCAGGGAGTTTGCCCGTTGGAAGGTGAGGAACACAGCCATCGATCGGAGGGACCTGCTCCGCAACCCAGTGCCACTGATGCCTGAGTTCCAGAGGAGCATCCGCCTGCTGGGCAGGAGGCCCACCACGCAGCAGTTCATAGATACCATCATCAAAAAGTACGGCACGCATACTCATCTCTGCCACCTTGGGAGGTAGGTCGCCAAGGTTTGGGGTTGTGGAGACAGCTGGGGAAGATGGGCTTGACCGTGTCTCCTCTGGTGCTTGGGCGTTTGGGGTTGTGGAGACAGCTGGGGAAGATGGGCTTGACCGTGTCTCCTCTGGTGCTTGGAAGTCCCTTTGGATTGTCATTTTTAAATGTCCGAACTTATCTGCCCCTACATCCCACCTTGTAACCTTAGATCTTCCGGGGAGGCTCTGCTCTCGCTCCCGCCGACGTCCCAAACTCGGCTGGTGGGGTCGAGGGACAGGGCCTTCTCGGTGGTGGCCCCCTGCCTGTGGAATGCACTTCCAAATGAGATACTATCGACCCCATCCCTCCTGGCTTTCAGGAAGGAAGTAAAATCGTAGTTGTGGGACCAGGCCTTCGGTCAACAGACATAAAACAGAACTTTGGTTGAAATGGACTGGAAAGATGATTTATATGACGATATGGTGTTTTAGTAATTCAATGTTTTATATTGTTTAATTAATGGCCTACGTATTTTAATGTATTTTTAATGCATTTTAATGGCTTAATGGTTATTGTTAGGCTTAATGGTTTTAATTTTTCTTGTAATGGCATCGAGTTGCTGCCTATATAAGCCGTCCTGAGTCCCCCTCCCGGGGTAGAGAAGTGACAGAAATAATAATAATAATAATAATAATAAATAGCTTCTTCAATCTATTCCCTGAATCCATACCCTCTGATTGTCCCACTTTGGCAAGGAGAGGGCCACTTAATCCTGCACGATCCCACTGTTTCATCCGTCTTTAAAACGTCCCTGGACTTCATCCCACATGATCAATAAAGTGTTGGGGGTTGTAGTTTTGCCACTTAGCTTTCTCAATGTCCCGTTCGGAAATTAAATGAATGATTTTCCTACCCCCATCCCATGTATGTTGTAGTTCAGGCCATTGTAGTGCCTGATTTTACTGGTAATGGGCCTGAGAATGGGGATTTGGGGCCTGAGATTATAAATCCTGAAGCGGAGCAGTCTGTGTCTCCTAATCATAATCTCGGCATTACTTCGCGAACGAAGATTCTTAGGAAGGACTCATCCCACGCTTTTTACAAGCGCGTTGATGACTAAAAGGGCCAATCTGAGATAGGCAAGTTCGTTTGCAGAAAGCACAGCAGAAAGTCTCCTTGGGAGATGTTGTTTCCAAGTTGCGGTTCTTTCTGCGTTGTCGTTTCTCTTCAAGACCCGTTCGGCGTGTCTTCTCGAAAGAGGCCGCAGCATTGTGGATAGTCTCCATGCCTCCCGATGTGAGGCCAGCGTGGACCATTGTTGGTGATCAATCTGGTTGAGCATGAGACGTTGTTTCAGGGAGTCCTTATATCTCTTTCTTGGGGTGCCTCTCTTGCGCTGACCTGTGGTGAGTTCACCATAGAGTAGTATCTTTGGGAGGCGTTGGTCCTCCATCCTAGAGATGTGTCCTGCCCAGCGCAGCTGTGTTCTCAATAGCATGGCCTCAACGCTGGTGATCCCTGCTTGCTCAAGGACAGCAACATTAGTCACATAGTTGGTCCAGTGTATATTTAGGATTGTGCGAAGACAGTGCTGATGAAAGCGTTCGAGGAGTCGTACCTGTTGGCAATAGGTGACCCATGTTTCAGATCCATAGAGGAGAATAGACAGTATGATAGCTCTGTACACACTGATTTTGGTGCTTTGCCTCAGGTGTTTGTTGCTCCAGACTCTTTTGTGAAGCCTTCCTAATGCACTCTATGCCTTTGCTAATCTGTGATCTATCTCTTTATCAATCTTGGCATCTGAAGAGATGATGCTTCCCATGTAGGTGAACTGCTGAACGGACTTAAGCACAGATGTGCCTATGCTGACGTGGGGATGATGGTGTTCTTCCTGTGGTGCGGGCTGGTAGAGGACTTCCGTTTCCTTCAGGCTGACTTCCAGCCCAAACAGCTCTGCAGCTGCTGCTAAGCAGGATGTGAGGCGCTGCAGGGCTGCTTCTGAATGGGCAACAAGGGCAGCATCATCAGCAAAAAGCAGCTCACGGACTAGATAGTTTAGAGCAGGGGTGCTCATTAGGTAGCTCGGGAGCTACTAGTAGATCTTCGACCCTCTTCCAGGTGATCTCCAGGCCTCACCAGCTGGATGGGGCGCTCCTGCCATGCGCGCGCACACCCTGCGCACACGTGCGCTCCTGCTGCTGGCTTCCGCTCTTGCGGTGCTTCTTTCGCCTGCGGGGCATTGCACGAAGAAGGAAGCACGAGGCGGGGCCTCTGGAGGGAGCGCCCTGCCTCTCTCTCGTCCAGAAGCAGCTGTGCAGCCTCCATTGCCAGCAAGACAGGCAGGGCGGAGCGCTCCCTCTGGATGCCTCACCTCATGCTTTCTCCTTCCTGCAATGCCCCGCAGGCGGAAGAAGTGCTACAAGGGCGGAAAACAGCAGCAGGAGCACGTGCGGTGGCAAGAGCGTGCGGCGGTGGGAGTGCGCGGCGGTGGGGGCTGGTAGATCTTCTGGACTTCGTTGCTTTAAGAGTAGCTCTCATGCTGAAAAAGTGTGAGCACCCCTGGTTTAGAGTCTAAGTGCGAGCCCTCAGACGACTTAAGTTGAACAAGCTACCATCAGTACGATAGCGTATATATATGCCGTCTTCTTCTTCGAGATCTGCCGTAGCCCTTTGGAGCATCATGCTGAAGAAGACTGTAAATAGGGTTGGTGCAAGAACACAACCTTGCTTCCCTCCATTAGTTATTAGAAAGGGCTCCGAGAGAGCATCGCCGTATCTGACTTGACCGCGCTGGCCCTAATAATAATAAGAAGAAGAAGAAGAAGAAGAAGACTTTATTTGTATCCCGCCATTATCTCCCCAAGGGGACTCGGGGTGGCTTACATGAGGCCACGCCCATCAATACAGTAAACACAATATAACACAAGAGAACAACAGAAAATAAAAAAATACAAAAGCAATGTAATTAAAACAACACAACAATATGAAATCAAAACATTAAGACACTAAAGACGATCACCGTGGGGAGGGCCAAAATAAAAGATTAAAAATTTTTAAACACTGGGAGATAGGGCAATGCAAAGTATCAGAGAGGGCCTCATTGTAGGGCAGTGTTTCCCAACCAGCGTGCCGTGGCACACTAGTGTGCCGTGAGCGATCCTCAGGTGTGCCGTGGGAAATGGGAACCTCCAATACCCTTTCTTCCCTTTCCTGCCGAACACTTTTTCTTCTCCACTCGGGCTCCCTTCTTCCCAGCCTCGCTCTGCTCGCTTTGCCTCGCTTTGCTCTGGGGCGAGACTGCGCAGTAGTGCCCGCACGGGTCACGCCTTCCTCCCTCCCCCCTCCCCTCCTGAACACGCTCATGCTGCCCCCTCGGATCAAAATGGCGGCAGAAGCGGCAGTGTAGAAGAAAAAGTAAGTGTTGGGCAGGAGGGGGAAGAAAGGACGCGAAGGGGAAGGGGGAGGAAGAGGTCTCTGTCGAAAGCTGGCATGGGCAAACTTGGACCTTCCAGGTGTTTTGGACTCCAACTCCCATCATTCTTAGCGGCCTCAGACCCTTTTCCTTTCCCCCCTCAGCCACTTAAGCAGTAAAGGGCCTCAGGCTGTTAGGAATGGTGGGAGTTGAAGTCCAAAGCACCCAGAGGGCCGAAGTTTTCCCATGCCTGTTTTAGGGACCTTAAAGTGGCGAGCCTCTTTCCAACATTGTGATTCTGGATAGAAAACAAACAACAACATAACATAACATTGTTTGAGTCCACAGTGCTCTCTGGGTGTAGGTGAACTACAACTTCCAAACTCAAGGTCAATTCCCAAGCAAACCCTTTCAGTACTTTCTGTTGGGAATGAGAGTTCAATGTGCCAAGTTTGGCTCAATTCCATTGTTGCAAGAGTTCAGGATGCTCTTTGTGTGTTAACTATAAATCCCAGAAACTGTAACTCCCAAATGTCAAGGTCTATTTTCCCCAAACTCCATCTGTGTTCACATTTGGGCATATAGGGTATTCATGCCAAGTTTGGTCCTGATCCAACATTGTTTGAGTCCACAGTGCTCTTTGGATATAGGTGAACTACAACTCCAAAACCCAAGGTCAATGCCCACCAAACTCTTCTAGTATTTTCTCTTGGTTATGGGAGTTCTGTGTGGGAAGTTTGTGTCTTCCTGCCAGGATATCTATGTTGTGTTCATTGAAACAGGCCCAGGTTTCACACTGAGTGTATAAATATGTTTAAAAACATATTCACTATATGTATTACTGTGTTAGAGTGTCATTTTGTGTCATTTTGGTTGGTGGTGTGCCCCAGGATTTTGTAAATGTAAAAAATGTGCCGCAGCTCAAAAAAGGTTGAAAAACACTGTTGTAGGGGATGCAGCGGAGCCAATCTCTAGGGAAAGGGGTTCATAGGCTGAAACTCAGGCATTAATCTACAGGAGATTTAATGCCTTTTGACATAATTTGAACTGTCCTAGCCTAGCTCAATATTATCTTAAGAACTGTCATTTGGTGAGACACCCGGACTGGTTGACAGAGAAAGCTAAAGTATGACCTTGACTCTCATGATTCCATAGTATTGAGCCATCACAGTTAACGTGATGCCAAACTGCATTAGTTCTACAGTGTAAACGATCCTTGAGTCTTTTGGAAAATATATGGGAAATCAGATCAAAGCACACTAACTTTGACTACTAATTGCAAATTATATTAACAATAATGAAAAGTCCACCATGAATAGTTTTTACTTGGTGCTTGCGTGATAACTTTATTGATAGCTTAACGGTTTCAGTTGCATCATTGGCCAATATATAGGCTGTGTTTCCCTGTGATTTGCTCTGTTGTTGCTGGGTAAATTACCAAAAGCTGCTATAAATGGGAAAATGTGTGTTTGCTCCAGGGCCAGATTTTCCCGGCTCAAATGCTGACATCGAGCCTGGCGTGGCTTTAAATAAAACGCTGTCTGAGATCTTCCATCACAGTCTGTGACTTGCGACACTGTGAATCTATTGCTGCATTGCAGAAATACTGTGAAGCCTTATTAGTGAATTGCAAAGATTGGGTATGTGGGCCACATTTGGTTCAGATCCAACAAGCCATGGAGGAGCTTTTGCGATACATACAAACTATATCTAGCTGTCTATGTATTTATTTACTTTATTTATATTCCGCTCTTCTCACCCCGAAGGGGAGTCAGAGCAAATTACAGGTAAACATACTTGCAGACAATTTCTGCTGTTTTTCACATACACGACATATAGACGAACAGAGGCAAACTCCGGCCACCAGGGGGAGCTGACGCACTCCTCATCTCTCAGCATCCCTTGTTGTTCCTTCCACATTTCTTAGCATCCCTGGAGTTCTTTAATGGCCTCATAATTCAGTCAAAATTTGCCTCCCCACTTTTGGAAAACTAATAAAAACATTTTTTTAAAAAAAGAACCACTGTTTGTAGGTTAGGCTGGAAAACTAACCTAGAAGATACAGTAGATAAAAGGCCTATTGTGGCAGAGTATCTATAATATTGTTGAGCCAGTGTTTAGAGAAATACAGTAAAGCATTGTATTTGGAAACCTTGTAACGTTAAGATCTGTACCTCTAAGGAGATATTGTAACCACCTAAGTCTTGAACTCTGAAACCTCCACACTTAGAACATTGTTTGGATAAACTTTACAGTTATTTAACAAAAAATATTTGCCTCCCCACTTAATGTGGTACCTTAATCTCCTACTTCACAGATGCAACTGTCTTTTGGGCTGCAAAGGCCGACAGCAGACTACACTTAAGGTCGAGCACCCACCTTGACCCGGGCAGGCCTCGAACTCATGACCTAGTGGTCAGAGAGATCTTATGCAGCTGACACTTAGCCAGCTGCGCCACATTCCCTGTGCTCACACACACACACACACACATATGTACACACACACATTAGCTTGGGTACCTGGTAGGCCTCTTTGATCAAGGAAAAAAATGGTTCAAAACTCATTGTGGGCCTATCTCTATCTAACCTACAGCTCTACTATGATGCTGCGGCTCTTTCGTGGGTGGCAGATTGGGCCACATTAAAGAAAAGAAGGATATTAAATTTAGAAGGGTATGATGCCAGAAGAGGCTGGCATTCATACTTGTGGTATGATAAGGCCAAAGTAGAGGGAAATTTCACCAACCACTATATTCGGGCGGCGCTGCTGAAAGTATGGGGCAAATATAAAAGTCGATTCTATCAGGCTACCCCTCTCTGGATCTCCCCAATAGAAGCGCAGTACAGAAGAGGACTTCCATCTACAGAGTGGTTTACATATAAAAATCTACTAGAAAAAGTTGGTAGAGACTGGAAATTGAAGACCCCAGAAAAACTCAAATCATCTGGCCTAGTCTTATCGTGGTTTCAGTATGCCCAAGTTAAAGATTACTACAGAGTAGACCAGAAAAACAACTTCTCCCAGCAGGAAACATCCTGGGACCTAGTGCTAAAGAAAGAAAAGAAGCATATAAGAATATTATACAATAAATTACTAGAATGGGACACGGAGACAGAGGTGGTGAAAGACAATATGACCAGGTGATCACAGGACTTCGAGCATTCTTTCCTACTAAGTGAATGGGAGGCAGTATGGGGAAAAAAAACAAAGAATACGCTGGGGCAACACCGATAGCGGAGAACTGGTTCAAAATATTTTATAGATGGCATTTGACCCCTCAAAAGTTAGCTAAATATTATAAAAATGTCAATAGTAAATGCTGGAAGTGCAAGGACCAGCAGGGGACATTCTTACACTGTTGGTGGTCATGTCATAAAATTAAATTTTTTTGGAAGAATGTCCACTTCCATGCCCAAAAGATATTGGGGACGGAGATTGAGCTTGCACCTGAAACCTTCTTACTTAACCTAACAAATGGGAGTATGGAAAGAAAAAAGGACAAGACACTAGGCATGAGAAAAAAGTTATGAAAATGATTCATTTCGTAAGAGATTCGTAAGAAATGCTACTTTCGAGTATTTCCGCACCTGGAACGCCAACCAGGAAGTGGACTTTCTTTTTCGAACTTCGGGGCCAGGATTTTCTTAAGTGTCGTTATTAGGTCGTAAGGGGGCACCCTCCTTCTCTCTCACCACCCTCCCGCCTCCCTTGCCAATAAGTATTATGGCAAGGCAAGCCCCTAAACTCGCTCCTTCTTTCGGCTGGAAGCCGGAAAAAATGTAAACAGAGAGGATTACTCAAGTAAATCTGCAAAGGAGGGCACTTTGGATGAAGGGCCCTCCTTTGTGGATTTACTTGAGTAAACCTCTCTGTTTACATTTTTCCAGGCTTCCTGCCTCTCCTGCCTGCCAGGATCTAAAGCATCAAAGAGTATTGGGGTGAGAAACCAACCTAATGTATAATAGAATGAATGCTACTGTAAGTGCCTAATATTATAAGTAATCCAACTGGTCATACCTACATTCCATGCACATGCAATAATACAGCAGTAATAACAATAACAAGAGGTAAAATTCAAACCGAAGTATTCTGACTGGTCTCTCCTCATGCGGTGCAAACGGGCTCTTCTTATTAGCCGGGAAATTAGCCCGGGAAAAGCCAGCGTTTGCTGCTTGGGAGCACACACATACATATTCTTGGGGGGGTATTTGCTGCAGAAACCCGGGCTCATATGAGAAGATTCTGCAGCAAAACCCCCCCAAAGAAAATTTATGTGTGTGCACCCAACCAGAAAACCCGGGCTTTTCCCGGCTCACAGAGAAGAGCCCGTTTGCACCGCATGAGGAGGGACCAGGCAGAATACTTCGGGTTTGAATTTTACCTCTTCTTATACCCATTGTTATTACTGCTGTATTATTGCATGTGCATGGAATGTAGGTATATGACCAGCCTGGGCAAACTTGGGCCCTCGCTCCTCGGGATCGGGGTGAGAGAGAGGCAGCGAGAGGAGCGAGGGGCTCCTCCTCCTTTTCTTTGCTGCTTCCAAGAATAGAATACCCCCTCCCTCCCTCCCTCCTTCCCTCCCTCCTTCCTATTTGGAGAGTCCCATCTAGAATTCAGTGTGATTTATTCAAGTTTTGGCCTACAACTCCCAGAAATCCCAGCCAATTTACCAGCTGTTAGGATTTCTGGGAGTTGTAGGCCAAAACCATCTGGAATGCGCATGCGCTGGCATACGAACTACTAACGAATTTCGTTAGTAATTAAGTTACATTTTAGAAATTTTTGGAAAATTTTTGTAAGTCTTCCTATTACTAATAAAAAAAAATCCCCCATTAGATTTTCGATTCCCTATTTTTAGGTTCTAAACCATGTCTACAAGACACTCTACTTCATGGCGGCAGCAGCAGCAAGGGTTGTGTTGGCCAGGAAGTGGAAACAAGAAAATCCTCCGACGCTAACAGAATGGGCCATTAAACTGGCAGAATACATTGACATGGATGATTTAAAAGGTTCGGTGAATAACATAGACACCAAAAATAGAACGGATTGGCAGCCCATCAAGTGCTATCTGAAGACGGAAAAATTCTAATAATCTGATGATAGTGCTCTGTAAACCAGTGGTGAAAGAATACCAATACAAAGTTAAAATCTATCAAGCAAGGAGGGACTCCTAGGATACCCTGACTGGAAGCAACCATATTTCTTTTCTTTTCCGCAAACACCTCTTTCTATCCCCCCTCCCTACCTAACCTTAACTTCTCTTCTTTTTGCTCTTTATCCAACCCATACATTCTGTTTCCCTTCTTTGGCACAACTACCCCCCTTTATGATGTATGAAAATAAACTAATAAAAATTATTTATACAAAAAAAACTCATTGCGGATGTAGGGAGCGTTGGCGGTTCAAATCTAAATGACTTCAGAAATTTTCCGGGGAAAAAATTGCGGAAATTTTACACATTTTTCAGAAATTTCAAAATGGCTTCATTAATGGCAGACACACATGCGCAGTAAGAAAGAAACAGCACTGGCAGTAGGAAAAATTTGGACATGGATGTGCTTCCCTCCGTGTCTTGTCCCAGGTCTAACGTGTAGGGAAGCCCATCCGCATCCAAACTGGGTTCAACACCCAGATTGGACGCAGATGTGCTTCCCTCCACATTAGAACTGGGGGGAGAGCTGCATCCAAACGATTCCTTTCCTAAAATGGCAGCGGTGGCTTTGAAATGGCAAATTCACTTCTGGGTTTCTTACATCGCCTCGAAACCGCTTCACACACACACACACACACACACTAGCCATCCCCTGCCACACGTTGTGGTGGCCCAGTCTGTGTTTTGTGTGTGTATATATATTTGTGTATATGTGTGTTTGTGTACATGGTTTTGCGCATGCATTGTAATGTAATTTTTTGTTTTTTGGCTTTTAAAGTCTTTTCTGCTATGTTTTTCAGTGTTTTTATGAGTGATGGTCACTCGTAGGCCTGATAGGTGTCTTGGGTCCAAATTTGGTGCCAATTTTCCCAGTGGTTTTTGAGTTATTTTAATCCCACAAACAAATATTACATTTTTATTTAGCGAGAGAGAGAACGCGCATGGAGATTGTTTTCATAAAATCGGGAATATAGGAACAGAGATCTTACTTACTAAATTAATTAAGTGTTTGAACCTTCCACCATTGTGCTCATTGTCTCTCTCCATATCCAAAAGAACTCCTTTCCACTAGCAACAGATGCCGCCATTCTTCGTTCGGGTTGCATACAACCTCTGCACAACTCCACACATGGAGATTTACATAAAATGAACAGAGAACATTCTTGAGGATGAACAAGCTGGGTTTAGAGAAGGACGTTCTACCTTGGATCAATGTCTAATCCTACAACATTTAGCAGAAAAATACTCTGCCCCGGACAGAGGAGCATTATATACTGCTTTCATTGATTTTAAATCTGCGTTTGATCTGATCCCGAGAGACAAACTATAGAAGAAACTAGAGTGCTTATCAATAGACAGAAGACTCTTAATCTTAATTCAAGGGCTATACCACAACACCTCACTCAGAGTAAGATGCTCCCAGACTGGCCACTTCTCCGGAATAGTTTCTGCCAACAGAGGTGTTAGGCAGGGATGTATTCTGGCCCCCACCTTATTTAACTTACATATAAATTCTATGGTAAAAGCTCTGAAGGGGGATCATTTCCACCCCCCGCGCTTAGCCCACAGACCAATCTCTACGCTACTACCGTGTTTCCCCGAAAGTAAGACACCCCCGATTGTAAGACGTATCGGGGGTGTCTGGGGGGTCGGCTTATATAAGCCATACCCCGTATATAAGACGTACTCGTCCGCCGCCCCGCCCCCGGAGGTGTGCCGCGGCACACCTCCGCGACACACCTCTTCGCCAGGGCTCCAGGCAAGGGAGGGGGGAAAGGAGCCAGGGGCGGGAGGAAGCGATGACGCGCGTCACAGTGGCGCGTCGTCCCTCTCCCCCCGCCCTGGCTCTCTTCCTCCTCCCTTCAAGGGTGGGAGAAGAGAGCCAGGGGCGGGACGAAGCGATGACGCGTCACAGTGACGCGTCGTCCCTTCTCCCGCCCCTGGCTCTCTTCCTCCTCCCTTCCAAGGGTGGGAGAAGAGAGCCAGGGGCGGGACGGAGGCGTGACGCGTCACAGTGACGCGTCATCCCTCTCCCACCCCTGGCTCTCTTCCTCCTCCTTCCAAGGTGGGAGGAGAAGAGAGCCAGGGGCGGACAGCGATGACGCGTCACTGTGACGCGTCGTCCCTTCTCCCCGCCCCTGGCTCCTTTCCCCCCCTTGCCTGGAGCCCTGGCGAAGAGGTGTGCCGCGGAGGTGTGCCGCAGGTGTGCCGCGGCGGCGGTGGCGGCGGCGTGGGCGTGGCGACGGGGTGCGTCTTGGGTTATATAAGACGTACCCCGAAAGTAAGACGTAGGGGGACTTTTGGGGGGGAAAAGAAAGTAAGACGCTGTCTTTCGGGGAAACACGGTATATGCAGATGATGCGGCCATAGTATCTTATTCACAAATTGGTTTTAAAAGGCTATTACTAGAACTCCAAAGACACTGTGAAAAAGATTCCCTAACTATAAACTACAGCAAAACCAAAATAATGATTTTACTAGACGAAAAATCAGACCAAAATGGACTATCAATGGATTACCCATCGAACAAGTAGACAAATACAAATACTTGGGGATCACGTTCCATTCTTCGGGTCGGTGGAACGAACAGATAAAATCAGCAACAGATAATGTGCAAAGAGCCTGTAGAGCCATCAAGAATTTTTATTTCACCAAAGGAGGCCAATATATCCCAGCTGTCACAAAAGTGTTTGCAGCGAAAATAATTGCCCAACTTCTGTACGGTGCACAAGTATGTGCCTTCAAAAAACTGGACACATTCGAAAAAGTCCAAACTAAATTCCTGAGAAGTATTCTAGCAACTCCACGCTGCGTCCCTAACAACACCCTGCGCCTAGAAGCGGGCTTACCCTCCATGGAGGCACGAGTCCAGACCCTTACACTAAACTTCTGGCTAAAGTTAAAACACTTACCTAAAGGACTGGCCCCTTTAACCCTGACAGACTCTTTCAGGTCTACATGGAAAAATACGATTCTCAGAAATCTCAAACTGTCAGGGTTACAGGAAGACGAACTGGACCTTCTGGGATATACGAATGCTAGAGTAGCAGTAAGGCGCAGAATAATGGATATAGATTACCAAAAACATCTAGCCTGTGCCAGATACCATCCACTACTAAAATGCAGTACTAACGTACCCTTTGCTACACAAAATTATTTAACAAATTTAATAAATCCGAAACATGGGAAAGTGTTTACTCTAGCCCGAGTCAATGCTCTGCCAACAGCTGTGCTACTGGGAAGGTATACAAAAAACACCCTATCATGAACGAATATGCCCCTGCGATGCAGGGATGGTTGAATCTATAGAGCAGGGCTGTCCAACTTCTAACCGGCCAAGGGCCGGATTCCAGGTCACTGATGACCTGGGGGGCCGCCCGGCCCCGCCCCTGGCCACGCCCCTGGCCCCACCCCACGCCCCCGCCCCGGCTGCCGGGAAGCTTTGGGAGAGAGGGAGGAGCCACGCGGCAACCCCCTCCCTTCCAAGGCATCCTAGCCGCAGATGAAGCTGGTGGTTTCGCCGGCTTCAGCTGCTGCCGGGATGCCTTGGAAGGGAGAGAGGTGCCGCCGGGGGACCCCCCCTCCCTTGCAAAGCATCCCGGCAGCCGCAGAAGCCGGCGCTGGCTTCAGCCGCTGCCGGGATGCCTTGCAAGGGAGGGGGTGCCGCCGAGGGACCCCTCCCTTGCAAGGCATCGGCGCCGGCAAGAGAGGGAAGAGGGTGGTGCAGGGAGGAGGAGCTAGCCCTCTTCCTCCTTCTTGTACCACCCCTTGTCCCTCTCTCACCGGCGCCGATGCAATCGGCGGCGCGGAGAGAGGGACGGAGGGGCGGTGCAGGGAGGAGGAGCTGGCTCACTTCCTCCTCCCTGCCCCGCCTCTCCCTCCCCCTCGGCCACCATTTTTTTAAAAAAATTAATTTTTTTAAAAAAAATTAAAAATGGCGGCTGGGGGCATAGCGGGGGCCGTGCCCAACAGGCTGGGGGGCCGTGTACGGCCCCCGGGCCGCCAGTTGGACAGCCCTGCTATAGAGCATGTGTTCTTTCACTGCCCTTTGTATTTGGATGCCCGCCTCTCCTTAATTACACCAATCCTGTCCCGTTTGCCTGGTAGACCTGAGGAATTCTACCTATACTGGCTGCTTGACGACAAACACAAGGAGATAACCAACTTGGTGGTCAAATATCTCATGGCCGTTCTGGTCACGAGGAACCAGCATAATAAACTGCACGCGGAAACACAATAGGCCAGATACTTTTGGTGTTAATTTTAGAGTTGAATGGAGTTTTAACATTTATATTGTTCTATTTTCTGTATAATATGATGTTGGTCTTCGACCGTAAATAAATATCTATCTATCTACATGAAATGAATTCCGATGTAAGCTTGCAACGGACGGGGCTTAGTCGAGCATCATAGTGTCTGGTTTCCCTGCCCCAAACTCGTTCTCGGAGGACACCATGGATGTTCAGTCTTCTCACCTGGTTGACCCCCTGCCATCCGGCTCCCTTTCCCCGCTGCATCTCCCTCGAAATCCCAGATTACACAGAGCTCTGACTGTGAAATATATTTTTAATTTTGCCCGAGCACCACGGTGAATTATTCACCGAGGCTTGTTCCTTCTCCTGTTTTTACGACAGAATGCTTTAAAATATGCACGGCGCTGTAACGAGAGCTGGCGATGGACAGCGGCGCTAAGCGTTCCATCAGCCCTTGGTGCAGAAAGCGCGGGGAGGGGGAGCCGCCAGGGGAACCGTACCGGAGGAATGAAAGATTCGTCTTGACGGCAGTAAAGAGGAAGATGATGCAAATAGGCCCTCCTGGGAGCATGCATTGTTCATGAGCCGAAGTATTTGCCTGTTTGGAGACTGCCGGCGTGCCTTGCCCCAACCCACCCAGGATATACAACCTATCAGCCCTTGACAGGCCATCGCTTCTCCGTTTCATTACAATAATCCCCGAATTACCCACAAAGAGCTCTAAAACCTAGCAGGCACATCGCGGCCATTTTTAGTGCCAATGTTTACCCATAACTGAATGAATGCATTTTCCTTTCTGTCCTATGGCTCTCTGGGTGTTGTGACTTAGTGGCCAATTCTTCAACTTAGAATCATAGAAACTTAGAGTTGGAAGATGTAAGGTATCAGGGTTGGCCCTTTGGTCAGTCACCACTGACCATTCCTTTTTCGCTGTGGCAGGGCAGGCTATCCTACCATGCCGCCAAATATGTCGGGCTCGGACCCCTTGACCTTACAGTAAATACGCTGCCACCAAATAATGTAATGAAGTATATAAAGAAGGCTTCCAGGCTCCTTGTGTTAACCGTGGCAGGGCAGGTCTACTTTGCATATCTTACCACTTCCACTAACATGTAAGGAACGAACCCTTTTATAACTCTGGGCAGTAAGGCTTTCTTCCCCCTGTGGTAGGGTGTGTATTTTCCATTTGAGCCCCACCTACAGATGTTCAAACTGCCACCAGTTAATATATTTGCTGCCACCAATTGTATCAGATCAGCCACCGATGTGAGGCTTTGTTCTTTTAAGTCTTGTGTTTTAAAAAGAACGACATTGAGAAGTGTTGTAATAAAGTTTATTTCATAACAGAGTTCAGAGCTTAGTTGGTTGCAAACAAGTCTCCTAAGAGGTACAAATCTTGTGGTTACAATGTTTCAACAATAGGGTACAGTTTCCACTGTACTTCCTAACACAGAAACAAGCAGTCCTAATAACTAACTGCTTCAGCAGGTAAATAGCTAACTATAGGCTTTACCTATCTATTAAATTAGTTTTCTACCCTAACTTGGACAAAGTCTGTCTTTCACCTGGGTTTCTCAAAACCCCTAACCGAACCGCTTTCTAACAGCTCCGAAAGACAGCTTCCATCCCACCAACCGACAAAACCAACTGACTTATTTTTAAAATCTGAAAGTTCTAAAACAGGTGCAGCTCTAACTTCCGTCTCCACGGCAACAGCCTTCGCAGGGGCCTGCTGCCCCAACATTCCCTGCCAACCCTCTGTGGCTTGTTAAACATTTTACCATCAAACGTATAGGCAAATAAGCAATAACAAACCATAAATTTATTTTGCAACAAACAACATGACTTCATCACAAAAGAGACCTCGTTGTTATGAATGACTTTCAATAACTTTTATTTGCAATACTTATATTCCGCACTTCTCACCCAACAGGGGACTCAGGACAGATTACAATGTACATATACATGGCAAACATTCAATGCCATAGACACACAACATATAAAGACAGACACTCAGAGGCTATTTAACATTCCTGCTTCTGGCCACCAGTGGAGCTGTGGCTTCCTCATTCTTTGCATACTTCCTGGAGATTTTTATGGCCTCGTAAATCAGTTAAATTAACCTCCCCACAAAGTGGTACCTAAATTGCCTTCTGTTTTCCAACCAGTTGTTGAACAACAACAACATAGGCTAGTCATTGACATATGTTGCACAAACTTGCCTTTCTTCAAGTTTAGGCACATAGATATTTACACTGCACTGAAGCGACATTGGATTGCAGTTTCTGTTTGTTGATTATTGTGGTTGACTTCAGGAAGCGAAGTGTGATTAATGCATGCAAAAGAGCACTGTGGCATACATATCCCCGAGCTGAGAGGAAGCTGGGATTCCCCTACAGCGGTTGATAGAACTGGTGCCCCAGGGTGCCCAAGTTATTGCTCTATAAGCTAGTAGGCCTAAGGGGGGAAAGCAAGCTTCCTCCCCATTGTGTGTCACCAAGGAGCTATGTGTGTCTATTCTGTACTTGCCTTCGATTTGCCTGATCCCATGAATTCCAAAGGGTTATCTTATAGGCCTGGGTAGGTTCGTCAGAATGCTCGTAAAATCAGAATGAATTCGGATTAAATCCACTTTTGAAATGGTATCGAAGCGATCAGGGCGGAGCTACCTGTTCCTGGGGGGCACGTGAAATTTTTTTTGTGCCCCCCCAGTTGCTCCCGAGGGCAGCCCAGTGCGCATGCGCCAATCTGTGTGCACGCGCATTGACTCCAGAGCGCGCCTCCCGCTTTGGAGCCCAGTGCGCATGCGAAAACTGCGCACACGCCGCACTGACTCCAAACCAGGAGGTGCGCTCTGGAGCCAGTACGCATACGTGAGCTGGGGCCACCTAGAGCCAAGGCCGGAGGCTTGAGCGGCGGGGCCGCCTAAGAAAGGCCCGCAGGGGCGGCGCAGGCCGCGGCCTGGCTGGCGCGGAGGCCTGGCTGGCGCAACGGCGGGTGGGGCAGCGCGGCGCGGGTGGTGGGGCGGAGCTGGCACGGCGACACCCCTCCCAGGTGGCGACGCCCCTCCCAGGTGGCACGCCCCTCCCGGGTGATGTTCCCCTACACCTGCGTAGTCCGCCTAATGGACGAACTGGCCCTGGAAGCGACGTAAGCAACCCAGAAGTAAGTTTGCCATTTTGAAGCTGCCGCCGCCATTTTTCTCCGACCCACTTCCTGGTTCGGGAAGGAATCAGCCTTAGCTTCCTGCCCCTTTTGAGGTGCTTTTCCCTCATTGGCTGTTTAACCCAGTTTGGATGCTGATGTCTTCTCTCTGCAACAGAACTGGGGGGACAGCTGCATCCAAACTGGGTTAAACATGAGTGTCCGCCATTAACAAAGCGGTTCCGAAATTTCGGAAATTTCGAACTTGTTTCCAGAAAATTTCAGAAATCATTTCAAAAACAAATCGCCAGTGCCCCCTACATCCGCAATGAGTTTTAAACCATTTTTTTCCTTGATCAAACAGGCCTATTATCTTAGGTAAGGAATCCTAGTATTTTTTTCCAGTTCCATCCTCTGAAATATAGCCTAGACCAGTGTTTCCCAACCAGTGTGCTGTGAGCGATCATCAGGTGTGCCGTGGGAAAATGGAACCTCCAATACCCTTTCTTCCCCCTCCTGCCGAACACCTTTTCTTCTCCACTCGGGCTCCCTTCTTCCCAGCCTCGCTCTGTTTGCTTTGCCTCACTTTGCTCTGCGGCGAGTCTCCGCACGGGTCACGTCTTCCTCCCTCCCCCCTCCCCTCCTGAACACACTCACACTGCCCCCTCGGATCAAAATGGCGGCAGAAGCGGCAGTATAGAAGAAAAAGTAAGTGTTGGGCAGGAGGGGGAAGAAAGGGCGCGAAGGGGAAGGAAGAGGTCTCTGTCGAAAGCTGACATGGGCAAACTTGGACCTTCCAGGTGTTTTGGACTCCAACTCCCACCATTCCTAGCAGCCTCAGGCCCTTTTCCTTTTTCCCCCTCAGCCACTTCAGCAGAAAAGGGCCTCAGGCTGTTAGGAATGGTGGGAGTTGGAGTCCAAAGCACCCAGAGGGCCCAAGTTTTCCCATGCCTGTTTTAGGGACCTTAAAGTGGTGAGCCTCCTTCCAACATTGTGATTCTGGGTAGAAAACACACAACAACATAACATCACATTGTTTGAGTCCACAGTGCTCTCTGGGTGTAGGTGAACTACAACGTCCAAACTCAAGGTCAATTCCCAAGCAAACCCTTTCAGTACTCTCTTAATGGTAATGAGAGTTCAATAGGCCAAGTTTGGTTCAATTCCATTGTTGCAAGAGTTCAGGATGCTCTTTAATTGTGTGTTAACTATAAATCCCAGAAACTGTAACTCCCAAATGTCAAGGTCTATTTTCCCCAAACTCCATCTGTGTTCACATTTGGGCATATTGAGATTTTATGCCAAGTTTGGTCCTGATCCAACATTGTTTGAGTCCACAGTACTCTCTGGCTATAGGTGAACTACAACTCCAAAACCCAAGGTCAATGCCCACCAAACCCTTATAGTATTTTCTCTTGGTTATGGGAGTTCTGTGTAGGAAGTTTGTGTCTTTCTGCCATTCCTGCCAGGATATCTATGTTGTGTTCATCGAAACAGGCCCAGGTTTCACACTGAGTGTATAAATACATTTTAAAACATATTAACTATATGTACTACTGTGTTAGAGTGTCATTTTGTGTCATTTTGGTTGGTGGTGTGGCCCAGGATTTTGTAAATGTAAAAAATGTGCCGTGGCTCAAAAAAAGGTTGAAAAACACTGGCCTACAGCACCTGGTATTTGTTGATGGTCTCCTATCCAGCTATTACTCAGAGCTGCCCCTTTTAAACTTCAGGCAGGGTCTGGTTAGACTCTCATATAGCTTTCTTCCTCTGCTGTTAAAGGTTTCATTGGGGAACCAGTAGATTTTTAGCCAGAATGTAAGCAGTTTAAGGAGTTACAACCTTGGGGTCCACATACAATCCCAGGACCCATTCCCATCTCAACTTTGAAGCTCCTATTGGCTTCCTTGGAGGACTCTCTGGAGTAGGAAGCACCTCTCATGATAATGCTGGATGTCTGTCTTCTTACTGAGACTTGTCCATTCAAGAGAAGAAAACTACAAATCCCATCTCGCCATGGGGCCAGGGTGGCCTGCTTGCTTCTCAGGGGTACCAAGGGGTGACAGCAGCAAGCGGCGGCAGTATTGTTCGTTGCAGTGAGGAGCCATTGTTGACAATCAGCTGGTCTCCATTTAAAGTTTATTTCTTTATGATTAAAAAAGGTTATTCGTGGGGTGTACTGGCCCAAAGAGTATAAGCGAGATAGCAGTTAGCATAGTTAGCCTAGGAAAAATATGGCACCAAAATGGAGGTGATCCGTTAACCCGCGAATACAGGGGCCCGATGGGTTTCTGTATCCTTGGTTCAGAGGAACGCAGTTTCGGCCTCCCCAGGACGCTGTGTGAGCATCCCAGGCAAGCCAGCAGTGATCTGTGACTTGAGAAAGGAAAATTTAATGCTTTGTGAGAGTTGGAGATAGTGAAGGACACAATGTATCACTATGGAGAGGGAAAGGTTACAATTAAATGATATTTTGTAGGGCAGTGTTTCCCAACCTTTTTTGAGCCGCGGCACACTTTTAACATTAAAAAAATCCGGGGGCACACCACCAACCAAAATGACACAAAATGACACTCTAACACAGTAAAGAAGGGCTGGGGGATGGTGAGCTGCTGGGAGCAGCTGCTGGGAGTGCCGAAGCCAGGGGAGGAGCCAGGCCACACCATGCCCCGCCCTCTCCCCCTGGCTTCAGTTTTCCCACAGCTTTGCCAGCTTTGAGGGGGCAGTGCCAAGCCAGCATTGTGCTGGCTCTGCCACCACGGGCTTGGCACTGCCCCTCAAGGCTGGTGAAGCGCTGAAGCTGGGGGAGGGGGCGGAGCCAGGCCGTGCCATGCCCCGCCCCTTCCCCCGGCTTCAGTTCTCCCACAGCTTTGCCAGCTTTGAGGGGGCAAGCCAGCATTGTGCTGGCTCTGCCATTGCTGGCTTGGCACTGCCCCCTCAAGGCTGGCGAAGCTGTGGGAGTGCTGAAGCTGGGGGAGGGGGCGGAGCCAGGCCGTGCCATGCCCCGCCCCTTCCCCGGCTTCAGTTCTCCCACAGCTTCGCCAGCTTTGAGGGGCAAGCCAGCATTGTGCTGGCTCTGCCATTGCTGGCTTGGCACTGCCCCCTCAAGGCTGGCGAAGCTGTGGGAGTGCTGAAGCTGGGGGGAGGGGGCGGAGCCAGGCTGCGTCATGCTCCCCCTCCCCCCGGCTTCAGCTCTCTCACAGAGGAGGAGCATGAGCGGTGGACGGGCTTCAGTAGGCGGGGCTCCTCCTCCGCGCGGCTTCAACAAGCAAGGGGCGAGAGTCATGGAGGGAGTCATGGCAGATTGGAGGCTGGTTGGGGATACGGCCGACGGAGGCGGTGCCCCGGTCCCTTCTTCTTTTTCCTCGCTGCCGCCCATCCCTTCCTCCTCCTCTCCCAAGCAGCAGGAGTTCGGCAGGAGGAGGGGGGAAGGAAGGGGGGCAGAGACCTTCTCCCGCGGCACACCTGATGATCACTCACGGCACACTAGGGGGATTGGTTCCAATGTTAGCGTCAGGGGAAGAAAGAAGGGTTTTCGTTGAAGCTGCTGCTGTGGCTACATTCCCAGCGATGCTGGCCCAATCAGACAATTAAGAACTGCAGAACTCCCTGCTGCAGGTCAGATCATCTTGAATGCAGGGGGCCCTTGGTTGTTCATCCTCAGCCCCAGGCCCAGATTACCCATAAGGCCACCCTAGGCCATGGCCTAGGGGCGTAAACCGAGGGGGGCGCAATTCACGGACTAAAATATATATATATTGAAACAAAACCACAACGCGCGACATAATGACTCCCCCCCTCTCTCTCGGGGGAGGGCGGGGGAGAGCGCTGCGAGGGAGCGGGGGAGGAGGAAATGGCGCCCCCCCTCGCCATCACCCCCGCTCCCTTGTCAAGGAAGGAGGGTGCAAGGAGGAGGAAGGAAGGGAAGCCCCCTGGGCCGCTGCCGGCCATGCGTGGCACCCAGGAACACGGCAGAGGAGGCAGAGGCGCTCGCGCCCTTCTGTCGCACGCGCATGCCCGGCAGCAGCCTCGGGGGCAGGGCTTCCCTTCCTCCTCCTCCTCGTGCCCTCCTTCCTTGACAAGGGGACGGGGGCGATGGCAAGGAGGAGGCAGAGGGAATCCCCGCCCCCGGGGCCGCTGCCGAACATGCGTGCGCGGCAGGAGGGTGCGAGTGCCTCTGCCTCCTTCCCCAATGTTCCTGGGTGCCAGCTCTGAAGGGCCCAGGGCCGGGAAGGGGCCTGGGAGCGACTCCCTGGGCTCCTGCCCGGCCCAGCTGCACACGGGCGTCTAGCCGGGCCTGGGCAAGGCCTTGCTGGCCCTCCGTGTGCAGCACATCAAGGAGGCTGTCCGCCGCTGGCGGCATCGCCCGCTTCCGGTAGCGCGGGGGGCTGCCGCTGCTGACGGTCCTGACCAGCGCTGGTAAGTAAACAAACAGAGCTAAAGCATTCAATCACATAGATAAAGCATAGATACCATATGTATTGTGTACCATACACATTAACACTTAGCTCTAATCAATGTACAAGCAATTGCTAAAGATAGCAAGCAAGAAATAATATACAGCCGCAAATAGCTGGAAATACAACAACAAGCCGCAAGCAGCTGTGTTGGGGAGTAATTCTCCACTCGCGTACTCACGCGTAGAAGTCCCTTACAGTGAAGCAAAACAGAACGGACGAAAACAAAGTTCAAAGGATGTAAAACTGCCAGGAGGCAGTGGTGATATAAGCCAGTTCCAGCTCAAATTAAAGTCCAGTTGTTTACTTACCAGTGTGTTTAGGAGCAACCCACCCCCCCTTAACCGGTCCTGGCCAGCGCTCCCAGGCCCTGCCGCACCCTCGACCTCGCCCTCAGCATCCTGGGCAACTACTGCACCGAAGGCGGGAGCTGGGCCCGCGTGCGCCAGCTGGGAGGCATCCCCCCTCGGTGTGAGAGGAGAGGCAGGTGGAAAGAAGTAATGGGGGGGGGGGTGCGGTAGAGGTTAGTTTGGGGGCGTAATTCCAAAACGTGGCCAGGGCGCCAAAAGGGGTTAATCCGGGCCTGCTCAGCCCTATGATTTCTGGGAATGTGCCTGCCAAGGATGGAGTGGGCAGAGCTGAGAGCTGTTTTGCAGGGAATACCCTGCAGGAGAGATGGCTTTGAACACTGTGCCCGCTTAATAAATGAGAAATTAGGACTTAATAACGCAGCAAAAAATCTATTAACCCTTCTTGATTGCTGACGCTGGCTTTTTCCGTCAGCGATGGGCTGCTCTTTTCCTCTTCCAGATCTATATCCGCCAACGTTTTAGCAAGATAGGGACACGCTCATTGCATTCTCATGCCAGGCATGGTTGTCCAACATCCATGCATTGCACTCAGACTTTCCAAAAGCTCTATTCCAGTGGTTCCCAAACATTTTTGGCCTACCGCCCCCTTTCCAAATTTTTTTTTACTCACAGCCCCCCCTAGAAATTAAATTTTTTTTTTAAAAAAGTGTAATAGCAATTAAACCAGAGTTTCTCAACCTGGGGTTCAGGACCCCTGGGGGGGGGGGTCGTGAGGGAGTGTCAGAGGGGTCGCCAAACATCACCAGAAAACACAGTATTTTCCGTTTGTCATGGGGGTTCTGTGTTGGAAGTTTGGCCCAATTGTTGGTAGGGTTCAGAATGCTCTTTGATTGTAAGTGTACTATAAATCCCACAACTACAACTCCCAAACTCAAGGTCAATGTGTACCAAACCCTTCCAGTATTTTCTGTTGGTCATGGGAGTTTTGTGTGCCAAGATTGGTTCAATTCCATCGTTGGTGAAGTACAGAATACTCTTTGATTGTAGGTGTACTATAAATCCCACAACTACAACTCCCAAACTCAAGGTCAATGTGCACCAAACCCTTCCAGTATTTTCTGTTGGTCATGGGAGTTTTGTGTGCCAAGATTAGTTGAATTCCATCATTGTTGAAGTACAGAATACTCTTTGATTGTAGGTGTACTATAAATCCCACAACTACAACTCCCAAACTCAAGGTCAATGTGCACCAAACCCTTCCAGTATTTTCTGTTGGTCATGGGAGTTTTGTGTGCCAAGATTGGTTCAATTCCATCATTGGTGAAGTACAGAATACTCTTTGATTGTAGGTGTACTATAAATCCCACAACTACAACTCCCAAACTCAAGGTCAATGTGCACCAAACCCTTCCAGTATTTTCTGTTGGTCATGGGAGTTTTGTGTGCCAAGATTAGTTGAATTCCATCATTGGTGCAGTACATAATGCTTTTTGATTGTAGATGAACCATAAATCCCACAACTACAACTCCCAAACTCAAGGTCAATGTGTACCAAACCCTTCCAGTATTTTCTGTTGGTCATGGGAGTTTTGTGTGCCAAGATTGGTTCAATTCCATCATTGGTGAAGTATAGAATGCTTTTTGATTGTAGGTGAACCATAAATCCCACAACTACAAATCCCAAACTCAAGGTCAATGTGCACCAAACCCTTCCAGTATTTTCTGTTGGTCATGGGAGTTTTGTGTGCCAAGATTAGTTGAATTCCATCATTGGTGCAGTACATAATGCTTTTTGATTGTAGATGAACCATAAATCCCACAACTACAACTCCCAAACTCAAGGTCAATGTGTACCAAACCCTTCCAGTATTTTCTGTTGGTCATGGGAGTTTTGTGTGCCAAGATTGGTTCAATTCCATCCTTGGTGAAGTACAGAATACTCTTTGATTGTAGGTGTACTATAAATCCCACAACTACAAATCCCAAACTCAAGGTCAATGTGCACCAAACCCTTCCAGTATTTTCTGCTGGTCATGGGAGTTTTGTGTGCCAAGATTGGTTCAATTCCATCATTGGTGAAGTATAGAATGCTTTTTGATTGTAGGTGAACTATAAATCCCGGCAACTACAACTCCCAAATGACAAAATCAATCCCCACCGCCAACTCCGCCAGTATTCAAATTTGGCCATATTGGGTGTTCGTGGCAAATTTAGTCCTGTGACTGAAAATACATCCTGCATATCAGATATTTACATTATGATTCATAACAGTAGCATAATTACAGTAATGAAGTAGCAACAAAAATAATTTTATGGTTGGGGGTCACAACACACCATGAGGAACTGTAGTAAGGGGTCACGGCATTAGGAAGGTTGAGAACCACTGAATTAAACAGAAAGATATACAGTATGTATTAATGCAGTGGTTCTCAACCTTTCTAATACCGTGACCCCTAAATAAGGTTACTCATGTTGTAGTGACCCCCCTCCATATTTTCGTTGCTACTTCATAAATAATTTTGCTACTCTTATAAATTCAAATGCAAATCTCTAATATGCAGGATGTATTTTCATCGTTACAAATTGAACATAATTAAAGCATAGTGATTAATCACAAAAACAATATGTTTGGGGGAGTATGGACAACGGATGATGGGATTTGCAGTACCTTCGATCGATTCAGCTCTGACTTCCACAGCCGAGACCCCATGAATGACAGACCTGGACCAAACTTGGCACACAGAACCCCCATGACCAATAGAAAATACTGGAGACTGGTGGAGTTATGGTGGACTGATTTTGTCTTATTATTATTATTATTCTTTCTCAGCATTACTTTGCGAATGAAGATTCTTAGGAAGGACTCATCCCACACTTTTGCATCCCACACTAAAAAGGCCAATCCGAGATAGGCAAGTTTGGTTGCAGAAAGCACAGCAGAAAGTCTCCTTGGGTGATGTTGTTGCCAAGTTCTTTCCAAGCGGGTCTTTCTGCGTTATCGTTTCTCTTCGAGACCCATTCGGCGTGTCTTCTCGAAAGAGGCCACAGCATTGTGGAGAGTGCATCTCCATGCCTCCCGATGTGAGGCCAGGGTGGACCATTGTTGGTGATCAATCTGGCCGAGCCTGAGATGTTGTTTCAGGGAGTCCTTATATCTCTTTTTCGGGGCGCCTCTCTTGCGCTGACCCGTGGCGAGTTCACCATAGAGTAGTATCTTTGGGAGGCGGTGGTCCTCCATCCTAGAGACGTGCCCTGCCCAGCGCAGCTGTGTTCTCAATAGCATGGCCTCAATGCTGGTGATCGCTGCTTGCTCAAGCACAGGAACATTCGTCACATAGTCAGTCCAGTGTATATTTAGGATTGAGCGAAGACAGCGCTGATGAAAGCGTTCGAGGAGTCGTAGGTGTTGGCGATAGGTGACCCATGTTTCAGACCCATAGAGGAGAATAGACAGTACAATAGCTCTGTACACACTGATTTTGGTGCTTTTCCTCAGGTGCTTGTTGCTCCAGACTCTTTTGTGAAGCCTTCCGAATGCACTCTATGCCGTTGCTAATCTGTGATCTATCTCTTTGTCAATCTTGGCCTCTGAAGAGATGATGCTTCCCAGGTTGGTGAACTGCTGAACGGACTTAAGCACAGATTTGCCTATGCTGATGTGGGGATGATGGTGTTCTTCCTGTGGTGCGGGCTGGTAGAGGACTTCCGTTTTCTTCAGGCTGACTTCCAGCCCAAACAGCTCTGCAGCTGTTGCAAAACAGGATGTGAGGCGCTGCAGGGCTGCTTCTGAATGGGCGACAAGGGCAGCATCATCAGCAAAAAGCAACTCACGGACTAGATAGTTTAGAGTCTTAGTGTGAGCCCTCAGACGGCTTAAGTTGAACAAGCTACCATCAGTACGATAGCGTATATATATGCCATCTTCTTCTTCGAGGTCTGCCGTAGCCCTTTGGAGCATCATGCTGAAGAAGATTGTAAATAGGGTTGGTGCAAGAACACAACCTTGTTTCCCTCCATTAGTTATTAGAAAGGGCTCCGAGAGAGCATCGCCGTATCTGACTTGACCGCGCTGGCCCTGTTGTTGTTGTTGTTATTATTATTATTATTACATAAAAACTCAAGTAGATAGAAAGGTCTACCTCGAAAAATGTGCCCAAGCATACTTTAATATACTATGGTGGCACAGCGGGTTAAACCATTCAGCTTGTTGACCAGAAGGTCGGCAGTTCCAATCAGCACACAGGGTAAGTTCCCACTGTTAGCTCCAGCTCCTGCCAACCCAGCAGTTCAAAAACATAGACATGTGAGTAGATCAATAGGTAGTGCTTCAGATGGGAATGTAATGGTGCTCCGGCCACATGAAGTAGGAGGCGTATCTATGGCTTAGAAATGGAAATGAGCACCACCCTCCAGAGTCAGCCTTGTCAAGGGGAAACCTTTACCATTACTATACTCAGGGGCGGTCTAAGGTAATTTTAAATGGTAGGCGAACATTATTTTGGTGCCCCCCCCAAAACATTATTTTGCCCCCCATGTAAAACAAATATACAACTATAATATCACAATATCATTAGTAGTATTATATTGTATCAATGTATATACAATATATTATACCATACTCATACTATATTATATCATAATTATATTATACTACATTACAATATAATTATATTATAATATATTGACATTATAATATAATATAACATTCTATTATATTATTATAAAATAATAAAAGTATTTATTTAAATAAAATTATCCTCTACTAAATATTTTCATGACTCCTATAAAACTCAAATAACCCAAAATAAAGTAAAATAAAATATTATATATTACTATTTTGTACAATACCACTATACTGCAATATTGTTTGTAATATTACATGTAATATAAAATATATCATTATTCTATTGTTATATTGTATTTGTATTAAATTGTATGACAATATTAAGCAGAACTGTATAATAATCAACAAGAAATGCAATGTAAATGCATCAAAATCAGAATATATTACCTATCACCCAACTCATAATTCATAGGAGTCTCCCATAAGTCCAAAATTAGGATTCCAATGCAAATAGAAAAACAGCCAAAATGTTCAAATGAGGTCGAATACAGGCAGCGCGGCCTGGGCAAACTTGGGCCCTCCCTCCCTGCCTCTAGGTGTTTTGGCCTCCAACTCCCACAACTCCTCATAGCCTCAGGCCCCTCAGGTCTAGACAGAAATAGAGCCGAAGAAAGGAAGGAGGGAGAGAAGAGGTCACAGAGGAGGAGGAGGAAAGCCCTTCATTCATTCCTTCACTTACACTTCCTTCACTGATTCTTTTCTCCTTCCCCGCAAAAGCGTGCACGGCGGAGACAAAGGGAAAGGGGAAGCACTCTCTGCCTGCCCGATAGGGAGTCCTTTGCTTACAGGCTTCTGCACAAGGGAGCTACTGGGCATGCGCGGAGGTTTTCGCGCATGTGCAGTTGCTCCTGCGCTCAACTTCAGCTCCGGAGCATCTGCGCCTGCGTGAAAACCTCCGCGTGTGCCCAGAAGCGGCGTCGGAGCGCACAAGGCCGGGGTCAAAAAGCAGGCAGCTGCAGCACTGTCTGAGGAACATCGGCAGGGCCAGGATGGCGCCCCATGCGGCCAGGATGGCGCCCCCTTCCCAGATGGCGCCCTAGGCGGCCGCCTACTTGGCCTATCTTGTAGGACCGCCCCTGACTATACTTTAATTAATGTGGGAATGTCCAAAAAAATGCCATGTACATTAGGAAATATGCATCAATCGATCTCGAGGACATGGCGCGTGAGAAATGTAGGTCATTGGGAAGGCTTGCACCCACCTTTGAAATACAGAATGAGAATGTCGTTAGAGTGAAGCTTTGTATTAGAGTCCTAGAAAAGCCTGATGTGAGCATATTGCTAATTTCTCAGGAGACCTTGTCCCAACATGGAGTCATTTGTGTACCACTCCTGTGATGTTCTTTGAAGTCCTCCTGAGGATGTTTTGTGACTTGATTAGCAATCAAAGTCCCTATCTATTTCCTCTTCTCCGTCCTTGTTAAATCCGTTGCTGTTTTTGCAATATCCAATTAGCATTATTTTCAATAGGAGCACTTCGGTTTTCTGTTCTTCCAGCATCCAAGTCAATAGAAATGAACTCCCTTGAGCTGTGTGTGTGGTGGGGAGGATTTCCAGGTACATCTTGTCCCTAATTCATAGCACAGGGCCATCAAGGTCTAAATCAGGGGTGCTCACACTTTTTCAGCATGCAAGAGGATTAGACTACTTTTGAGCAACCAAGTTGAAAAGATCACCTGCTGGGGGGTCGGAGCGGTGAGGGTTTTGCCCTCCGCTAGCGCGTACACCCACTGGGCACAGAATGCTGGACTATTGAGTTTGGTTGCTCACCGATCCATGGATCCGGGCGAAAGAGAGGCGGATTTGGGGGAGCGCACCATGGGGGCCCCCTCGTCGCCTCCCTCCTTCTCTGGATCGCCAAGCCCTGCCATAGGCGACAGAGAGGAGGGAGACTCCGCGTGCTCCCTCGCCTCTCTTTTGCCCGGATCCATGGATCCTGGCGAGAGAGGGCTAGGAGAGCGCGCGGGGCCTAATCCTCCTCTGTCGCCTATGGCAGAGCGGCGACAGAGGAGGAAACCCCCCGCGCGCTCCCCTCTCCACAAATTCGTCCGGATCCATGGATCCGGGCGAAAGAGAGGCAGCGAGGAGCGCGCGGGGGCCTTCTCCTCCTCTGTCGCTGCCCTGCCATAGGTGACAGAGGAGGAGGCCCCCCGCGCGCTCCCCTCTCCTCTCTTTTGCCCGGATCCATGGATCCGGGCGAGAGAGAGGCGAGGAGAGCACGTGGGGGCCTAATCCTCCTCTGTTGCCTATGGCAGGGCGGCGACAGAGGAGGAAACCCCTGCGCTCCCTCTCCTCTCTTTCGCCCGGATCCATGGATCCGGGCGAAAGAGAGGCAGCGAGAAGTGCGCGGGGCCTCCTCCTCCTCTGTCATCGCCCTGCCATACGCGACAGAGGAGGAGGCCCCCCGCGCGCTCTCCTCTCTTTCGTCCGGATCCATGGATCCGGGCGAAAGAGAGGCAGCGAGGAGCGCGCGGGGGCCTCTGTCGCCTACTGCAGGGCAGAGGAAGGCGGCGCTGGGAGCCTGCGTGCGCGGGAGCGCGCATTGACCGGGTGAGGGTCTGAATATCACCCGGATGAGGCCCAAAGATCACCCGATCGATCGCAATCACCGTCTTGGCCACCCCTGGTCTAAATCTTATAGGGACTCCAAACTAGAACAGACCTATTGAACCGATGGGATTTGCATAAGTGTTGGCAATTGATTTAATGTATCCCTTCTAATTGGGAATACCAAGAGGATTCAAGCCAAAGGTAGAATCATATTTATTTATTTATTTATTTATTTATTTAAAACATTTATATTCCGGACTCAGTGCGGAGCACAGGCCAACTCCGCTGCCAGCTCGACCAAGGCGGGTCTGCGCTGCTCGTGTTATTGGACCTCACGGCAGCGTTTGACACGGTCGACCACAATCTTTTGATCCACCGCCTGACCATGGCTGGAGTGAGGAGGACAGCCCTGAAATGGCAGACCTCCTTCCTCCACCAGCGGTCCCAGCGTGTGAGGAGGGGCGGGGTGGTCTCTGAGGTCTCCCCACTAGTTTGTGGAGTCCCTCAGGGGGCCATCCTCTCCCCTCTGTTATTTAACATCTACATGCAGCTGCTTGCACAGCTGGTGCGGAGTTATGGGCTGGAGTGTCACCAGTGCGCTGACGACACTCAGCTCATTCTGAGGATGGAGGGCAGGCCTGGTTCCGTCCCCGATAATTTCCAACACTGCCTCGAAGCCGTTACTGGATGGCTGCGAGCCAGTAGGTTGAGGGCGAATCCGGCGAAGACGGAAATCTTGTGGCTAGGCCGCCCGGGTGGTGGGGATGTCCAGCTTCCGACCCTGGACGGTGTGGCGTTATGCCCATCGCCTTCCGTAAAGAGCCTGGGGGTCCATTTGGACTCCCAGCTGACCATGAAGACCCAGATCTCTGCGGTCAGCAAGTCTGCTTTTTTCCACTTCAGACAGGGAAGGAGGCTGGCCCCCTATCTATCTCGGAACAACCTGGCCACGGTGGTCCAAGCCACAGTCATCTCGAGGCTGGATTACTGTAACGCGCTCTACGTTGGCCTTCCTCTGTCGGTGACCTGGAAGCTCAGGCTGGTGCAGAACACTGCCACCCGGCTCCTGTCTGGCACGCCAGCAGGTTGCCACATAACACCTACTTTGCAGGATCTGCACTGGCTGCCAATTGAGCACCGGATCACCTTCAAGGTGCTGGTTCTTACCTTTAAGGCCTTGCACGGCCTGGGGCCAGCGTACCTGAGGGACCGTCTCTCCCCATATTGCCCTATGAGATCACTTCGCTCTGAGGATACCAACCTTTTGGCTGCCCCCTCTGCAAAAGTGGCCAAACTGACAGCCGCTCATCGAAGGGCTTTCTCGGTGATTGCACCGACACTCTGGAACGCCCTTCCTGCAGATACGCGTGCCATCCACGACCTGCTCCCCTTCAGGCAGGCGTGCAAGACCCACCTTTTCCAGCTTGCCTTCCATGTATAGGTCCTAGTGGGACGCACCCCCCTGTTGAAAAGTGATTCTCAATCCAGGTCGTTTTTAACTGCTGTTTATTGTGATATTGTAATGATGATTTTATCCTTTGTTTTATTCTGTGTCGCTGTTTTTATGCTGTGAATTTTTTAGTATTGCGAGCCGCCCCGAGCCCGCCGGGAGTGGCAGCATAGAAGCCGAACGAAATAAATAAATAAATATATACGGCAAACATTCAATGCAGGGACAAGAATTCACATATAAACATGCTCTGCCATGCGACTCACTGAGATGGCTGCCTTGAGAGACGTTTACTAAAACAGAAAGCCCGTAGGATAATGTGTCCTGTGCTCTCCATGTTACTGTGCTGTAGAATGTACATTGATTTTATTTTCTGCCAGAGAGCTGGAAAGTGGAAGTTGGTAAACAGGAAATTTGGGTTGGAAGGTCACTGGGGAAGAGCACCGCAATGAAGCACTTGATCCTAATCTCTGGATTATTTTATGGGCCAATATTTCTCAGCATATGAAAGTCCTGGAAGCTTTTCTTTTAAAATCTACCGTATTTTTCGGACCATAAGACGCAGTTTTTTTCCTCCCGAAGTAGGAAGAAAAATTAGCTGCGTCTTATGGAGCGAATACACTAACATGGAGAGGGGGGGAGGCGCTGGAGCAGAGGGGGCCGCGATGTACTTACGCTATATTCGCGCCCCTCCGGCGGCTCCGCGGCTCCTGCCCATGCCCATACTCTCGCCGCCGTGTCGCTGCATCCAGCCGGCGGCGCGAGGAACGGGGCGGAAGACGGGACTCGTGGGGCGGCCTCGCCACTCACGAACCCGAGGAGGAGGGGGAGGCCACGGGCGGCCCCACGGCGGCAGCGGCAGCCGCCGCAGCAGCCGCAGCAGCAGCAGCACCGGACGGGCCCGACGCCCGAGGCGCTTCTGCCTGCCGACAGGACGAAGCGCCTCAGCCGAGGAGGAAGGGGAGGAGGCCGCGCTGTAAGAACGCCCGAAAGAGAGGCCGCAGGGAGGGAGGGAAGGAGGAAGAGTTCCCTCCCTCCTCCGGCCTCTCTTTAGGGCCTCCTTACAGCGCGCGGCCGCTTCCCCTTCCTCCTCGGCACAGGCGCGACGAAGTGACGTCAGTTCGTCGCGCCTCTGACGAGGGGGAAGCCCTCGCCGGCTGCGCGCTAAGAACGCTGTAAGCGCAGCCGGCGAGGGCTCCCCCTCGGCAGAGGCGCGACAGTGACGTCAGTTCGTCGCGCCTCTGACGAGGAGGAAGCCCTCGCCAGCTGCGCGCTAAGAACGCTGTAAGCGCAGCCGGGAGGGCTTCCCCCGGGTGACGTCAGTCAGAGGCCTCGCCGGCTGCGCGAACGCTGGCGCCGGCGAGGGCTTCCCCTCGTCGGCACGCCTGTGCCAAGGCCTGGAGGAGGAGGAGGACGCGCTGTGTAAACCCTAAAGAGAGGCCGGAGGGAGGGAGGAGGGACTCTTCCTCCTTCCCTCCCTCCCTGCGGACTCTCTTTCGGGCGTTCTTACAGCGCGCGGCCTCCTCCCCTTCCTCCTCGGCAGAGGCGCTTCTTCCTGACGTCAGGACGAAGCGCCGCTGGCGGCGGGCCCTTCCGCTGCTGCTGCTGGCTGCTGGCTGCTGCTACGGCTGCCGCTGTGCCGTGGGGCCGCCCTCGTGGCCTCCCCCTCCTCCTCGGGTTCGTGAGTGGCGAGGCCGCCCCACGAGTCCCGTCTTCCGCCCCGTTCCTCCGCGCTGCCGGCTGGATGCAGCGACACGGCGGCGAGTATGGGCATGGGCAGGAGCCGCCGGGAGCCGCGGAGGGGCGAATATAGCGTAAGTACATCGCGCCCCCTCTGCTCCAGCGCCTCCCCCTCCATGTTAGTGTAGCCAGCCCCCATTTTTTTTTTCCAATTTTGTCCCTCAAAAATCAAGGTGCGTCTTATCATCAGGTGCGCCTTATGGTGCCAAAAATACGGTAAATGGGGCTATTTGGAATTCTGCAGCATTGACCATCAGTCCGAATTTCTCTCATTCGCCAGAGTAATGGTTATTCTGTGTTTACAATGTTATCCATCAAAATGGTGAAAAGGGGGAGATTTGCTCCTCAAGGTTTGCTGCCCCAACTTCCTTCCCCATCCTAAGTAATTTTTGTCACACTTTGGATGTATGCAATTTTTGCAGGATGGTGACATCTCCGTCTTCCCTCTCTACTTCCTTCCCTTCCATTCTAGGAGAGGAAGCATTGACCATGTACATGGACAAAAGCCGGCTTGATCGAAAGTCAGGCAATGCAACCCAAAGCGTTGAGTCCCTTCACCAGCTCGCCTCCTCCTATTTCGTGGACCGGGATGGAACCATGAGACGTCTCCATGAGATCCAAATCTCAACTGGAGCAATCAAGGTATGTCATGGATTGTGTGTATTTCCATATGTAATGATCTGACTTACAGCCATTTGTGTGATGGAGCTGAATTCGCATTTGTGTTTTAAGTGTGGAGAGAGTGTGAACATTTGAACTCAGGTCTGTGACAGGGCAGAATATATTGCCAATGCCACCACACTATGTAAGGATTCTTTTAACTTTGACTTGCTGCCACCATTTATTTTACTGAGCTTGGCTACCCACTAAGAAAGAGGTGTTTCAAGGCTTGTGGGAGAACGGATCACCAGAATAGATGTTTTTATGAAAGAACTATCAAGTTTATTTAAACAGTGTTTCGAGCTTGGAAGTTTCAAGAGTTCAAGAACTTGGGTGGTTACAATCTACTCAGAGGTACTTTCTTAAGGTTACAAGGTGCTAACTATGGAGATACAGTCTAACACAAAGCTACTGCACTCCTAAAACTAATAACTCAGCAGTTTACACACACTCTGCTGGTCATTAACAGCCACTGCTTCCTTATTAGTCTACACACCTCCTCTACTACCCTTCCCAGAGTAAAGTCAGGCTTAGAATAAACCCAGAGTCTTTTAAACCACGCTGAAAGCTGGCTAAACAGACTCCCTAATTCTCTCACACACCCTTCTGCGTTTGCAGTTAGCCACCAACTGAAAATATTTGAATCCGAGGATTCTAAAGCCATCTGCAGGCTCCGCCCCCAGTTTCCATGGTAACGGAGGTTCTGGGAAGCTCTGCCAGATAATTTTACTGTTAACCCCTTAGGGTTAGCGAAGTTCCATCCTTACAAAATACTTACATATACATAAATATCAACTACATTTACAACCTGCAATAAATAAATATGACTTCACCACATCATGGATCTAAAGAAGTTAGTCTTGGAATGGGAATGGAGAGAGTGAAGATGATGATTATGATGGTGAAGATGATGTTGATGACGATGATGACAGTGGTGGTGGTAATGAATGTTATGGAGATGGGGTGATTCTGTTGCATTGTTGCTTGTTACAATTTTGAGAGGTACTTCAGTAGATAATGGAGCGATTCAGTGATGCTACAGCAGTGGTTACACTATTATTGGGCAACTAACTTAACACTATGGAATATACCAGGGCTGTCCAACAGGCGGCCCGGGGGGCCGTACACGGCCCCCAGCCTGTTGGACACGGCCCCCGCTATGCCCCTGGCCGGCATTTTTAATTTTTTAAAAAAATTTTTTTTTTAAATGGCGGCCGGGGGGGAGGGGGGAGGCGGGGCAGGGAGGAGGAAGTGAGCCAGCTCCTCCTTCCTGCACCACCCCCTCCGTCCCTCTCTCCGCGCCGCCGCTGCGAGATCACAGCGGCGGGGGGGAGGGAGGGGAAGGAGGAGGTGGGGCAGGGAGAAGGAAGGGAGCCAGCTCCTCCTCCCTGCACCGCCCTCTCTTAATCTCTCGCCGGCGCCTATGCAAACTGGTTTGCATCGGCGCCGGTGAGAGAGGGACAAGGGCGGTGCAGGGAGGAGGAAGAGAGCTAGCTCCTCCTCCCTGCACCGCCCTCTTCTTCCCTTTCTCGCCGGCGCCGGCAAGGGGCGGTGCAGGGAGGAGGAAGAGAGCCTCCTCCTCCCTGCACCGCGCCGGTGAGAGAGGGACAGGGGCGGTGCAGGGAGGAGGAGCTAGCTCTCTTCCCCTCCTTGTACCACCCCTTGCCCCTCTCAGCGGCGCCGATGCAAACCGGATCGCATCGGCGCCGGTGAGAGAGGGACAAGGGGCATTGCAGGGAGGAGGAGCCAGCTCTCTTCCTCCTCCCTGCCCCGCCTCCTCCTTCCCTCCCTTCCCACCGCGGCGGGCGGCGATCTCCGACTCCCCCGGGGCTCGTCCCTCCTAAAGCCGTGACATGCCGGCTTCCGCAGATGGGCGATTTCAGCTGCTTCCCTTCTGAGGAAGCCGGCATGTCACGGTTTTAGGAGGAAGGGGCGAGCGGAGAGGCTCCCAGAGCTTGTCCCTTCCTCCTAAAGCCGTGGCAAGCAGGCTGCCTCAGAAGGGCGAAGCAGCCGAAATCGCCCTTCTGAGGAAGCCGGCATGTCACGGCCGGTGGAGGGGCGGGGAGGGGGCGGAGCTGGGGGAGGGGCGGGAAGGGGGCAGGGGGAGGGCAGACCCTTCGGCCCCCCAGAGGATCAATGACTGGAAGTCCGGCCCCGGGGCCAAAAGATGTTGGACAGCCCTGGAATATACTCAAAGAAAGTGCTGGGAATAAATATAAGTCAATATAACAATTCACAATACTAACCTACCAAAACTAGTCTCTAGTCCATGTGTAGCATATACTCTACTCAGTGCTGTATGTTATAAATAATTAAACATGAAACATAAAGGCGTAATAATAATAATGTTGACAGTAACACTCCGCCCAATGCTGGGCACGTAACTTACACCATATGGCACTCAATACGGAGGCGTGGTATCTTACCGGTCCTTTATCAGGTGTGTGCTGTGTATTGCTTCTGTCCACAATACAGTTCTAAACGTTATCACTAGGCAAAAATAAAGTGTTGTAAATGCAGGGAGAGTCTCAATCACCGTAATAAGATCCCCTGTGCTACAATGCATTTCCGTTTTGTCATCGGTGGGGGTGTGGTGACGCGGCTCGTTAGGCGTGGAGGAGCACATAGAGGCGCTCTCAGGAATGTGGAAGTGGGTTGCCCGGATGAAGAACGTGGCTCCGTATGATGATGTAGTATCTAATGGCGAGTGACGAGGCTCGGTGGTAGGCATGGCTGCTCACGCCTTGGTGGGTAGAAGAGCTGGCAAGCTACCGAATGGGCAGGTGCCTACGGCTGGAGGTAAGCTGATTCCAGCCCGGGAGGTCACTTACAGTATCGACATGTATTAGAACGCGGAAACGCGAAATTTCCCGTCTTGACTCTGAGTCCCATTTGTTCCACTACAACCCTGGGGAGGAGCGGTCAGAAGTTCAGAGCGCCCTGAGGAAGCGTGGTTTGCGCGAAACGGCCATCTTGGCGTCAGCTTACCTCCAGCCGTAGGTGCCTGCCTATTCGGTAGCTTGCCAGCTCTTCTACCCACCAAGGCTCCCCCACTGACTCAGTCACTAGCCTGTGAGTTATTAGACTCCAGACTATTTACAAGGGTTACTCAGATTCTGTTAGAGCGTCGTTTAAGCCCATTGTATTGTAAGGGCTCAGTTTGTTACGACTGTTATATCAGACTTGCGATATTGTGATTTAATTGTACTACATTGCACTATATGTGATATTGTTCTGCTATTTAGCACGTATATTATTCACAATAATAGCATCTGTGATTTTTACGATATGGTGTCTCGTTATTGACCACTCTCACAGTTCTGCCCCTTTATATTTCATGGTTTAGCTTTGTGTACTAATAGTTGGTCTCAGTGACATATTTCGCTTGCGTATTGAAGGAGAGAGATACTGTCAGATATGCTGTGGGAAAGCATGATTCTGAAAACAAGGGTGGGGCAAGGCTGATAAAACACGACAACAAGAAGGACTAAAATATCAGGCAAAAAGACCCACTAGGACTCATTTGGATATCAATGCACGGTTATTTTGTAATGAACATACATATGCTACTCACTGCGTGATCAGCAAGGTGAAATAATATATTAAAAATAAAGCCGCGTAAATTGACATGGAGAAAACCCAGGTAGCGAATCCACACAGTTTGTATTTATAATCCACCGGATAAGAAATGTTAATACACATTCGTGCCACAGTAGAGACTGTTGGTGAACACCCGCAAGTTGCAGGGAGAACGCACTCAATGAATTTGTTATGGATAATCTGCATTAAAGTGGTGAAGACAGTTCACTCATCGCGTGTTGGAGACGCTGAGACCTTGTTAATGTTCTGGGGACGCGGCGAAATCCACAGGGAACACACAACAGTATTGTGATCCAGGAGAATGGAGATAACGCAGGAGAGTAAATCCAGTTTGGGGAAGTCCAGGTTGAAGGTTTACAATGTAAACAAACAGTAAATGATTCCGCTAGTGGCGGAGAGGGGAACTGACTGAAGGGAGCCAGTGCCGTGCCGACGACTATGGAGATCCTTGGGCGCCGAATGGGCCTGGTTTCGTGCTCACAGGCACTTCCTCGGGGTATGCGCTGCTAGCTGTATAATCTAGTGCATATATACAAAATAAGTGCATAAGTACATGTCCAAAACGCAAGCCAAAAGGAATGTGGTGAAATATAGGGTATACATACCATGGCGAACAATACAAGTAACATCACAGGTAAACAATCCAATGGCTGGTTTCAGCAAAAGACAAAGGCACAGGCAACAGTTAAATAAGGATAGAGACAGGTGAACAGAATTATAGTAAGAGTTGTTGTAAGGAGAGGCAATCATTGAGACCATATGGGGTTTCAGAAGTTAAGAGTAAAATCCATTTTCTTTCAGCTCTGAGTAACTGATTCTGTAGATCAGTGTTTTTCAACCTTTTTTGAGCTGCGGCACATTTTTTACATTTACAAAATCCTGGGGCACACCACCAACCAAAATGACACAAAATGACACTCTGTCATTTTACTAACTGTCACCCTCCCCCCTTGTGACGCCGTTGCTTCCGCCAAACCCCCCTCCTCTGGGAGGCCCACACACAGGGGGCCCATCACCATCCCACAGGGGAGGGCTGCGCTGAGTGGCCAAAGCGCGCGTGGGCTCGGCTGAGCAGGACAAATAGGAATTGAGTACACCGGGGGGGGGGGCTCCGAGCCTTGGAACAAACTGCGGCGGAGGCTCGCTGCCGTTGCCACCCCCAGCTCTCCTTCCCAAAGGGGTTCAGACCCCCTCCAGGAGTGCATCCCCCCCCCACGTCCCTTGGGCTTCCCTGCTGTCGCCTTGGGGCCAGATCAAGAAGGAACCAAGGTGGGCTGTGGAGCTGCACATCGCAGCCTCTGCTCTGCTCTGCAGCGAACCTGGAGCCCAGCCAGGAGAGGCCAGGAGATGAGGGGTTGCTCCCCTTCCACAGCGCGGAGGGGCTAGAGCAGGGCTGACCAACTTCTACGGGCCCAAGGGCCAGAATTCCAGTCACTGATCACCTGGGGGGCGAAGGGTCTGCCCTGGCTCGTCCCTCCCCAGCTCCGCCCCCCCTCCCCTGGCTCCGCCCCTCCCGGCTCCAATTTACTTACAATTGACCTTGAGTTGTGGAGTTGTAGTTCACCTCCATCCAGAGAGCACTGTGGACTCAAATAATGATGGATCTGGACCAAACTTGGCATGAATACTCAACATACCCAAATGGGAACACTGGTGGATTTGGGGAAATGTTTCCGAATACCTTTGAGTTATTTGAGTCCACACTCAAATTGGGACACACCAAAAAAAAACCAAACACCTCAATGCCGTCGCAGGGCTTGATGGGGCCTCCTTTCCCAGAGGCGGGTGGAGGAGGCCCAAAGAGCTCCCTCCCTCCCTGAGGGGAAAACAAGCCGCAGGGGCCGGCGCAAAGGAAGCCACGTTGCGCCCTGCACGTGGGGGAAGGCAGCACAACAAGGGGAGGTGGTGCGGAGGAGGGGAAGAAAGCGTCGCCAAGGAAACCGCCACTGAGGGACCCCTCCCCCCCTCCCCCAACATCCCACTGTTTTTAGATTGATTGATTCGAGCCAGGCCCTTCCTTACCCATACTGCGGGAGCCCCGCCACAGGGCCGGCGCCAATGCCCGCCGTCCCCAAAGAGCCCCGCTGGGCCGAGGCCAAGCTCAGGCCGGGCGCGGCGGCTCTCCCATCCGCGGGGCGGGAAGCGAGGGCCATCCACAGGAAGAAGACGGAGCCAGGAGGGGCTTTCCTGCCTCACTCCCTCCTCCCTCTCTCTGAGGGAATGGGGCTGGCCTGGAAGCAGCCGCGGGAGGAGGAGGCGCGCCCAGGCCGGCCGCGAATCCGGGGACCGAGATTTCGGCAGCTATCGCGAGACTACACAGCCACAGACGGGATTCGACCTCCCTCGAAATCCTGTCTGTGGCTGGCGTAGTCTCGCGATGCTTGCCTAAACCTGGAAGTAGGGTTTTTTATTATTTTTATTTTTATTTGTATTTCATTAAAACAAGTTAGGGGGCCGCAGGGAAGGGGCTCGGGGGCCGTGTTCGGCCCCAGGGCCACCTGTTGGACAGCCCTGGGCTAGAGGGCAGAAAGCCGCACCTCGAGCCTCCGGGAGCTGGGTCGGACAGGGGCAGCTCCCGCGGTCTCCTCCTCCTTCTCCTCCTCCTTGCTGCCAGAGGGGAGGAGGACAGAAGAGCACCCAGGAGCCAGGAAGCAGGAGGAGCCGCAGCCCAGCCAGGTAGCCCTTGGCATGCAGAGGGAGGGAAAGAGAGAGAGAGGAGGGAGGGAGGAAAGTTCTAGACACCGAGGGCTCTCCCCGACTGCAGCCAGGCTGGCTGGCATTGCTGCTTCAGCCAGGAAAGCCTCATTTCCGCTGCCTGAAGTTTCCTGCTAGGCTCTCCCCCCCCCCCACTCTCTCTTTCTCTCTCGCTACACTGTAATTTCCCACAGCACACCTGATGATCACTCACGGCACACTAGTGTGCCCTGGCACACTGGTTGTGAAACACCGCTGTAGATTACCATGTGGGGAGGGTTTAACTTTTTCCAACCCAAATATGGTAAAACTGTCTGGAGGGTGCTGATGCTGTAAAAAATTACTATATAAGGTGGAATCCTGAGAATGATTCTGGTCACTTTGGGGCTTCTTTCTCAAGGGAAGAGTAAGAAGTGCCTAAAAATCACACATACATTTTTTTTTCTAAATAATGTTTTGGTAGTTTGTAGTCTTTGGGAGACTTGTGAGGCGTTTCCATAGCTTTGGGGGAAAATCCACACCATACCCAGCCTTCGACATAGAAAGAGGTATAAGCAGCGTAGCCTGAAGCTCACACATGCCTACCAGTGTCAATTCAATAGTGAGCCATAGGGGTTGGAGGGACAAATGGTCCCAAGAGCCATGGTGGTAATGGAAGTGATGCAGAGGTGGGGACGATTTTGTATCTGTGCAGGAGAACGTGGTATGTAGTGTTCCCATTGTCGAATGGTGTTCCCATTCAGCCTTTTGTGAGCTGTGCTTCCTTTCGAAAGTCTTTTCACTGGCTGTCCAGTGTGTGAGCAACACGAGGCTACAATACCACCGGACAAAAGGCTCTGAGATTTGAAGTGGTCAGGGACACAGAGCAAGGCACAATATAGGTTCTGAGGAGTGCAGACAAAAGAGAGAAGAATGGACCCTCGGACAAAAGAGAAGCTTTTTCCTATCATTGAAAAGCAATCTTCTGGTACGACTGGAAGTGCAGGGGGATTCGTATTCCCCCTGCAATTGACTGGTGAAGCTGTCACAGGGAGCAATTTCCGAAAAGGTTTGGCCTCCATCATCACGTTGGGTGTCACCAGGGCAGGTCCTCTTTCTTTGCAGCGTTGACGATAGGAAGCCTCCTGACAGATAATCAAAAACCTTTAATTTTTGCCTGGCAGATGGAGAATAGTTGAGCTGCAGTAGAGAACAGAGGCTTTGGAGTGGGATAGTGAGGCGGGTGATGCCCCAGATGCCCAGTCAAAGAAAATGTCTGCACTTGGCAACAAGTGAAGGAAAAAAATGTAGTCAAACACTTCTCTACACTCAAGCTTCCTTGAGATATTGGTGAAGTATGTATGTTGGAGAGCTTGTGTGCCATCTGCGCCCATATCTTGCGAAGTCAGACTTGGCCACGGTGGTCCACGCTCTGGTTACATCCTGTATAGACTACTGCAAGGCTCTCTACGTGGGGTTGCCTCTGAAGACTGCCCGGAAGCTGCAATTAGTCCAGCGCACAGCAGCCAGACTACTAACTGGAGCAGGGTACAGGGGGCGCACAACTCCCCTGTTGCGCCAGCTCCACTGGCTGCCAAATAACTTCCGAGCACAATTCAAAGTGCTGGTGTTGACCTACAAAACCCTATACGGTCCCGGCCCAGTTTACCTGTCCAAACGTATTCTCCCCTATGAACCGTCAAGAGTGCTAAGAGTGCTCTTGGTTCCACCACCTTCGCAGGCACGTCTGATGGGGACAAGGTACAGGGCCTTTTCTGTGGTGCCCCCCCGGCTGTGGAATTCCCTCCCAAATGAAATTAGATCTGCCCCCTCCCTCCTGACTTTTAGGAAGCGGATGAAAACGTGGCTGTGCAATGAGGCCTTCGCAGAATGAAGGAGGAGAACGTGAAGCGACTAAAGTCACCAACCACTTGATACGGACCGAATATGTGGATTGAGTTGGACTTGAATTTACTTTGGCGAAAGGCTTTTTAAATGTATTTATTGTATTGTATTTTATTGTAAACTAGCTTGGGGACCCGGCGGTGCTCGGGTCATTTGAGAAGTGCAGCAGGATGTAGAATGGGTCATGGGGGCTCAGTGTGCCAAGTGTGGCCTTGATCCCTCATTACTGGGAGTAGCAGTGGTATCCTGAAATTAGTGAAGGTACTGCAAGTCCCATCATCCATGGTCCACCCACCTCCAAACAGTACCAGGATGTAGAGTGGGTCATGGAAGCTCTCTCTGCCAAGTTTGGCCTTGATCCCTCATTATTGGGAGTTGCAGTGGTATCATGAAATTAGTGAAGGTACTGCAAGTCCCATCATCCATGGTCCACCCACCTCCAAGCAGTACCAGGACGTAGAGTAGGTCATGGAAGCTCTCTCTGCCAAGTTTGGCCTTGATCCCTCATTATTGGGAGTTGCAGTGGTATCATGAAATTAGTGAAGGTACTGTAAGTCCCATCATCTGTGGTCAACCCACCTCCAAACAGCACCAGGAGGTAGAGTGTGTCATGGAGGCTCTGTCTGCCAAGTTTGGTCTTGATCCATCATTATTGGAAGTTGTAGTGGTATCATGAAATAAATGAAGGTACTGCAAGTCCCATCATCCATGGTTCTATCCCCTCCAAACTGCAGTAGGATGTAGAGTGGGTCACTGGGGTTCTGTGTGCCAAGTGTGGTTTTTATCAGTGTGGGTCGGGGGCTGCAGTGGTCTGTGGGAACAGAGGGTTGTGAAAGTACTACAAATCCCATCATCCGTTGTCAGTCCTCCCCCAAAACTCACCAGGACGTGAAGGCAGTCTTGGGGGTTATGTGTGGCAAGTGTGGTCTCGATCAGTAATTGGATGAGGGTCACAGCAGACTTGGGAAGTGAGTAGAGGTACTTCAAGTCCCATAATCCGTGGTCCGCCCTCCTCCGAACTGCACCAGGATGTAGAGTGGGTAATGGGGGATGTGTGTGCCAAGTGTGGTCTCTTGTGGTTCTTTTAGGTGGCCGCAGTGGTCTGTGGGAACCAAAGTGTTTGATTGTACTACAAATCCCATAATCCGTGGTCCATGTCCCCCAAACCGCACCAGGACGTAAAGGAGGTCAGGGGGGTTATGTGTCCCAAGTTTGGTGCAGATCCATCACCCGCGCTGGTCGCTGTGGTCTGTGAAAGTGGCAGCCAATCAGAACGCTGCCACATACATACACACACACATACATACAAACAAACATTCCGCTTTATTATATAGAGAGATAGAGATTTTATTGTAAATTTATGATGTTTTTAGATTTTAAATGTTAGCATTGAATACTTGCTGTTTGCCAGTCTGAGTCCCTCTTCGGAGGTGAGAAGGCCGGGGTAGAAAAGTTTTAAATCTATTATATAAATGGGTTCACGTCATGTGATGTATACCTCAAACAAAGAAACCATACAACGCAGAAAAACAATACTTGCCAACAGAAATAGGCCTCAAGCAAGGTACGTTTGTAGCAAAGAAACTTCCCCCCCAAAACCTAAAAGGCCCCCAAAACAACGAGAAAAAATAAAACTACATTTACCAGCATCCTCCGGGGCAGCCAAAGACTCACCCAGCCTCTACATTCTGAACAACATGATTGGCTGCCAATAAGGGCGGATTTGCATAACTGCTGCACTGGCCAGCCAACATGAAAATTCCGATCCATAATAAACTGCCAAAACAGAATAAGGAAAAGGCCTGAGCCAATCCCCAACACAAACACCCAAATCACTTCCAACCGAAAATTTACACCCCAAAAAATCACAGACCACACTCTAAATTGACAGTAAGACTTCATTAACTTGATTTCCCTAACTAGCCCTCACTTACTGGGAAGCTGTTTACGCTCTGAATTGACAGTAAGACTTCATTAACTTGATTCTCCCGACTAGGCCTCAGCTCATTGGACATTGTGTATGGCCTGAATTGACAGTAAGGCTTCATTAACTTGCTGTTCCTAACTAGGCCTCAGCTCATGGCCTGAATTTACAGTAACCTACCTTGGCACACAGAGCCCCGACCATGCATGATGGGACTTGAAGTACCACCATGGAAAATGGGATTTGTAGTACTTCAAAACCCATCATTCCCCACAGACCACTGTGGCCCAGAACCAAGACCAATAAAGACCCAACTTGACACACCATGCCCCCCATGACCCACACTCCATCCAACTGCAGTTTAGAGGAGGGCACACCGTGGATGATTGGACTTTCTCGCATCTCCTAAAAAGGGCACAGCAACGCGTGCCGGGTACAGCTAGTAAATAATAAATAATTTCCTGTTGCTTCTCAAAAGTTGGGTTTATATCTCCTGGAAGTTAAAATGGCTTCGGAGTGGTGTTCTTCGGATCATTCCTAATCCATCCTATTCCTGAGAACTTTCTTGTTTTTCCTGTGATTTCCAAATTTCACTGAGACAGGTATTGATTCTGACTTTGCTTCACTTACAATGTCTCTAGGTAACTGAAACGCGGACAGGCCCCTTGGGTTGTAACAGTTATGACAATCTGGACTCTGTGAGTTCCGTCCTTCTGCAAAGCACCGAGAGTAAACTCCATCTTCAAGGTAAGAAACAAGGGGTGGCTTTGGTTTGCGTTGAAGAACAAAATGGGCTCCATTGTTTCATTTCCCATTTCTCTCTTGATTTTCAAGTAATTGCTATGGACTTTACATAGAGAGAGAATAAATAGTGTATTTGTATTGGCCAGACCCCGGCAAGCTATGGCCCGCGAACCTGCTGCGGCCCGCCAGCCGATTCTGTCCCGCCCGGGGAGAAGGGCGTCGGGGGCGGGGCCAAGAGGAAGGGGTGGCATTGCCGCCTTCCCATCACGGGCTCTGGGGCCTGCGTCGGCAGACAGCCTGCCGCTCCGGAGAACAATCGGAGGAGCAGCAGCTTTGGAGTGCCTGCCATCCCGGGAGGCGATCCAGGCCTGCAGCAGTAGCAGTCGGTGACCTGCGGCGGCTGATTGCCCTGGCAACCCGGAAGACTTGACCGTTTTACGGGTCGCCAGGGCGATCAGCCGCCTCAGGTCGCTGACTGCTACTGCTGCAGGCCCAGATTGCCTCCCGGGATGGCAGGCACTCCATGGCAGGACGATCATCTGGGGAATGGCTGGGGGCGAGAGCGGGCGGAGGCCTGCAGCCTCTGATCGTCTGCTGTTCTGCTCTTCTCTGCTGCGGCGGTGGCTGGGTCTGCTTTGTCATCCTCTGGGCTGGGTCCATTGGGCCATTCCACCTTGGGATCCTTCCTCTCTTGAGGATGTCAGCCTCTATCTTGGTTCGCACCTTGTCTTCTTGAATTTAATTTCATGTTGTGTTTTGGGTGATGATTTGGGGGTTTTGTGTGGTGTTTTGGGGTGTTTTCGTGGGTGGAGTATGGACCTCGGGGTACGGATGAGTGGCCCTGTGTTTTATGTGTGTGTGGGAAATGTAGTTTTGGCGTGCATTTGCCTCGTTGCACGACCACTTCCCTTTTATATATATAGATTATAATTTCAATATATTATAATGTGTGTATATATATATATACTATAATATAATGATTATGATATTAATATTAATAATATATTATAATGTATATATATATACTATAATATAATGATTATGATATTTTATTTTATTTTAGTGGTTTTTATTATTATTTTATAATAATTTTATAATAATAATATAATATAATAAATAATATAATGTTATATTATACTAGCTGAACCCGGCACGCGTTGCTGTGCCTTTCTCCCCTCCCTGGTGGGTGGATTTACTTGCTGTGGGTCCCCATGGCTGTCCGGTCGGCCTCTTGTTTGTGTGAGGGCTTGTCTCTCTCTGAGTTGAGGGCCTACTTCTGGATCTGCACGGCTCTCTGGGAAGGAGGGCGGAGATTGGGCAGCGATGGGCGGGAAGTGGCTGAGCGGGGCTTTCTGGGAAGTGTAGTCCCGTAGCCATGGCCGCTTCCTCCGCTGTCTTCCAGCCGCTTTTGGTGCGCTCTTGTTGTCGTTCTCGCAGGAGGGATACACAGAGGAAGAGAGAGAGAGCGGGAGAGAGAGAGACTGCGTGGGCCGGGCCCGGGAGGGGTTGGGAGGATGAGGAAGAGGCCGAGGAGGCGGCGGAGGTAGGTGGGGAAGGGGGGGGCTGATTTGTGATGATGGCGGCGGCGTGGCTGCGTCCTCCGCTGTCTCGTTGGTCTCCTCTGTCGCCTCGGAGCCGCTGCTGGACCCGGGCCGTGCGGTGTCTGTCTCTGTAGGTGTGTGTGTGTCTCCCGTTATCGCTCTCGTGTGAGACACACACAGACGAAGAGAGAGAGCGTACGGCGCCGCGTTCTTCGTAGCGAGACTGTAGAGAGACGGCGGGAAAAGTAGGCGCCACGAAGGAACTACATTTCCCAGAAGACCCCGCATGTCTTGGCCGTCTCCTCTGCTGTCTGTTTGGCCTCCTGCGCTGCCTCCCTGTGGGTCCCGGACGCGGGATGTGCCGGAGGCGCCGTGTGCCGGTCACGGCCTTCTCCCTCGCCGTTTTGAACGCGGGTCGTGCCGGCCGCCTCCTGGGACTCAGGAGGGTTATTGAAGCGGCGGGGGCATGGCGTCGGATGTTGCGCATGCTTGGTATTGTGATGTTTTGATTGCGGCCGTTTTGTGTGTCAGGGGTTTTTGCGCATGCGTAGTAATGTTGTGTTTTGGGTGATGTTTTGGGGGTTTTGTGTGGTGTTTCGGGGTGTTTTCTTGGGTGGAGTATGGACCTCGGGGTACGGATGAGTGGCCCTGTGTTTTTGTGTGTGTGTGGGAAATGTAGTTTTGGCGTGCATTTGCCTCGTTGCACGACCACTTCCCTTTTATATATATAGATTATAATTTCAATATATTATAATGTATATATATAATATAATATAATAATTATGATATTAATATGAATAATATATTATAATGTATATATATTTACTATAATATAATGATTATGATATTAATATTAATACTATATTATAATGTATATATATATACTATAATATAATGATTATGATATTAATACTAATAATATATGAATATTTCTTGATATATTAATATCTTAATATTAATGTGTAATATATAGTAAATATAGTAAATAAATAAATAAATAATGTAGATTAGACTCTAGTTCAGCCTTTAGGTGTGGCCCTCCATAATATTTTTGGCTCTCGTGTGGCCCCTTGGAAAAAATAATTGCCCACCCCTGGTCTTGGTGTTTGTCCGTATGTGGGATGCCATGGCCTCCTAATATATTCTCAGGTCTTTTCTGAATGAGAGAGAGCCCATCTTTCCAAAGGAAACTACCACAGTATAGAAGGCAATGTGGTAGGTTGAGGAATCCCTTCAAGGAATTTTTCAGGGAGCTATCCAAAGTGCTGATCCTATTTTTAGGATAGGCTTCATCACATTGGATAGCTCTTCCAACCATTTTACTCTGAACCTTAAAGTTCAGAGTAAACCGGATGCAGCCAACCACCGGAGGCCCCGCCCTTGGAGGACCCTGCAACCGGATGCAGCCAACCACCGGAGGCCCGCCCTTGGAGGACCCTGCACCCCCGGATCAGCCAACCGCCGAAAGCCCCGCCCTTGGAGGGGACTCTGCATCGGATGCAGTAAACCACCGGAGGACCCGCCCTTGGAGGACCCTGCACCCGGATCCAGCCAACCGCCGGAAGCCCCGCCCTTGGAGGACTCTGCATCCGGATGCAGTCAACCACCGGAGGACCCGCCCTCGGAGAACTTCATTCCTGACATGGACTCCCCCGGAAGCAGCGGAGCCCTCGGAGGAGGAGACGGAAACGGAGGCGGAGAGAAGGGAACTGTGTCCCTTCCCGACCCAGGGACCGGGGGACAGAGCCGCCCCCTCCGAGAAGGCCGGGTTTGTAGAGCCAGGCCGCCTGTAGGTCCATTGGCTGAAGGACGGCCTGGACAGAGGCGATGAGGACCCAGAGGACTTTTCCCACTAGGACCATCTGGAGCTCCTGCTATAGGCAGTTGAAGCTCCGAGGACATGCCCTACCACCACGAGGGACGATAAGGACACTCGGCGGGCGGGTCGGAACTGCCAGCGCAGGCTACCACTTGGGAGCTTGCCGGCCCCGCCTTCCACCTACTCTCGGATGCCAGCGATCCTGCTGAGGCCTCCCTGCCTGCCCTCTTTTGATGGCGGGATGGCACCTTAGCGGGTTATCGCTGGCTGGCTGACCCTTCCTACTCCCTCCTCCCCCCCGCCCTCCCTCCTCCCTATTGTGTCGTGTATATTCTTTTGCTTCTGTTGTGTTACTTGAACTTCTGTAAACCGCTCCGAGCCTTCGGGGAGTGGCGGTATACAAGTTTGATGTAATAAATAAATAAATAAATAAAGGATCTATGCAAGGTACTGACCCTTATCTATAAAATATTCACTCCTTACCCATCACCGACACCAAATATGTTTTTTTTAATTAAAACCTTTAGGGCCTGACTGATTTTATCCCATTTGTACTTGTGCTGTGGCTTTCCATTATTTTAATTGTTTTATTTGATTTTAACTTGTCTTAAGTGATAAATGTGTTTGGTTTAAATTAGCTCTGAAAGGCTGAGAGGGAGGGGGGATTCTTTAGGAGTCCTTGGAGGGCCTCACAAAACCCTATCATAGTTGATCATGAAATAAATATCCCCAAATATTCTCTAAGTGACGAGAAATTGTTGCACTCTAGCACCGGAGCACCTATTCACCCAGCACCCCACCAGAGTCCAGTAATACTATCTCTCGGCATTACTTCGCGAACGAAGATTCTTTGGAAGGACTCATCCCATGCTTTTTACAAGCGCGTTGATGACTAAAAAGGCCAATCTGAGATAGGCAAGTTCGGTTGCAGAAAGCACAGCAGAAAGTCTCCTTGGGTGATGTCGTTTCCAAGTTGCGGTTCTTTCTACATTGTCGTTTCTCTTCTAGACCCATTTGGCGTGTCTTCTCGAAAGAGTCTGCAGCATTGTAGATAGTGCGTCTCCATGCCTCCCGATGTGAGGCCAGGGTGGACCATTTTTGGTGATCAATCTGGCCGAGCCTAAGATGTTGTTTCAGGGAGTCCTTATATCTCTTTTTGGGGGTGCCTCTCTTGCGCTGACCCGTCGTGAGTTCACCATAGAGTAGTATCTTTGGGAGGCGGTAGTCCTCCATCCTAGAGACGTGCCCTGCCCAGCGCAGCTGTGTTCTCAATAGCATGGCCTCAATGCTGGTGATCCCTGCTTGCTCAAGGACAGCAACATTCGTCACATAGTCAGTCCAGTGTATATTTAGGATTGTGCGAAGACAGCGCTGATGAAAGCGTTCGAGGAGTCGTAAGTGTTGGCGATAGGTGACCCATGTTTCAGACCCATAGAGGAGAATAGAAAGTATGATAGCTCTGTACACACTGATTTTGGTGCTTTGCCTCAGGTGCTTGTTGCCCCAGACTCTTTTGTGAAGCCTTCCAAATGCACTCTATGCCTTTGCTAACCTGTGATCTATCTCTTTGCCAATCTTGGCATCTGAAGAGATGATGCTTCCCAGGTAGGTGAACTGCTGAACGGACTCAAGCACAGATTCGCCTATGCTGATGTGGGGATGATGGTGTTCTTCCTATGGCGCGGGCTGGTAGAGGACTTCCGTTTTCTTCAGGCTGACTTCCAGCCCAAAGAGCTCTGCAGCTGTTGCAAAGCAGGATGTGAGGCGCTGCAGGGCTGCTTCTGAATGGGCGACAAGGGCAGCATCGCCAGCAAAAAGCATCTCACGGACTAGATAGTTCAGAGTCTTAGTGTGAGCCCTCAGACGGCTTAAGTTGAACAAGCTACCATCAGTATGATAGCTTATATATCTGCCGCCTTCTTCTTCTTCGAGGTCTGCCGTAGCCCTTTGGAGCATCATGCTGAAGAAGATTGTAAATAGGGTTGGTGCAGGAACACAACTTGTTTCACTCCATTAGTTATGAGAAAGGGCTCCGAGAGAGCATCTCCGTATCTGACTTGACCGCGCTGGCCCTCATGTAACAGGATAATCATTTTGAGGAATTTGGGGGGGCATCCTAGTCGTTCCAGGATCTGCCCCAGACCTTTTCTACTCACAGTGTAGAAGGCTTTGGTGAGGTCGACAAATGTGACACAGAGTCCTTTGTTCTGCTCTCTACATTTCTCTTGCAGTTGTCTAAGGGCAAAAACCATATCTGTGGTTATCTCATATAACAGTGCTGTCCAACTTCTGGCGGGTTCAGGGCCGGATAAGAGGTCACTGATGACCTGCGGGGCTGCTCGGCCCCGCCCCCAGGCCCCGCCCCCAGGCCCCAGGCCCCGCCCCTCCTAAAGCCACCGAAAAAGGAGGTAGGCGGCGCCAAGAGCAGCGTCGTCAGGCCTGGCGTGCGCTGCCCCTTGGCACCGCCTACTCCTCCTTTTCAGCCCCCTCCCTTCCTAGGCCGGGGGCCGCCGAAAAGGAAGGAAGGAGTAGGGCGGTGCCAAGGGGCAGCGCGTCACGGCAGGCCTGTGACACTGCTCTTGGGCCTACTCCTCCTTTTCGGCGGCTTTAGGAGGGGGCGGGCCTGGGCTGGGCGGGACCTGGGGCGGGCCGAGCAGTCCCCGCAGGTCATCCGTGACCTCTTATCCGGTCCTGGACCCGCCAGAAGTTGGACAGCACTGTTATATGAGATAACCACAGATATGGTTTTTTGCCCTTAGACAACTGCAAGAGAAATGTAGAGAGCAGAACAAAGGACTCTGTGTCACATTTGTCGACCTCACCAAAGCCTTCGACACTGTGAGTATAAAAGGTCTGTGGCAGATCCTGGAACGACTAGGATGCCCCCCCAATTCCTCAAAATGATTATCCTGTTACATGAGGGCCAGCGCGGTCAAGTCAGATACGGAGATGCCTCTCATAGCCTGGCGTGACGCGCTGCCCCTTGGCACCGCCTACTCCTCCTTTTCGGCGCCCCCTCCTTCCTAGGCCGGGGGCCGCCGAAAGGAGGTAGTAGCGGTGCCAAGGGGCAGCACGTCACAGCCTGGCCTGTGACGCGCTGCCCCTTGGCACCGCCTTCTGCCCTTTTTTTCGGCTCCCCGCCCTAGGTAGGAGGGGGGCACCGAAAAGGAGGAGCTAGCTCTCTTCCTCCTCCCTGCCTCGCCTCCCCCTCCCCCCCGGCCGCCATTTTTTAAAAAAATCGATTTTTTTTTTTTATATAAAAAATTTAAAAATGGCGGCTGAGGGCATAGGTGGGGCCGTGTCCAACAGGCTACGGGGCCGGATCCGGCCCCGGGGCCGCCGGTTGGACAGCCCTGTCATATAACACTGGTGAAATAGTCTTCTTCCTGAGGTCTTGGGAGGTGTCACCATTGACAAGAGAAAAGTCTTAGATGGATAGATGGAATAGCATTCTAGTTCTGGTGATGTTGCCATTGATGACAATTCCCTGTTTTTGGCGTCATCCTTTCAGGTCCTTCCCAGCTGAGTCCAGCCAAAGCTGGGGTTTCGTGAACATTGCTCTTTTCCTCAAAGTGGCCTTTGAGCCATAACAGATTGCCAGTTCTTGACAGTGGCTTGTATGTGGCTTCTGATCAGAGAAGACAAAGTCATAATTCATTACCTGCGGCCTTGTGAATAATTCTTAATCAGACCTTGCAAGGCAGCTGGAGAGGAGAGGCAAAAAATGGAGCTAATTATTCTAGGAACCACATTCTAAATTGCATCCTTTTTGATAGAACCAGTTAGGAAATGACATTGATAAACCAGGAACAAAAATCACATTATATAATATTACTAGCTGTACCCGGCACGCGTTGCTGTGCCCTATTTTGGAGATGCGAGGAAGTCTGAGTATGTAAGGGTTGGAGTTGTTGTTAGTTATGGTGTTGTTGGGGTCATGGCTGTGTTGTTGTGGGTTGTTTTGGGGGTTGGGATGTTGGAGTCCTGTGGAGTTGTTGTTGTGTGGTGTTGCTGGTGTTCTGCATAGCTTGTCGATATACAATGTTTTTTGTCTTTCTGTCTGCTGTGTTGATGTAGAGGTTGATGCGTGTGTGGGTGGGGTACTTTGGAAGTGAGTGGAGGTACTTGAAATCCCATTATCCATGGTGTGTCCTCCTCTAATCTGCAGTCGGATGGAGTGTGGGTCATGGGGGGCATTGTTTGCCAAGTTTGGTCTTTATCGGTCTTGGTTCTTGGACACAGTGGTCTGTGGGGAATGATGGGTTTTTAATTACTACAAATCCCATTATCCATGGGGGTACTTCATGTCCCATAATCCATGGTCCACCCTCCTCCAAACTGTAGTAGAATGTAGCGTGGGTCATAGGGGCTCTGTGTGCCAAGGTAGGTTACTGTAAATTCAGGCCATACACAATGTCCCATGAGCTGAGGCCTAGTCAGGGCCAACACAATGTCAAATGAGTTAATGAAGCCTTACTGTCAATTCAGAGCGTAAACAGCATTCCATTAAGTGAGGCCTAGTCAGGGAAATTAAGTTAATGAAGCCTTACTGTCAATTTTGGGCATGGTCTGTGATTTGTAGGGGTGTAAATTTTCTGTGGGAAGTGAACTGGGTGTTTGTGTTTGTGCCTCAGCCCTTTGCCTTATCCTCCTCTGACAGTTTATTATGGGTCGGAATGTTCATGTTGGCTGGCCAGTACAGGAGTTATGCAAATCCGCCCTTATTGGCAGCCAATCATGTTGTCAGAATGTAGAGGCTGGGAGAGTCATTGGCAGCCCGGAGGATGCTGGGAAATGTAGTTTTTTAACTCGTTGTTTTGGGGGCCTTTTAGGTTTTGGGGGAAAGTTTCTTTGTTACAAACCTACCTTGCTTGAGGCCTATTTCTGTTGGCAAGTTTGGTGTCTCTGCGTTGTAAGGTTTCTCTGTTTGGGACGGTCGTTCCATGATGACTCTTCCTTTATATATATAGATGCGTGCATATGGTGTGTTTTGGTATATATTAGAGTTATGCATGGATCCATTTTCCTTCATTGCATCCATTCTTTCAGTACTTTTGTTACCTTCGGGAGCATGTAACGTGAAGCCCCCTCCCTGTATGAAAATCAGCTCAGCACGAAAGCAAGTGGGGAGCCGATCCCAGCTCCTCGACTGCTTTTCGTGAGCAGCTTCCTTGCTTTGGTATTGGATGGCAACCTGTGCTCGACGGGGTTGCACTCCCCCTGATGTCACAGGCCCGCAGTTTGGGGGTCCTCCTGGACTCAGCGCTAACGCTTGATGAACAGTAGGGGTAGTTGATCCATAAAAAAAATTGATTCTAATCTCGGGGGATTTCCGTTGCTGGGTTGTTATAGAAATTATTCTGAAAAATTTTAAGTAAATTTCGTTATTTTTCGTTACACCAGCTGGTAGGGAAGAATGGAAGGCAAGCCCTCCCTCTTCCCTCCCCCCGAGCTCAGAAGCATTTCAGGTTAGATTTAACCCGGGAGGTGTGGCTTGCATCCATACCTCCCTTCCTTCCCCCGCCACCTCAAAGGCATCCCGCGTTATATTTAACCCGGGATGCCCCTGAGGTGGCAGGGAAAGAAAGGGAGGCGTGGATGCAAGCCACCTCACCTCAGAAGCAAGGGCAGAAATAATGACCTAAAAACATGCCCTTTACAGAAATGACAATCACGGGCATCGATTTTGAAATGTCACTTCTGGGTTGGACACTGAGGGTCGATATAGGGTCAAAATAATTTTAAATACTGACTGACTGACTGACTGACTTTATTATTTCTGAGTCGCCCTCCACGTTAGTGCTCTGGGCAACTTACACACAACAAATTCCACAATTAAAATAGAGTATTTAAAACTAGATTAAAATATTCAGTGGTTAAAATGCAGGGGCCAGGCTCGGTATTTGAGTTCCTGGTTCTGCATTAACCATGGGCTTTCCTAAATAGCCAGGTCTTCAGAGCGGTCAGGAACTGGGGCAGGTCGAGGGAGGCTCTCTGGTCCGGTGGCATCGAGTTCCAAAGAACGGGGGCCACAACGATCTCCGTCTCGTGGTCTCCAGGTGGGCCTCTTTCAAGCCTGGTACGTGAAGAAGGTTCTTGTTTGCTGGCCGCGGAGTCCTTGAGCAAGCAGGCATCAACAAGTTTTTAGGTATGTTGGGCCCCGGCCCCGTAGGGCTTTGAAAGCCAAGGTCAAGGTCTTGTGTAAGGCTCTATACTCAACGGGCAGCCAGTGCAGGCGCTGCAGAGATGGTGTAATGTGGCATCTCATCGATGTTCCTGTGAGAAGCCTGGCGGCCGCGTTCTACACAGTCTGGAGCCTGCGGGTTAGTGACCGGGGTAGACCTACATACAAGCGTTACAGTAATCCAGCCTTGATATAACCGTGGCATGGATTACTGTAGCTAGCGCTCCGTCGGAAGATAGGGCGCCAATTGTCTTGCTTGGCGCAGGTGGAAGAAAGGCCCTTTTGCTCGTGGAGGCAACCTGGGCCTCCATCGACAATTTGGAGTCAGGATAACACCAAGGCTTTTACTGAGGGGGGGGCAGCGAGAAAGGTGGTTCTGGGCGGCCCGGCCATAAGATCTCCGTCTTTGATGGATTTATTTTAAGTTTGTGGGCGCGGAGCCATTTTGTCACTGCTTCTAGGCCTCGAGTGAAGTTTTCGGGCACCGAAGTTGCGCCAGGCTCCAGTTTCAGTAGGAGCTGGGTGTCATCGGCATATTGGTAGCACCCTAGGCCGAAGCTCCGGGCTATACCAGCCAACGGCCGAACATAGATGTTAAACAACGTTGGTGATAATATGGCGCCTTGGGGCACTCCGCACTCGAGGAGAGATTTCCTAGATGTTTGGCCTAGCCATTCAACTCGCTGTCTACGTCCGCGCAGGAAGGAGCGAAGCCAAGCTAAAGCTGTTCCTTGTATCCCTATGGCGGCAAGTTGTCGTATCAGCAGATCATGGTCCACCGTGTCGAATGCGGCGGTAAGGTCCAGCAATACCAGAACTACTGAGCCTCCCTTGTCTAGTTGGCAGCGGATATCGTCCGAGATGGCCACCAGGACGGTCTCGGTCCCGTGCCCGGGGCGGAACCCTGATTGAAAGGGGTCCAAGCCCTCTGATGTCTCAAGGAAGTTTTTTTTACGAAAAATTAACAAATAGCAAAGTATTACGGCCAGAGATATCCACCCCTAGGTGTCGGCAGTGGCCGGGAGAACCTTTGCACAATTAAAACTTGTGCGCCAACTGTGACCATACCTAATGAAGTCTGACTTGACCACCGTGGTCCATGCCTTAGTTACTTCTAGATTGGACTACTGCAATGCACTCTATGTGGGGCTACCCTTGAAGATGGCTTGGAAATTAGAACTAGTCCAACGCTCGGCAGCCAGATCAATAACTGGGGTGACTTACAGGGAACGGTCAACCCACCTGTTTAAGGAGCTTCATTGGCTGCCATTTATTTTCTGGTCCCAATTCAAGGTGAGATGGTGGCGGGGTATAAATAAAGATTATTATTATTATTATTATTATTATGAAATGCCTATGACAGGAATGGAAGCCTGGGAAACCCCTCTCCCCATAAAGGGCCGAAAGAAAATGGATCTTTCAGCACCCCAGTGTGAAAACAGGCGTCGGCGGTGGCTGGGAGGGCGTTTGCACAATTCAAACTCGTGCGCCAGCTGCGACCATACCTCATGAAGTCAGATCTGGCCACAGTGGTCCACGCCTTAGTCACCTCCAGATTGGATTACTGTAATGCACTCTACGTGGGGCTGCCCTTGTAGACGGCCCAGAAATTTCAATTGGTCCAACGGGTGGCAGCCAGATTGCTAACTCGAGCAACTTACAGGGAGCGGTCAAGCCCCCTGTTTAAGGAGCTCCATTGGCTGCCATTCCTCTTCCGTGGCTGTTCCAATGTGCCTTCCAATTACCTGTTTCATGTTTGCCCCATAGTGCCCTTGAAGCCTTCCTACTTTATGCAAACTACCTCTGTCTGCACCCAGTGTTTATTTATTATAAAATTTTAATTTTCACATTTGGCCTGCCCGAAATGTTTTTAAATTGTCTGTTATTGCTTGTGTTTGAGTTGTATTGATTACATTGTTTTTTTAAAAATAATTGCTATTGTTTTATTATTATGCGTTATTGGGCTTGGCCTCATGTAAGCCACCCTGAGTCCCTTTGAGGAAATGGGTGCAGGGTATAAATAAAGTTAATAATGACAATGATAATAATAATGTTCAAATGACTACATTCAAACGACTACGGCCGGGTGGGGGAGAGTGCCAGCTGCCTACCCTGGATGACGAAGCATTATGCCCGTCATTGTCGGTAAAAAGTCTGGGGGTCCAATTGGACCCGTTGCTGACAATGGAGGCCCAGGTCTCCGCTGTCAGCAAAACTGCATTTTTCCATCTGTGCCAGGTTAGGCGACTGGCACCTTACCTATCCAGGAGCGACCTTGCTACAGTGATCCAGGCGACGGTCATCCCGAGATTGGACTACTGTAACGCCCTCTACATGGGCCTTCCTTTGGCATTGATCCGGAAACTCAAGCTGGTGCAGAATGCAACAGCTCGACTACTTGCTGGAGCTCCAGCAAGATGTCACATTACACCTATTCTGCAGCAACTGCACTGGCTAGCAATTGAGTACCGGGTTGCCTTCAAAGTGCTGGTATTAACCTTTAAGGCTTGTATGGTCTAGGGCAGTGTTTCCCAACCAGTGTGCCGTGGCTCACTAGTGTGCCGTGAGCGATCATAAGAACATAAGAACATAAGAAGAGCCATGCTGAATCGGGCCTCAGCCCATCTAGTCCAGCATTCTGTGTCACACAGTGGCCCACTAGTTGTACACAGGGATCTCTAGCAGAAGGGAGGGCAAAACCCTCACCTGCTCCCAACCCCCCACAACCAGTACCCGGGGAAAATCCTGCCTGCCTCCATCAACACAGAGGTGGCACTTGGATGTCCATTTCAGTAGCTACTGATTCCCTTGGTATCCATGAATCTGTCTAATCCTGCCTTGAAGCTGTCCAGGCTGACCGCTGTCACAACCTCCTCTGGAAGTGAGTTCCATAACCCAATGACCCTCTGGGTGAAGAAATATTTCCTTTATTAGTCCTAACTTTCCTACCTTGGAGCTTCAGGGAGTGCCCCCTAGTCCTAGTGTTGTGTGACAGAGAAAATATTTTTCTTTATTCACCTTTTCTATCCCATGCATGATTTTATACACTTCGATCAAGTCACCTCTTAAACGCCGTCTTTCAAGGCTGAAAAGACCAAGGCGTTGCAACCTGGTTTCATAAGGGAGCCGCTCCATCCCTTGGATCATTTTTGTCCCCCTTCTTTGTACCTTTTCCAGTTCCGTTATATCCTTCTTAAGGTGCGGAGACCAGAATTGTACACAGTACTCCAAATGTGGCCTCACCATAGATTTGTAGAGAGGCAATACAACATTTGCCGACCTATTTTCGATTCCCTTCCTGATCATACCAAGCATAAAATTTGCTTTTTTCACTGCTGCAGCGCACTGGGTTGACATCTTCATTGAGCTGTCCACCAAAACCCCAGATCCCTTTCCTGGTTTGTCTCGAAGCTTTGACCCCATCAATTTGTAGGTGTAGTTGGGGTTCTTTGCCCGATGTGCATGACTTTACACTTGTTTAGGTTAAAATGCATTTGCCACTTTGTTGCCCATTCACTCAATTTCGAGAGATCTTTCTGGAGCTCTTTACAATCAGTTTCATTTTTAACTACCCTGAACAATTTAGTGTCGTCTGCAAACTTTGCTACCTCAGAATTCACTCCTACATCCAGATCATTTATGAATAAATTAAAAAGTAACGGACCCAAAACTGAACCTTGGGGTACACCACTTCTCACCTCTTTCCACCCAGAGAAATGTCCGTTTATTACCACCCTTTGTTTCCTACAGTGTAGCCAGGTTCCAATCCAGGACAAGACCTGTCCCCTGATTCCATGGCTGAAGAGCTTATTTAGGAGCCTTTGGTGAGGGACTTGGTCAAAAGCCTTTTGAAAGTCAAGGTAAACAATATCGACTGGGTCCCCTTTATCTATGTGTTTATTTGCACCCTCAAAGAATTCTATCAAGTTAGTAAGACATGATTTGCCTTTGCAGAAACCATGTTGATTTTCCTTCAGCTATGCCTGTTCTTCTATGTGCTTAGTAATTTTCTCTTTAATAATCGTTTCCATCACTTTGCCTGGAACTGAGGTTAGACTAACTGGCCTATAATTTCCTGGATCACCCCTGGATCCTTTCTTGAAGATCGGAGTTACATTTGCCTCCCTCCAGTCCTCGGGTACAGTGCCTGATCTTAGAGAAAGGTTATATATTTTGGCTAGGTGTGCCGTGGGAAATTGGAACGTCCAATACCCTTTCTTCCCCCTCCTGCCAAACACTTTTTCTTCTCCACTCAGGCTCCCGTCTTCCTAGTCTCGCTCTGCTCGCTTTGCTCATGCTGCCGCTTCTGCGGGAGGGGGGAGGGAGGAAGAAGTGACCCGTGCGGGCGCTACTGCACAGTCTCACCCCATGTCTTCCTCTCTCCCCTCCACAGTGCTCTCTGGATATAGGTGAACTACAACTCCAAAACTCAAGGTCAACACCCAGCAAACTCCTTTTTTTAAAAAAAATATCTTTATTGAAAGAGATTTTTTTCAAATATATACATAAAATCAAAGGTGCGGTGAAAGGAAAAAAGGAAGAGTTAGGAGAGAGAAAAGTTGTGTGAAAGTAGCTGAGCAGTAGGGATGTAGTAAGGCTGGGCAGAGTATAGAGAGGGGAGCAGGGGAAAAGGGGGAGGGTGGGAAGAGAGGGAGAGAGAGAGAGAGAAAAAAAGGGGGGGAGAGAATAGAAAAGTGAGCAGAGCAGATAGAAGAATTAAAAGAAAAAAGACTTCCGTGGTCCCTTGTGGGTGAAGATCTCCTTTTCGCTGGTCGCTTAGTTTTAGTTTGTCTTCTTTTTTCCTCTTCTCTAATTCCTTGTCTGTATTAGTATGTTCCTATATTTATTTTATTGTCTCTCAAATAGTCCATCACCAATGTCCAGTCCGTTTCCTTTATTGGCGTTCCCTTTTTTCTTGATATCAGAAAGGTTAATCTGTCCATAATTCTGATCTCTAGGATTTTTTCTAACCATTTCTCTTCTTCTGGGATCTCCTTGTCCTTCCACTTTTTTGCATAACGGATTCTTGCCCCCGTGCATAAGAGGAAGTGCAATTTATCCGTGTTTCCCTCCAGCTTCTTTTCCGTCATACCTAACAGAAATGTCTCTGGTTTTAGGGGAATATCGATCTTTAGGATTTTTTGTAAGATATCTTGGATCTTCTTCCAGTAAATTTTGGCTTTATCACACGTCCACCATAGGTGGTAATAAGTCCCTTCCATTCTCCCACATTTCCAGCAATTGGTGTTCATGTTTTTATATCTCTTCCCTAGTTTCTTGGGTGTCAAGTACCACCTGTATGCCGTCTTTATCCAATTTTCTTTTAACTCTATGGCGTACGTGTCTTCCTCTCTCCCCTCCACAGTGCTCTCTGGATATAGGTGAACTACAACTCCAAAACTCAAGGTCAACACCCAGCAAACTCTTATAGTATTTTCTCTTGGTTATGGGAGTTCTGTGTGGGAAGTTTGATTCCATTCCATCATTGGTGGAGTTCAGAATGCTCTTTGATTGCGGGTGAACTATAACTCCCAGCTGTTGAGCAAGACCTTTGTGTGTGTCTTTCTCCCATTCCTGCCAGGATATCTATGTTGTGTTCATCGAAACAGGCCAAGGTTTCACACTGAGTGTATGAATACATTTAAAAACATATTAACTATATGCATGACTGTGTTAGAGTGTCATTTTGTGTCATTTTGGTTGGTGGTGTGCCCCAGGATTTTGTAAATGTAAAAAATGTGCCGCGGCTCAAAGAAGGTTGAAAAACACTGGTCTAGGGCCTGTGTACCTGAGGGACCGCCTCTCCCCCATACGTTCCCCAGAGATCACTTCGGTCTGAAGTACAAAATCTCCGTTCGGACATACCATCTGTCTTCCACCAGGCAGTGTGCTTTCTCGGTGGTGGCACCGACACTGTGGAATGCTCTTCCCGACGAAGTGCGAGGAATTAGAGAGCTATCCTCCTTTCGCAGGGCATGCAAAACGGTCCTTTCCTTTCCCCCTGACTGAAGTATTGTAACATCTCTGGTCAACTTCATCCACTTGTATTACTGAATAGTTATATTAGTTTTACTCCGCGTTGTATGTAGTTATATAGTTATATTAGTTATATTCCGCGTTGAAGAACAGAAGAACAGGCATTGCTGAAGGAAAATCAACATGGTTTCTGCAAAGGCAAATCATGTCTTACTAACTTGTTAGAATTCTTTGAGGGTGTAAATAAACACATAGATAAAGGGGACCCAGTCGATATTGTTTACCTTGACTTTCAAAAGGCTTTTGACAAAGTCCCTCACCAAAGGCTCCTAAATAAGCTCTTCAGCCATGGAATCAGGGGACAGGTCTTGTCCTGGATTGGAACCTGGCTAAACTGTAGGAAACAAAGGGTGGTAATAAACGGACACTTCTCTGGGTGGAAAGAGGTGAGAAGTGGCGTACCCCAAGGTTCAGTTTTGGGTCCGTTACTTTTTAATTTATTCATTAATGATCTGGATGTAGGAGTGAATTCTGAGGTAGCAAAGTTTGCAGACGACACTAAATTGTTCAGGGTAGTTAAAAATGAAACTGATTGTAAAGAGCTCCAGAAAGATCTCTCGAAATTGAGTGAATGGGCAACAAAGTGGCAAATGCATTTTAACCTAAACAAGTGTAAAGTCATGCACATCGGGGCAAAGAACCCCAACTACACCTACCAATTGATGGGGTCAAAGCTTTCCGAGACAAACCAGGAAAGGGATCTTGGGGTCTTGGTGGACAGCTCAATGAAGATGTCAACCCAGTGCGCAGCAACAGTGAAAAAGCAAATTCTATGCTTGGCATGATCAGGAAGGGAATCGAAAATAGGTCGGCAAATGTTGTATTGCCTCTCTACAAATCTATGGTGAGGCCACATTTGGAGTACTGTGTACAATTCTGGTCTCCGCACCTTAAGAAGGATATAACTGGTGGGAAAAGGTACAAAAAAGGGGGACAAGAATGATCCAAGGGATGGAGCGGCTCCCTTATGAAATCAGGTTGCAACGTCTTGGTCTTTTCAGCCTTGAAAGACGGCGTCTAAGAGGTGACTTGATCGAAGTGTATAAAATCATGCATGGGATAGAAAAGGTGAATAAAGAAAAAATATTTTCTCTGTCACACAACACTAGGACTAGAGGGCACTCCCTAAAGCTCCAAGGCAGGAAAGTTAGGACTAATAAAGGGAAATATTTCTTCACCCAGAGGGTCATTGGGTTATGGAACTCACTTCCAGAGGAGGTTGTGACAGCGGTCAGCCTGGACAGCTTCAAGGCAGGATTAGACAGATTCATGGATACCAAGGGAATCAGTAGTTACTGAAATGGACATCCAAGTGCCACCTCTGTGTTGATGGAGGCAGGCAGGATTTTCCCCGGGTACTGGTTGTGGGGGGTCGGGAGCAGGTGAGGGTTTTGCCCTCCTTTCTGCTCGAGATCCCTGTGTACAACTGGTGGGCCACTGTGTGACACAGAATGCTGGACTAGATGGGCTGAGGCCCGATTCAGCATGGCTCTTCTTATGTTCTTATGTTCTTATGTGTGTTGTTGTTTTTATATTCTGTAAACCGCCCCGAGCCTACGGGAATGGAGCGGCATAGAAATTGAAATAATAAATATAAATAAATAAATTATGCTGGTTATACATGCCAGTAGTCACTTGTCTGTGACAATAGATTGGAATTCACTGCAGAATAGCATGGCTGTCTGAAATCCCAGCATTATTATGCAGAGGTGAGGGAAAACTTTGGTTGCCTGTCCCAATGTCGATAACATTCATCGTGGCTGGGTTGCAGACAGGCACAAAGCAGACCACACTCTTCTGGACCTCTGGTCCGGCTTAGAAGGCTCTGCCCGTTGGCTGTGCATCACCCAGTTTTGTCTGACCTAATTCTCGAGCGAGAGGGGAGTAGTGGCAGCTGTCAGGCAGAATCACTGCGGCACTGCAGTCGAGACGAATGTTTGGGGACAGAGATGGGAAGGAGGAATCTGGGTCCTGATTGTTTTCTTTCGAGGAAAAGAAACTTCTAGCACTTGCCTTTCTTATTTGACCGTTGGACGCTTTAGTAGTTTCTCTTTCATAAATGCATACGCAGGAACACACCTATATACTAGGCTTGGGCAATCTGGGTAAACCTTGACTCGTTTCATGTCCTTGCTTTCAGTGGGGGCACTGATCCACTTTTGGGGAACCTCCTGAAATCGGGAGGTGAGATGTCTGTATTTATTTATTTATTTATTGACTTTATTTACACCCCGCCACCATCTCCCCAAGGGGACTCGGGGCGGCTTACATGAGGCCAAGCCCAACAACACAGAATAACAACACAACAGCAATTATAAAACAATGCAATCAATAAAACTCCAACATAAGCAATAACAGACAATATAAAACCATTTCGGGCGGGCTGAATGTGAATATTAAAAATGTAAATAAATAAACACTGGATGCAGACAGAGGTAGATTGTATATAGTAAGGGTGCCCACACTTTTTCAGCATGCGGGCTACTTTTAAAACAGCCAAGTCAAAAAGATCTAATTTCCGCACGTGCGTTCCTGCCGCCGCGTGGCGCTCCTTCTGCCCGGATGGCGCTCTTTCCGCCTGCGGGGCATTGCGGGAACGAGGGAGCGCCTTCCGCAGGGCATTGCGGGAACAAGGGAGCACCTTCCACAGGGCATTGCGGGAACGAGGGAGCGCCTTTGGCAGGGCATTGCGGGTACGAGGGAGCGCCTTCTGCAGGGCATTGCGGGAACAAGGGAGTGCCTTCCGCAGGGCATTGCGGGAATGAGGGAGCACCTTCCACAGGGCATTGCGGGAACGAGGAGCGCCTTTGGCAGGGCATTGCAGGGCATTGCGGAACAAGGGGAGTGCCTTCCGCAGGGCATTGCGGGAACGAGGAGCGCCTTTGCCGAGGAGCGCAGGGCATTGCGAGGGAGCTCCTTCCTCAGGGCATTGCGGGAACGAGGAGCGCCTTTGGCAGGGCATTGCGGGTACGAGGGAGCGCCTTCTGCAGGGCATTGCGGGAACAAGGGAGTGCCTTCCGCAGGGCATTGCGGGAACGAGGGAGCGCCTTCCGCAGGGCATTGCGGGAACGAGGGAGCGCCTTCCGCAGGGCATTGCGGGAACGAGGGAGCGCCTTCCGCAGGGCATTGCAGGAACGAGGGAGCACCTTCCGCAGGGCATTGCGGGAACGAGGGAGAGCGCCTTCCGCGGGGCATTGCGGGAACGAGGGAGCACCTTCTGCAGGGCATTGCAGGAACGAGGGAGCACGTTCTGCAGGGCATTGCGGGAACGAGGGAGCACCTTCCGCAGGGCATTGCAGGAACGAGGGAGCGCCTTCCGCAGGGCATTGTGGGAACGAGGGAGCACCTTCTGCAGGGCATTGCAGGAACGAGGGAGCACCTTCCGCAGGGCATTGCGGGAACGAGGGAGCGCCTTCCGCAGGGCATTGCAGGAACGAGGGAGTGCCTTCCGCAGGGCATTACGGAAACGAGGGAGCGCCTTCCACAGGGCATTGTGGGAACGAGGGAGAGCCTTCCGCAGGGCATTGCGGGAACGAGGGAGCACCTTCCGCAGGGCATTTCGGGAACGAGGGACCGCCTTCCGCAGGGCATTGCGGGAACGAGGGAGCACCTTCCGCAGGGCATTGCGGGAACGAGGGAGCACCTTCCGCAGGGCATTGCGGGAACGAGGGAGCGCAAGGCGGGGCCTCCAGAGGCCCCACCTCACGCTCCGTCCTGCCTCTCATCCGGAAGCAACCGTGCAGCCTCCACTGCCGGCGAGAGAGAGGCAGGGCAGAGCGCGAGGCAGCTGCTATCTCCATACCAGCATTGCCTTCAACTTTGCCTTCCCTGCCAGCAGCACCTATCGTATCCAGAGCCTTGCCTGTCACTCCCACCGGAGGGGCATTGCCTCAGTTCCCTCGTGGCATGCAAGATGGCCTGCAGGACGTTGTCCCTATTGACTCTGACCACTACGAGTCTGATCAGGACCCTGAGGCTGGATCCAAAGACCCTGAGTAGGACGTATCCTCTCCCTCCGACTTTACCAAGTTCATCCTCATGAAGGCTCTAGATCTCCCTATTCATGAGATCAAGGACTCTGTCCAAGATCTCATGTTCACACCAGAAGAGCAAGGGTCTTCCTCATTCGTGGCAGTGCCACCGCTGGCGTATCTGATCAAATTGGCGAAGTACCAGATACATCCCCATACGCAGTACAAGCGGTTTCCAGATGACTGGACACCATTTACAAGGTGGACCTCTCCGCAACTGAATGGGTGGCTTGCCCCCTGAAACCTAACACGGTGGTAGTTGAGGTCGCCAAGACCAAGTGCCCTAAGGGTGCCGCCTTGACCCCACTTGATAAAGAGGGCAAAATGATGGACGGCTACGGGAAAAGAATCCACATTGCAGCCAGCTTGTTCATACGCATAGCCCACTATGCCACATACATGTCGGGCTACCAAACCTTCCTGTGGGAGAGAATTCTCCCTTATCTGGACATGCTGCCTCCTGAAGAACAGAGATTCCCTAAGGCCTTCCAGGCGGAGGCCTTGGCCCTCTCAAAGCTCCAAAAGGACATGGCCAAACACCTGGCAGACACATCGGGTGCTTCCCTCCGCGTTAGACCTGGGGCGAGAGCCATGTGCAGCTCTCGCCCCAGGTCTAACGCGGAGGGAAGCACATCCGCAGCCAAACAATTCCTTTCCGAAAATGGCGGTGGTGGCTTCGTAATGGCAAATTCACTTCCGGGTTGCTTACATCACCTCGCAGGGGCGGTCCAACGTATACACGAAGTACGCGGCCACGTAGGGCGCCATCTTCTGGGAAGGGCGCCGCCACGCCGGCCGCATCGCCGTAGCAAACTTCCCTGCTGCTGCGTCGGCTTCAGCGCCTGGCCTGCAGGAGCTTCTGGGCATGGGCCGAGATTTTCGTGCATGCGCAGTGGCTCCGGAGCTGAAGTTGAGCTCCGGAGCCTCTGTGTATGCCCAGAAGTTCCTGCTGGCTCTGAAGCCGAAACCTGTAAACACGTCACGTCAGCACTCCACCATCAAGGCTAACCTCAGTATTTGGCACGCAGGGGGCGGAGGCAAAGGGAGAGAGTTCCTCCTCAGAAAACGTGGGGGGCTCCCTTTGCCTCCGCCCTCCAGGTGCCGAACCAGAGTGCTGACGTGCAGAGGGTACAGGCTTCAGCTTCTGCGCCTGCAGGAGGTTCTGGGCATGCGCAGAAGCTCCTGCAGGCGCAGAAGCCTGTAAACACATCACGTGACGCAATTGGGCAGGCAGGGGGCAGAGGCAAAGGAAGAGGGGGCGGAGACAAAGGGAAAGGGGGCGGAGACAAAGGGGGGCGCCAAAGTAATGTTCGCTTACCATATAAAATAACCTTATACCGCCGCTGTCACCTCGTTACCGCTTCAAAAGTGAATTTAATCCGATTTCATTCCGATTTTACGAGTATTCTGACGAACCTACCCAGTCCTACAAGAATTCCTTGCGCTAGCCTTCATATAACAGTAAGCCTTCATAAACACACGTATACCCTATAGAGGTAGGGTATGGATGAGGCCATGGCTGTCCTCTTTTCTCTGTCTGCCTCGGCCCCTGTGGATTCTTCCTTCCTTTATCCTTCCACTCCAGTGAGCTGTCAGTATTCGATAAGCACAGTCCAGAACTGCAACAGCACAAGCAGATGGGCAATTGACCTGCCCACCTTTGCTATGCCGTGTTTCAACGGAACTGCTGGCGCTTTGGGATCCTTTATCTGCCAGCCTGAAATCCCACATCTCAACAGCGTCGCCAGATGAAAGCAGGTTGGGGTTCTCAGCAAGGAACTCTGTCCCTTTGCTCCTTGCCACAGTCGTCCTCATGTGCATTGGAAACGGAGTCTGACAGGCAGAACTTATCAGGTACAGAGAAACAGCTGGGAATACTCCGTGGGCCTCGGGCTTTCCGATGCAAAGCCGCAGATATGGGTACGGCAGCAGAAGCTTGGAGAGAGAGAAAACAGCTCGCTGTGCTTTTCCTCCAAGGTTTGCACAACCCGGGCACGTGCTCACCCACTGGAAAAGGGAGACCGAGTCTCCCCTTGTTGACCTTGAAAATCCCACCTTCTCTCCCACTTCTGGATCCATGATGCAAGTGAAACTGACAAAACCAGGGCAGCTGTGCTCACTTCTGCATTCATTGACTTCTCGCTGCATGCTGGGAAAGCCCCGTGGCTATTCGCACTTTCCTTACAGTGCTGAAGAAGAGGATTGCCTTCTTGGCTGATGTTGATCCCGTCCTTTCCCGCGGTCGGTGTGCCCTCACCCTCCCAACTCTGCATTTTAGTCCAAACTTTAAAGCAGTGTTTTTCAACCTTTTTTTTGAGTCGTGGCACATTTTTTACATTTACAAAATCCTGGGGCACACCACCAACCAAAATGACACAAAATGGCAAACTAACACAGTAATACATATAGTTAATATGTTTTTAAATGTAGTTATACACTCAGTGTGGAACCTGGGCCTGTTTCGATGAACACAACATAGATATCCTGGCAGGAATGGCAGAAAGACACACACACACACACAAAACATACTAATACTAACCCAAAATGACACAAAATAACACTCTAACACAGTAATACATATAGTTAATATGTTTTTAAATGTATTTATACACTCAGTGTGGAACCTGGGCCTGTTTCGATGAACACAACATAGATATCCTGGCAGGAATGGCAGAAAGACACACACACACACACACACAAAACATACTAATACTAACCCAAAATGACACAAAATAAAACACACACACAAAACATACTAATACTAACCCAAAATGACACAAAATGACACTCTAACACAGTATTACATATAGTTAAAATGTTTTTAAATGTATTTATACACTCAGTGTGGAACCTGGGCCTGTTTCGATGAACACAACATAGATATCCTGGCAGGAATGGCAGAAAGACACACACACAAAACATACTAATACTAACCCAAAATGACACAAAATGACACTTTAACACAGTAATACATATAGTTAATATGTTTTTAAATGTATTTATACACTCAGTGTGAAACCTGGGCCTGTTTCGATGAACACAACATAGATATCCTGGAAGGAATGGCAGAAAGACACACACACACAAAACATACTAATACTAACCCAAAATAACACTCTAACACAGTAATACATATAGTTAATATGTTTGTAAATGTATTTATACACTCAGTGTGAAACCTGGGCCTGTTCCGATGAACACAACATAGATATCCTGGCAGGAATGGCAGAAAGACACACACAAAGGTCTTGCTCAAGAGCTGGGAGTTATAGTTCACCAAATCAAAGCGCATTCTGAACTCCACCAATGATGGAATGGAATCAAGCTTCCCACACAGAACTACCATAACCAAGAGAGAATACTATAAGAGTTTGGTGGGCATTGACCTTGAGGTTTGGAGTTGTAGTTCACCTATATCCAGAGACCTTGAAGAAGAAGACGGCATATATACACACTATCGTACTGATGGTAGCTTGTTCAACTTAAGCCGTCTGAGCGCTCGCACTAAGACTCTAAACAAGGGGTGCTCATTAGGTAGATCATGATCTACTGGTAAATCTCGAAGGGCGTCCTGGTAGATCGCAGACAGATCGCAGGCACAGTGTGAGGAATGCTCAGGAGCTTATTATACTCACATTTAGTTGAATTCGGTCTTAAAATATATTATATGGCTCTCACTGAAATAAATTTCCTAATATTTTGCCTTTATGGCTTTCTGAGTAGTGGGTAGGTAGATCTTTCGGATTTGTTTGTTTTATAAGTAGCTCGCATGCTGGAAAAGTGTGAACACCCCTGCTCTAAACTATCTAATCCATGAGCTGCTTTTTGCTGATGCTGCTGCCCTTGTCGCCCATTCAGAAGCAGCTCTGCAGCACCTCACATCCTGCTTTGCAACAGCTGCAGAGCTGTTTGGGCTGGAAGTCAGCCTGAAGAAAATGGAAGTCCTCTACCAGCCCGCACCACAGGAAGAACACCATCATCCCCACGTCAGCATAGGCACATCTGTGCTTAAATCCATTCAGCAGTTCACCTCCCTGGGAAGCATAATCTCTTCAGACGCCAAGATTGACAAAGAGATAGATCACAGATTAGCAAAGGCATAGAGTGCATTTGGAAGGCTTCACAAAAGAGTCTGGAGCAACAAGCACCTGAGGCAAAGCACCAAAATCAGTGTGTACGGAGCTATCATACTATCTGTTCTCCTCTATGGGTCTGAAACATGGGTCACCTATTGCCAACACCTACGATTCTTCAAGTGCTTTCATCAGCGCTGTCTTCCCACAATCCTAAATATTGACGATATTGATGAATGTTGCTGTCCTTGAGCAAGCAGGGATCACCAGCATTGAGGCCATGCTATTGAGAACACAGCTGCACTGGGCAGGGCACGTCTCTAGGATGGAGGACCACCACCTCCCAAAGATATTACTCTATGGTGAACTTGCCATGGGCCAGAGCAAGAGAGGCGCCCCCCAAAAGAGATCTTAGGACTCCCTGAAATAACATCTCAGACTCGGCCAGAATGAGTCTCGAAGAGAAACGACAACGCAGAAAGAACCGCAACTTGGAAACAACATCACCCAAGGAGACTTTCTGCTGTGCTTTCTGCAACCGAACTTGCCTTTCTCAGATTGGCCTTTTTTAGTCATCAACGCGCTTGTAAAAAGCGTGGGATGAGTCATTCCTAAGAATCTTCATTCACGAAGTAATCCCGAGAGAGAGAGATATCCAGAAAGCACTGTGGAGGGGAGGGAGGAAGACGTGGGGCGAGTCTGCGCAATAGCGCCCGCACGGGTGACGTCTCTTTCCTTCCCCCCTCCCGCAGAAGCGGCAGCGTGAGCAAAGTGAGGCAAAGCGAGCAGAGCGAGGCTGGGAAGAAGGGAGCCCGAGTGGAGAAGAAAAAGTGTTCGGCAGGAGGGGGAAGAAAGGGTATTGGAGGTTCCAATTTCCCACGGCACACCTGATGATCTAGGGTGCCACGGCACACTGGTTCGGAAACACTGCTTTAAAGGAAGGATTTGGGTCTCCCCAAATTATTTTTGGTGCTTTGGATAGCTCCACCCAAGTTCAGACTGAAATTCCTTCATGAACAAGGAGTAGTCATAGAATCATAGAATCATAGAGGTGGAAGAGACCTCATGAGCCATCCAGTCCAAGTCCCTGCCAAGAAGCAGGAAAATTGCATTCAAAGCACCCGCAACAGATGGTCATCCAGCCTCTGTTTCAAAGCCTCCAAAGAAGGAGCCTCCACCACACTCCGGGGAAGAGAGTTCCACTGTTTAACAGCTCTTACACTTAGGAAGTTCTTCCCAATGTTCAGATGGAATCTCCTTTCTTGTAGTTGGAAGCCATTGTTCCATTGCGTCCTAGTCTCCAGGGCAGCAGAAAACAAGCGTGCTCCTTCCTCCCTGTGATTTCGCCTCACATATTTATACATGGCCCTTATCATGTCTCCTCTCAGCTTTCTCTTCTTCGGGCTATTTATTTTATATTTATATCTGTTATTTAACATCTACATGCAGCCGCTTGCACAGCTGGTGCGGAGTTATGGGCTGGAGTGTCACCAGTACGCTGACGACACCCAGCTCATTCTGAGGATGGAGGGCAGGCCGGGTTCTGTCCCCGATAATTTCCAACACTGCCTCGAAGCCGCATTGGATGGCTGCGAGCCAGTAGGTTGAGGGTGAATCCGCGAAGACGGAGATCTTGTGGCTGGGTCGCCCGGGTGATGTTAATGTCCAGCTTCCGAGCCTGGACGGTGCGGTGTTATGCCCATCGCCTCCGTAAAGAGCCTGGGGGTCCATTTGACTCCCAGCTGACCATGGAGGCCCAGGTCTCTGCGGTCAGCAAGATCACTTTTTTCATCTGCGACAGGCAAGGAGGCTGGCCCCTATCTCTCCCGGAACGATCTGGCCACGGTGATCCGCCACAGTCATCTCAAGGCTGGATTACTGCAACGCGCTTCACGTTGGCCTTCCTCTGTCGGTGACCCGGAAGCTCAGGCTAGTGCAGAACACTGCCGCCCGGCTCCTGTCTGGCACGCCAGCTGGCGCCCACATAACACCTGTTTTGCAGGATCTGCACTGGCTGCCAATTGAGCACCGGATCACCTTTCAAAGTGTTGGTCCTCACCTTTAAGGCCTTACACGGCCTGGGGCCAGCGTATTTGAGGGACCGTCTCACCCCATATTGCCCTCCGAGATCACTTCGGTCTGAGGACTCCAATCTCCTGGAGATACCTTCAGCTAAACTCGCAAGGCTGACTGCTACCCGCCGGAGGGCGTTCTCTGTCATAGCACCTACGCTGTGGAACGCCTCCCGGCCGGAACTCGGGCTATGAAGGACTTGCTCCCGCTAGACGGGCCTGTAAAACATACCTGTTGAAGCAGGCCTTTGGAGAGTAAGTCCTGCCCATGCCCCGCCATCTATTCGTTCTTCTGAGGATGATGTGCTGTTCATTGTTTTAACTGTGTTATTAATTACTGTACTGCTGTTGTTTTTAATTGTTTTTAACTGCTTATTGCCTGTATTTTACTGTGCCCTTCGGCTCCTGTAAGCCGCCGCGAGCCTCAGGGAGTCGGCGGCATAGAAGCCCGAATAATAAATAAATAAAATAAATATATATTTATTTCCCGCATTTGTATCCCGATACTTTTATTAGTATTATTATTATTCGAATTTATACACCGCCACTCCCTGAAGGCTCGGAGCGGTTTACAAACAGAACAATAAAGTTAACGGTAAATAACCACAAACACACAACATATAATAAACAACAGTTCAGGACTACCCTATGCCCACCGTTCTAATATTAATCAAGCTGCATGGTCTCTGATTCCTATTTGAGGCCTTCGGATCTTGAGGACCCGGTGTAAAGCTCAACTCTCCCTGGAAAACTTTTGGCTGTATGGGTGAGCAGAAAGATTTTTTGTCTTGGGCTCCTGTAGCATGTGAAAGGGTACAATTGTTCCCTTTTAATGTGGAAGATGCCTTCCTATCCGAAGCCTGATCGGGGTTATGCTATAATGGATTGCATCAATGATGTTTATAGACGCTGTATATAACATAATCAGCCTTGATAAAGCCATAAGATTGGTGAAACGGTTTTTCTCGCCATCTACCCTAAGCACAAGCAAGCAGTCGGCATTTCATTTCCTACCTTGGAAGCCTTGATATTGGCATTCGCATCTGTGACGACTTCGGATGCACCCAATATTCTAATCACTGCCACCAACCTAATTACTCTAATTAGGATTTTGAAAATTAACCAAGATGTTCAGTTAGGCTCCTAACTAAATAACCAGCTATGAGGTAACGGTGAGGAGACGCGATGGAGACTGTGGTAAAAGTTAAAATGAAAGTATTTATTAACTTTTTACAAACAAACGAGGCACAGAGCTTGATGGTTAACTACTAACGAGGCAACGAGCATACAGTTATTCACTTTGAGGTAACAAGCGTATGGTTAACAACTTAATGGCAAAAGCGTATGGTTCCCAAAAGATCTAAGTGTGCTGGAGCATACGGTTACAACCAGAGGTTTCTTTATCTTAGATCTTAAAACCAGCAAATCCAGTCAGTGCTGAGTCATGACTGGAAAAGCCCTGTTCCACCAAACTGCAACCAGTGCGAACAGCTTGTTTCAACCAGGAACTTCCTCCAAGACAGTTCCCTGAGTCTTGCTTCTGAATGGGGCTAACAGACTCGTGCTAGCTTCCCCCAGTCTTAGAGCCCACCTTTCTCTGTAACAAGAGACTCCAAGGTGTATACCGGCTCTGTCCTTCTAAGTGGCCCCCTAAATCCTATGCTGTCCCTAAGACCTGTCAGCTTAGCTGACCCCTTAGTACAGACTAATTCCTAGGTGATCCACTAAAGAATAGACTGTTTCAGATTCACCTCAGAGGCTAGGATGTTGCTTATCCAAAAGCCTCTTCAAGACTGCTAAGGCTGAGATGTTTCTCAATCACAGCCTAGCACAAGACACATGAGGCTCAGATGCTTCTCCTCTGAAGCCTCTCACAAGACTAACTATACCTGTCAGGAATCCTCCCTCCTACAAAGCTAGACTCCTCCCCCCATGGCTCTCAGCCAATTACTTGGGAGAGTCTGTATCCATACAGAAGAGCAGCTAGACCACTTCCCCTTTCTCTGGCAACTCCCTCACTCTAATGTCTGCTCTGCTGAACTCCCTTCCCAAGATGGATGCCAGCTATTTCCACCAGGGAGCCAAACTGCAAAACAGGCCCCGGCCTACCTAGAATGGGTGAGTCCTTACAGCGTCCAACTTACTTCCGCGATTTGCAACACCTTTACTTCATCATTGCTTTGCGACTTGCCTGTACTACAAGTGAACGCCGGAGCATTTGCCTGGCAGCATCTGCACGAAACAAGGAGGTTTCAATATCCCACTCCCTGTGGCTTACTTTGGATATTTTTCCTTTGGAGATAGAAGATCTTACGCTTTCCTTTTTGGATACTATATGCCCTCTGGATTACCGCCTATTTAATGTTTGTAACAAGGACTTTATCCAACCTATTGAGGACTGTGTATATCGCGGACGCTACTAACTGGTACTGTAGTTGTTGACTTTATCATTGCATTGCTCTATTTTGTATTATCATTATAATACTATTGATGAGAGATTGATCTTATTGTCGTTGGGTTGTTTCTCCAGTGTTTGTTTGCTGCTATCGAGCCAGGCATCGTCCCCCATTCTGTATCTTTGCATTTCCTTTTTTTCTGCATAAGTGGAGTCTCTTGCATTTTTCCCTGTTGAAATCCTTGTGTTAGTTCTGCCCCATCATCTCTCTAATCTGTTCAGATTGTTGTGAATTCTGCTCCTGTCTTCTGGAGTATTGGCTATTCCTCCCCATTTGGTGTTGTCTGCAAACTTGATGATAATGCGTTCTAACCCTTCATCCAAGGCATTAATAAAGATGCCATACAGCCCGAAAGACCTGTTCAAAAGGCCAAACAGGGCATAGTGTTACAGCCCGTGTTGGATGGGGTGACACTCCCCCTGAAGACGCAGGTTCGCAGCTTGGGAGTGATCCTGGACTCATCGCTGAGCCTGGAAGCCCAGGTCTCGGCGGTGGCCAGGGAGCTTTTTGCACAGTTAAGACTCGTGCGCCAAGATGCACCCGTTCATGGGAAGTCTGATCTGGCTACAATCGTCCACATTCTGGTCACATCCCGAATAGATTACTGCAACGCACTCTACGTGGGGCTGCCTTTGAAGACAGTTCGGAAATTGCAGCTAGTCCAACCGGGGGACAGCCAGATTGTTAATTGGAGCTACATACAGGGAGCATACCACCCCCCTGTTGTGTCAGCTCCACTGGCTGCCTGTCCACTTCTGACAGGTTTTGACCTTTAAAGCTCTATACGGTTCTGGCCCAGCTTACTTGTCCGAACGCATCAGTCTCTATGTCCCACCTCATAATTTAAGATCATCCGGGGAGGCCCTGCTCTCGTTTCCGCCAACTTCTCAAATGCGGTTGGTGGGGACGAGAGAGAGGGCCTTCTCGGTGGTGGCTCCCCGTCTGTGGAATGCGCTTCTAAGCGACATACGATCAACCCCATCCCTCCTGGCGTTCAGGAAAAAAGTGAAATCGAGGCTCTGGGACCAGGCTTTTGCACATTAGCACAATGCAGCACTTTGGATTGGAATTGATAAGTTGTTGGTTATGGCTCAATGTTTATGTGGTAGACGAAACTCTGTTTTTAACTTAAGTGTATGTGTATTATGTGTCAATGCTAATCGTATTTTAATTCTGAATGTTTATGGTTTTATATTGTATTTATATTGTGTATCGGCATCGAATTGTTGCCTTTTGTGAGGCCGCTCTGAGTCCCCCCTCAGGGGTTGAGAAGAGCGGGGTAGAAATGATGTAAATAAATAAATAAATAAATAAATACAACAACCCATAAATATAATGTATTATTATTATTAATAATAATACATTTTATTTATGGGTTGTTGTATTTATTTATTTATTTATTTACATCATTATTTATTATTATTAACTATTATTAATTATATTATTAATTATTATTAATAATAATAATAATACATTTTATTTATGGGTTGTTGTATTTATTTATTTATTTATTTACATCATTATTTATTATTATTAACTATTATTAATTATTATTAATTATTAATAATAATAATAATAATAATGGGAAAAAGTTAGGGTAGGAGCACAGAAGAGGAAATATGCTCCTGATAATTCTCTATATCTACAGGTTGAGCAACCCTTATCCAGAAATCCCAAATACTCCAAAATTTGAAATTGTCCACATTGGTGATACAACCACAGCCTTGCTTTCTGATGCCCAGACTTTGTTTCCTGTGCAAGACTGCCTTCCAGCTAGAATCACAAAGTGTAGATGAGGCATACAAGAGTGTTGTGTTTAGACTTGCCTAGCTCTGCATCTGCAAGAGATCCTTTTTCTGTACATAGACGAAAATATTGGTATTCCAAAATCCGGGGGGGGGGGGGGGGATGTGAAAGCCAAAACTCTTCTCATTCCAAGCATTTCACATGACAGATACTCAGCCCGTTAGAACAAGTAATTGCAGGGAGTTATCACTGCGACAAAATGACTTTCTTCCTTGCACTGTTGAACTAAATCTCTGACAGTCATTGAAACTAACCTCGGGACAAGCAGGTGACTTCGTTGTCAGTGAATGGTAAATCTAAACTTGAGATGTAAAGGTGGACTCATAATTTCCAATCACTGTTTAAAGTTTAGATCGGGGTCGGGAACTTTTTTGACTCAGAGAGCCATGAAAGCAAAATATTTGGAAATTTATTTCAGCGAGAGCCATATATATATATAAAATACATTTTAAGACTGAATTCAACTCAATGTGAGTCTCTACGTACATACGATGAGAAAAGGATTCCCCCCCGGCAGAATGAGGGGACACTTCAGACCTGGCTCTGCAAAAGGCATGATCAGGACTCTGGGAAGGAAGAGAAGACAAAAGGAAGGAAGGGGGAAACAAAGACAGAGGAAATAAAGGAAGGAGGGGGAGAGGAAGAAAGAAAAGAAGAATGAACTATGGAAAAGGAAGAAAAGAAAAACAGGACAGAGACAAGGGGGAAAGAAAGAAGGAAATGAGAAGGGAGGAAAGGGTGGGAAAAGAAAGGAAAGGGAGGGAGGAAAAAGTAAAATAATGAAGGGGGGAAAGAAAAGAAAGAAGGGGAGAGAGGGGGAAGTGAAAAGGAAGGAAGGAGAAGGAAAGGAAGACTTGGGGGGAAAGAATAGAAGAGGAAGGAAGAGGGAGGGAGAATGGAGGAAGGAAGGAAAGGGAGGGAGGGAGGGAAAATGAATGAGAGAAGGAAAGGGTGAAGGGGAGAAAGAAAGGAAGGTAGGGGAAGGAAGGAAGAGGGCAAATGGAGGAAAGAAGGATGGTGAGAGCGGAAGGAAAAAGGAAGGAGAGAAGGAGAAGGAAAGGGTGAAGGGAAGAAAAAAGGAAGGAAGAGGGAAAATGGATGAAAGAAGGAAGGGGGGAGAGAGAGAGGGAAAAGGAAGGAGAGAAGGAAAGGGTGAAGGAGGAGAAAGGAAGGAAGGAAGAGGAAGGAAGAGGGAAAATGGATGAAAGAAGGAAGGGGAGAAAGAGAGGGAAAAGGAAGGAGAGAAGGAGAAGGAAAGGGTGAAGGGGAGAAAGAAAGGAAGGTAGGGGAAGGAAGGAAGAGGGCAAATGGAGGAAAGAAGGATGGTGAGAGAGGGAGGAAAAAGGAAGGAGAGAAGGAGAAGGAAAGGGTGAAGGGAAGAAAAAAGGAAGGAAGAGGGAAAATGGATGAAAGAAGCAAGGGGAGAGAGAGAGGGAAAAGGAAGGAGAGAAGGAGAAGGAAAGGGTGAAGGAGGAGAAAGAAAGGAAGGAAGAGGAAGGAAGAGGGAAAATGGATGAAAGAAGGAAGGGAAGAGAGAGGGAAAAGGAAGAAGAGAAGGAGAAGGAAAGGGTGAAGGGGAGAAAGAAAGGAAGGAAGAGGAAGGAAGGAAGGAAGGAAGGAAGAGAATGGAGGAAAGAAGGAAGGGGAGAGAGGCAGGGAAAAGGAAGGAAAGAAGGAATGGAAGAGGAAGGAAGGAATGAAGAGGGAGGGAAGAAAGTCGTTAGGGAGAAAGGGAGGAAAAAGAATGAAAGAAAAACAGAAGGAAAAGAAAGGAAGAGGAAGGAAGGAAGGAAGGAAGGAAGGGCGCGGGGCCAAGGCGGACCTTGGTGTCGACATTGGCAAGGCAGTCCCTCCGGAAGGAGTCGAAGAGGCAGTGGCTCTTGAGCTGGGTGTCCCCTGGGGGCAGCGAGGCCAAGTCCGTGGCGCCAGGGGCAGGCCCGCCTCCGCCACCTCTCCCGAGGCCCATGGCGGAGGACGAAGAGGAAGACGAGGACGAGGTGCCCCCGCCGGGCTCTGCCATCCCCGGCGAAGAGGGCGCAGGGCCCCGAGAGCAGCGGGGGATGAGGAAGAAGTGGCAATGGCGGCGCAGAAGTGGCAGTCGCAGTGCATGGGCGTCTCTGGAGAGCCAGATGCAATCATGAAAAGAGCCACATCTGTCTCCCGAGCTATAGGTTCCCTACCCCTGGTTTAGATTAAACACCAAAATGTATTCACCACCCTATTGGAATGGGTGATGAAATTAAAATGCATTGGATGTCTCAGCTGTAGACTTTATTTCCGTTGTTTCCTTTTTCTCCCTTTTCCATCTCCAGGTCTCCAGGTCATCTTCCCTCAGTACTTACAAGAGAAATTTGTGCAGTCGGCATTGAGTTACATCATGTGCAATGGAGAGGGAGAATATATTTGCCAAGACAGCCAGTGTGGTTGCCAGTGTGCTGAAGAATTCCCGCAGTGCAATTGCCCCATCACCGACATTCAGATCATGGAATACACATTGGCCAACATGGCAAAGTCTTGGACAGAGGCGTACAAAGATCTAGAGAACTCAGGTAATGATGGGAGACGGAGGGAAAGAGCCTCCTCCTGTAACATCCCAGTGTTGTCTACTAGGCTTGTGCATAATTTCGTTTTTAATTCTGCCTAAGAGCGGCCTGGAGGGAAATGAGGGGAGTTAGGATTGGCTGGTAGAGAAGGGGGGGGAGCCAGTCTTTGGGTCGATTGTCATAAGGAAGATGGGTGTAATCTCCCCTTGGGGAGATGGTGGCAGGGTATAAATAAAGTTTTATTATTATTATTAATATAATGAACCCCCTACCCGGAAGGCTAGGAAAAGCCTGAAAAAGTAGGCCCAAGACATTGGCAGCCATTTTAAGTTAGGTGTCCTGGAGGCATCCATTTTAGGATTCTCATTTCCAAAAGGGTGTGTGCCTAAAGAGCAGGCTGGAGGGACATGAGGGGAGTTAGGATTGGCTGGTAGAGAAGGGGGCGGAGCCTAACTTGGGAAAAGAAAAAATGCCCTGAAGAGGAGGGGTCCATTTTAGGAGTCTCATTTCCAAAAGGGGCGTGCCTAAAGAGCAGCCTGGAGGGAAATGATGGGAGTTATGATTGGCTGGTAGAGAAGGGGGTGGAGCCTAACTTGGAAAAAGAAAAAAATGCCCTGAAAAGGAGGCGTCCATTTTAGGATTCTCATTTCCAAAAGGGGGCGTGCCTAAAGAGCAGCCTGGAGGGAAATGAGGGGAGTTAGGATTGGCTGGTAGAGAAGGGGGTGGAGCCTAACTTGGAAAAAGAAAAAAATGCCCTGAAAAGGAGGCGTCCATTTTAGGATTCTCATTTCCAAAAGGTGGCGTGCCTAAAGAGCAGTCTGGAGGGAAATGAGGGGAGTTAGGATTGGCTGGTAGAGAAGGGGGTGGAGCCTAACTTGGGAAAAGAAAAAAATGCCCTGAAGAGGAGGCATCCATTTTAGGATTCTCATTTCCAAAAGGTGGCGTGCCTAAAGAGCAGGCTGGAGGGAAATGAGGGGAGTTAGGATTGGCTGGTAGAGAAGGGGGTGGAGCCTAACTTGGAAAAAGAAAAAATGCCCTGAAGAGGAGGTGTCCATTTTAGGATTCTCATTTCCAAAAGGTGGCGTGCCTAAAGTGCAGTCTGGATGGAAATGAGGGGAGTTAGGATTGGCTGGTAGAGAAGGGGGTGGGGCCTAACTTGGAAAAAGAAAAAAAAAAGCCCTGAAAAGGAGGCGTCCATTTTAGGATTCTCAATTCCAAAAGGGGGCGTGCCTAAAGAGCAGCCTGGAGGGAAATGAGGGGAGTTAGGATTGGCTGGTAGAGAAGGGGGTGGAGCCTAACTTGGAAAAAGAAAAAAATGCCCTGAAGAGGAGGCGTCCATTTTAGGATTCTCATTTCCAAAAGGGGGCGTGCCTAAAGAGCAGCCTGGAGGGAAATGAGGGGAGTTAGGATTGGCTGGTAGAGAAGGGGCGGAGCCTAACTTGGAAAACGGGGGGAAATGCCCTGAAGTGGAGGCGTTATAAAATCTGACAGCAGAGTGGGTCTGGCTGTCAAAGGAGAAGGAATTAGTGTTAGAGAGAAGACGCCTGAGTGGTCAGGTGGCTGGCAGAGTTATCTGGCGTGTAGCTTCTACAGCACTCAGGGAAGATAGTGTGTAGAGGTGTAGCTAGAGTAGGACTATCTGTATTGGAGTTAAGATTTACTAGGCAGAGAGGAGGTCCTGTCAGTAAATTCTTTGGAGGGGGAAAGGAGTTGAACTTTGTAACTAAGATATGAGCTGTTTAAAGGAACCATACGCTTTCATGCCCAAATCTCTGAAACCATTAAGCTTAGTACCTATCTTGTAAGTTCTCTTCAATAAACTTCATTATGTTTATATTCATGTTTCCCCAGATGAATTTAAATCTTTCATGAAAAGGCTACCTAGCAACCATTTCCTGACCATTGGAAGCATCCACCAGCACTGGGGGAATGATTGGGACCTTCAGAACCGGTACAAACTCCTACAGAGTTCCATGGAGATCCAGCGCCAGAAGATCCAACGCACTGCCCGCAAACTTTTCGGCCTCAGCATCCGCTGTCGACACAACCCTAACCACCAGCTGCCTCGAGAAAGGTATCAGCATCCTTCATTTAGCTGTCCTCGTGTGTAAAAAGTTGTGGCTGTGTGAGACTGTGGGATAGTGACACATTCCTTCCCAGGTAACCTCAAAACTCAAGATTGTGAATGACCATGTTTTTATACATTGGGATATTTTAGTCTTAAGGTGAAAAGCACATATCTGTGTATTAGATGGATTAGGAAACAGCTGGTTTTCCCTGTAATAGGCAGTAGGACCACCTAAAGCAGGGCTGCCCAGGAAGTCGATCGTGATCAACTGGTCGATCCCGGGACCAAAAGAGGTTGATCCCAGCTGGATGGGGCACTTCTAGAGGGGGCGGAGCCATGCCATGCCAAGCCACGCCCCCTCCCCGGCTTCAGCGCTACCACAGCTTCTCCAGGCTTGAGGAGGGTAGTGCCAAGCCAGTAGTGGCTATCTATGCCACCACTGGCTTGGCACTACCCTCCTCTACCCTGGAGAAGCTGTGGTAGCACTAAAGCCAGAGGGGGGAGGGGACGGAGCCAGGCCACGCAAATCCCTCCCCCGGCTTCAGCGCTAGCACAGCTTCTTCAGCCTTGAGGAGGGTAGTGCCAAGCCAGTAGTGGCTAGTTATGCCACCACTGGCTTGGCACTACCTCCTCTACCCTGGGGAAGCTGTGGTAGCACTAAAGCCAGAGGGGGGGGGGCGGAGCCAGGCCACGCAAAGCCCCTCCCGGCTTCAGCGCTACCACAGCTTCTTCTGCCTTGAAGAGGGTAGTGCCAAGCCACTACTGGCTTGTCACTACCCTCCTCTAGCCTGGAGAAGCTGTGGTAGCGCTAAAGCCAGAGTGGGGAGGGGCGGAGCCATGCCGCACGACCCGCCCCTCCCCCAGCTACAGCTCTACCACAGCTTCTTCAGCCTTGAGGAGGGTAGTGCCAAGCCAGTCGTGGCTACTAGCTATGCCACCACTGGCTTGGCACTACCCTCCTCTACCCTGGAGAAGCTGTGGTAGCGCAAAGCCAGAGGGGAGGGGCAGAGCCAGGCCACGCAAGTCCTCCCCGGCTGCGCTACCACAGCTTCTTCAGTCTTGAGGAGGGTAGTGCCAAGCCAGTCGTGGCTAGTTATGCCACCACTGGCTTGGCACTACCCTCCTCTAGCCTGGAGAAGCTGTGGTAGCACTAAAGCCAGAGGGAGGGGACGGAGCCAGGCCACGCAAAGCCCCTCCCCCGGCTTCAGCGCTACCACAGCTTCTTCAGCCTTGAGGAGGGTAGTGCCAAGTCAATCGTGGCTAGTTATGCCACCACTGGATTGGCACTACCCTCCTCTAGCCTGGAGAAGCTGTGGTAGCGCTAAAGCCAGAGGGGAGAGGGGGCGGAGCCAAGCCGCACTAAGCCCCGCCCCCTCCGTGGCTTCAGCGCTACCACAGCTTCTTCAGCCTTGAGGAGGGTAGTGCCAAGCCAGTAGTGGCTAATTATGCCACCACTGGCTTGGCATTACTCTCCTCTAGCCTGGAGAAGCTGTGGTAGCGCTAAAGCCAGAGGGCGGAGGGGCGGAGCCAGGCCACGCAAAGCCCCTCGGCTTCAGCACTACCACAGCTTCTTCATCCTGAGGAGGGTAGTGTCAAGCCAGTAGTGGCTACTAGCTATGCCACCACTGGCTTGTCTCTACCTTCCTCAAGCCTGGAGAAGCTGTGGTAGCGCTAAAGCCAGAGGGGGGGGGCGGAGCCATGCCGCACTAAGCCCCGCCCCCTCCCCCGGCTACAGCTCTATCACAGCTTCTTCAGCCTGAGGAGGGTAGTGCCAAGCCAGTAGTGGCTACTAGCTATGCCATCACTGGCTTGGCACTACCCTCCTCAAACCTGGAGAGGCTGTGGTAGAGCTAAAGCCAGGCCGCATCAAGCCCCGCCCCCTCCCCCTGCTCCGCCCTGCTTCTCTCTCGGTAGATCTTTCTGACTTGGTTTTATTATAAGTAGCTCGCATGTTGAGAAGGTGTGGGCACCCCTGACCTAAAGCTTCAGAGAGCTTCTATTCAACCATTTCAAAGCTTTAGCAGTGATGGCAGAATCGTCAGCATAGATGAAACTTTCGGTTATTTCTGGCAGTGGCTAGTCATTTGTGTAAATGTTAAATAATGATGGAGCAAGCACACTCGTCTGAGTCAGGCCGTTCATCTGTTTTCACCGTCTGCTTCTGAGGCCCTGGAACTCAACAAAAAAGCTCCTGTTTTGTAGCAGATTTCTTATACAATGGGCGAGGTGGTAGTCCTTTGTGATATTATGAATTTTTCTCAGGAGACGATGATGATTTACAGTATCATAAACTGCTGACAGCCTGTAATCTGCTGAAATAGATCCAATGAGTCTACTGTAAAAGATTCCAGCCCTTGCCAAAACAAGTATGGCCAAAGGAGGGAGATTGAGCTGTTGTTTGACTGCAACTCCCAATATGTCTCTGCCTGCCAAGGTTGGTGAGTAGGCCTGGGTAGGTTCGTTGGAATGCTCGTAAAATCGGAATGAATTAGGATTAAATTCACTTTTGAAGCAGTTTCGAAGTGATGTAAGCCAGTGTTTCTCAACCAGTGTGCCGTGGCACACTAGTGTGCCGTGTGCGATCATCAGGTGTGCCGCGAGAAAAGCTCTCTGCCCCCCTTCCTTCCCCCCTCCTCCTGCCAAACTCCTGCTGCTTGGGAGAGGAGGAGGAAGGGCCGGGCGCCGCCTCCTTCGGCTGTTTCCCCAACCAGCCTCCAATCCGCCATGACTCCCGCCATGACTCCCGCCCCTTGCTTGTTGAAGCCGCATGGAGGAGGAGCCCTGCCTACTGAAGCCCATCCACCGCTCATGCTCCTCCTCTGTGAGAGAGCTGAAGCCGGGGGAGATGACGCCAGCCTGGCTCCGCCCCCTCCCCCGCTTCAGCACTCCCACAGCTTCGCCAGCCTTGAGGGGGCAGTGCCAAGCCAGCGGTGGCAGAGCCAGCACAATGCTGGCTGGGCACTGCCCTCTCAAGGCGGGCGACGCTGTGGGAGTTCTGAAGCCGGGAGAGGGGCGGGCATCAAGCGGCCTGGCTCCGCCCCTCCCCAGCTTCAGCGCTCCTACAGCTTTGCCAGCCTTGAGGGGGCAGTGCCAAACCCGCGGTGGCAGAGCCAGCACAATGCTGGCTTGGCACTGCCCCCTCAAGGCTGGCAAAGCTGTGGGAGAACTGAAGCCGGGAGGGGCGGGGCATGGCGTGGCCTGGCTCCTCCCCCTCCCCCGCCTTCGGCACTCCCAGCAGCTGCTCCCACCAGGTCACCATCCCCCAGCCCTTCTTTACTGTGTTAGTGTCATTTTGGTTGGTGATGTGCCCCCGGATTTTTTTAATGTTAAAAGTGTGCCGCGGCTCAAAAAAGGTTAGGAAACACTGATGTAAGCAACCCGGATCGAATTTGCCATTTAGAAGCCGTTGCCATTTTTGGAAAGGAATCGGCATTAGATTCCCACCCCTCCCGAGGTGTTTCCCCCTCATTGGCTGTTTAACCCAGTTTGGAGGCGGATGTCCTTCCCTTCGCGTCAGAACTGGAGCGACAGCCGCATCCAAAGTGGGTTAAACACGGCTGTCGCCCTAGTTTATTTATTTATTTATTTCAATTTGTATACCGTCCTTTCCAGGATGGCTCAGAGCGGTTTACAGCACATAAAATCACAACAATACAACAGTGAATGACAACATAAAATCCCATTTCCCAGTAATCCAACTAAAACAATATTCATCTACCAACCAAAAATTAGAGGTCAAAAGCCCGTCTAAAGAGCACAGTTTTACAGGCTTTCCGGAAGGCCGGCAATTCGCAGGTTGCTTGGACCTCCGGCGGCAGGGCGTTCCAAAGGCTTGGTGCCACAACAGAGAAGGCCCTCTCGCGTTGATGATAAATTAATGGTACGTAGGGAAGGGATCTGCCAGAGGTTGTGGACCTCAAATTGAAGAGATCTCTGGGGAACATATGGGAGTAGGTGATCCCTCAGGTACACCAGCCCCAGACCATACAAGGCCTTAAAAGTCAGAACCAGCACTTTGAAGATGATCCGGTGCTCAATTGGCAACCAGTGCAGTTGCTGCAGGGTTGGAATGATGTAGGCCCTGGCCGGCACTCCGGCCAGGAGTCTCGCTGCAGCATTCTGCACCAGTTTAAGCTTACGGATGACCGACAAAGGAAGGCCAATGTAAAGGGCGTTACAGTAGTCCAGTTTCGAGATGACCGTCACCTGGATTACCGTGGCTAGGTCGTTCCTAGTGAGATAGGGCGCCAGCCGCCTAGCCTGCCGCAGATGGAAAAATGCGGATCTGCTGACAGCAGAGACCTGGGCTTCCATTGTCAGCAGTGGGTCCAACTGAACCCCCAGACTCTTTACTAATGACGACGGGCGTAATGGCTCGCCGTCCACTGTAGACAGCCGGAGCCCACTCCCACCCGGACCACCCAGCCAAAGTATCTCCGTCTTTGATGGATTCACTCTCAACTGGCCAACCAGTCACGGCTTCAAGGCATAGCTGGAAACAATCAGGTACAGAGTCCGGCCGGCCATCCTCAGCACCAGCTGGGTGTCATCAGCGTACTTATGACACTCCAGACCAAAACAATTTGGCAAGTGGTCGCATGTACAGTAGATGTTAAATAATAAAGGGGAGGTAATAGCTCCCTGAGGGACCCCACAATTTAGGGGGAGCCTCTTGGAAACCATACCTCCTCTCTCCACTCGCTGTCCCCGATCTTGGAGAAAAGAGGACGCCCATTTAAGAGCAGACCCCCTAACCCCTGTCACGGCTAAGCGGTGGGTTAACAATGTGTGGTCTACCGTATCAAAAGCTGCCGTGAGGTCCAATAATACGAGCAACGCCGATCCCCCTTGATCCAATTGGCAGCGGAGCTGGTCTGTGATGGCGACCAGCACAGTCTCTGTCCCATGCCCAATACGGAAGCCGGACTGGAAGGGATCTAATCCGGCTGTTTCATTTAGGAACTGCTGCAGCTGGACCGCTACTGCCCTCTCAATCACATCCCAAATAGATTACTGCAACGCACTCTACGTGGGGCTGCCTTTGAAGACAGTTCGGAAATTACAACTAGTCCAATGGGCGGCAGCCAGATTACTAACTGGAGCTACATACAGGGAGCATACCACCCCCCTGTTGTGTCAGCTCCACTGGCTGCCTATCCACTTCCGAGCTCAATTCAAAGTGCTGGTCTTGACCTTTAAAGCTGTATACGGTTCTGGCCCAGCTTACTTGTCCGAACGCATCTGCCGCTACATCCCACCTCGTAATTTAAGATCAGCCGGGGAGGCCCTGCTCTCGCTCCCGCCGACTTCTCAAATGCGGCTGGTGGGGACGAGGGAGAGGGCCTTCTCGGTGGTGGCTCCCCATCTGTGGAATGCGCTTCCTAGTGACATACGATCAATTCCATCCCTCCTGACATTCAGGAAAAAAGTAAAAGCCTGGCTATGGGACCAGGCGTTTGCACACTAGCACAAGGCAGCATTTTAGACTGGATTTTAATGGAAAGTTTGATGAATAGGGCTCAATGCTTTTATGGACGGAACACTGTGATTTTTGTTTGTTTGTTTGTTGTTGTTGGTTTTTTTAAACTTAAATGAATGTGTATGATATGTTGATGTAATTGTATTTTAATGTGTAATGTTTTGGGGGTTTTATACTGTGTTTTATGTGTTTTACTGTGTTGGCATCGAATTGTGCCTTTTTGGAAGCCGCTCTGAGTCCCCCCTCGGGGGTTGAGAAGAGCGGGGTAAAATGCCAGAAATAAATAAATAAATAAATTACCCAGAAACGGTAAATTCGAAACTGGGCGGTAACAGGAGGGAACCGAACGATCTAAGTCCGGTTTTTTCAGTCCGGTTAGTTCTGATGCGGAGGGAAGACATCTCCATTCAAACTGGATTAAACATACGTCTCCGCCGTTAACGAAGCCATTCCGAAATTTTGGAATTCATTCGGGAAATTCCGAAAATTTTACGGGAAATTTCAGAAGTCGTGCAGAAGTGCCAGCGCCCCCTACATCCGGAACAGGTTTTGAACCATTCTTTAAAAATCAAACAGGCAGGGGCGGTCTAAGGTAATTTTAAATGGTAGGCGAACATTATTTTGGTGCCCCCCCAAAAAAAAACATTATTTTGCCGCCCCCCATGTAAAACAAATATACAATTATAATATCACAATACCATTAGTAGTATTATATTGTATCAATGTATATATAATATATTATACCATACTCATACTATATTATATCATAATTATACTACATTACAATATAATTATATTATAATATATTGACATTATAATATAATGTAACATTCTATTATATTATTATTATAAATAATAAAATTTATTTAAATAAAACTATCCTCTACTAAATATTTTCATTACTCCTATAAAACTCAAATAACCCAAAATAAAGTAAAATAAAATATTATATATTACTATTTTCTACAATACCACTATACTGCAATATTGTTTGTAATATTACATGTAATATAAAATATATCATTATTCTATTGTTATATTGTATTTGTATTATATTGTATGACAATATTAAGCAACAAGAATAATAATCAGCAAGAAATGCCATGTAAATGCATCAAAATCAGAATATATTACCTACCACCCGTCTCATAATTCATAGGAGTCTCCCATAAGTCCAAAATTAGGATCCCAATGTAAATGTAAATAGGAAAACAGCCAAAATGTTCAAATGAGGTCGAATACAGGCAGCGCGGCCTGGGCAAACTTGGGCCCTCCCTCCCCCTAGGTGTTTTGGCCTCCAACTCCCACAACTCCTCATAGCCTCAGGCCCCTCAGGTCTAGACAGAAATAGAGCCGAAGAAAGGAAGGAGGGAGAGAAGAGGTCACAGAGGAGGAGGAGGAAAGCCCTTCATTCATTCCTTCACTTACACTTCCTTCACTGATTCTTTTCTCCTTCCCCGCAAAACGCATAGCGCGCGGAGACAAAGGGAGAGGGAAGCACTCCTGCCTGCCCGATAGGGAGTGCTTTGCTTACAGGCTTCTGCGCAAGGGAGCTACTGGGCATGAGCGGAGGTTTTCGCGCATGTGCAGTTGCTTCTGCGCTCAACTTCAGCTCCAGAGCAACTGCGCCTGCGTGAAAACCTCCGCGCGTGCCCAGAAGCGGCGTCGGAGCGCACAAGGCCCGGGTCAAAAAGCAGGCAGCTGCAGCACTGTCTGAGGAACATCGGCAGGGCCAGGATGGCGCCCCATGTGGCCGGGATGGCGCCCCCTTCCCAGATGGCGCCCTTGGCGGCCGCCTACTTGGCCTATCTTGTAGGACTGCCCCTGCAAACAGGCCTCTCAGTGAGCGTTGTAGTCCAACACTCTTTGGAGGCCTACACTTTGCCTACTTTTACTCTTAACACAACAGCCTCTTGCGGAGAGGGAGGCTATTCCGTGAAGACAAGATTAGACCGAAGCAGAAAACACGCATATATTATTTTTGATTCATCAGCTTAGAAATAAGAGCTTTTGGAGGAGGCACCTAGCATCTCTCCAGTCAAGCGTACTCCAAAGCTTTTAGATAAATATGTCTTTAGCATTCCACTTCTATTTGGGGAAAGGACGCCGAGCGGGGGGAGTGGAGTCACCGAAGCAGAAAGACAGTCTCCAGCGAATGCTATCAAATCTGGGCGAGATGGGACAAAATGCATGATGGCAGCTGAGTTTTTAAATGAGTGATGTGCCTGAACTGTTTAAGTCAACACCACCAGGCGTATTAGCATTTTTCCCTCGTGTTTGTCATTCTGTATTTCTAGCTAATGGGGCAGAGGGAGGGGTTCCCTAGGAAGGGAACGAGAAGAGAGAGCGGGAAAGCAAAGGAAGTGGCCTAGAAAACCCTTCTTGGATAGAGATCTGGGATTCTGCGGCGGCAGCTGGATCCAAGACACTTCAGACCTGGCTCTGCAAAAGGCATGCTCAGGACCCTGGGAAGGAAGAGAAGACAGAAGGAAGGAAGGGGGAAAGAATGAAAGACAGACAGAGGAAATAAAGGCGGGAGGGGGAGAGGAAGAAAGAAAAGAAGAACAAACCATGGCAAAAGGAAGAAAAGCAAAGCAAGAGAGAGACAAGGAGGGGGAAAGAAAGAAGGAAATGGGAAGGGAGGAAAGGAAAGGGTGGGGGGGAGGAAAGGGAGTGAGGAAAAAGTAAAATAATGAAGGGAAAAGAAGAAAAGAAAGAAGGGGAGAGAGGGAAGTGAAAAGAAAGGAAGGAGAAGGAAAGGAAGACTTGGGGGAAAGAATAGAAGAAGAAGGAAGAGGGAGAATGGAGGCAAGAAGGAAGGGAAGGGAGAGAGGGAAAAGGAAGGCGAGAAGGAGAAGGAAAGGGTGAAGGGGGAAAAGGAAGGAAGAGGGAGAGCTAGATGCAATCATGAAAATAGCCACATCTGGCTCGCGAGCCATAGGTTCCCTACCCCGGTGTTTTTCAACCTTTTTTGAGCCACGGCACATTTTTTATATTTACAAACTCCTGGGGCACACCACCAACCGAAATGACACAAAATGACACTCTAACACAGTAATACATATAGTTAATATGTTTTTAAATGTATTTATACACTCAGTGTGAAACCTGGGCCTGTTTCGATGAACACGACATAGATATCCTGACAGGAATGGCAGAAAGACACAAACTTCCCACACAGAACTCCCATAACCAAGAGAAAATGCTATAAGAGTTTGGTGGGCATTGAACTTGGGTTTTGGAGTTGTAGTTCACCTACACCCAGAGAGCACTGTGGACTCAAACAATGTTATGTTGTTTGTTTTCTGTCCAGAATCACAATGTTGGAAGGAGGCTCACCACTTTAAGGTCCCTAAAACAGGCATGGGAAAACTTCAGCCCTCTGGGTGCTTTGGACTTCAACTCCCACCATTCCTAACAGCCTGAGGCCCTTTCCTGCTTAAGTGGCTGAGGGGGGAAAGGAAAAGGGCCTGAGGCTGCTAGGAATGGTGGGAGTTGGAGTCCAAAACACCTGGAAGGTCCAAGTTTGCCCATGCCAGCTTTCGACAGAGACCTCTTCCTCCCCCTTCCCCTTTGCGCCCTTTCTTCCCCCTCCTGAACACTTACTTTTTCTACACTGCCGCTTCTTGCCGCCATTTTGATCCGAGGGGGCAGTGTGAGCGTGTTCAGGAGGGGAGAGGGAGGGAGACGTGATACGTGCGGGCGCTACTGCGCAGACTCGAGGCAGGGAAGAAGGGAGCCCGAGTGGAGAAGAAAAGGTGTTCGGCAGGAGCGGGAAGAAAGGGTTTTGGAGGTTCCAATTTCCCACGGCACACCTGATGATCGCTCACGGCACACTGGTTGGGAAACACTGCCCTACCCTGTCCTAAACACATGTCCAGTTCTCCGATATCTGCCCCATGTCCAGCATGACTTGACTGAATATCCCTCGAACAAAATTAGACCCAGAAAGGACCCATACCGGGGCAATTTTGGCTGTGCGAAAGCCCCGACCGAGAGAGCAGCACTTAATCTGCGCCACCGACTTTGAAAAGATGGAGTGGTTATATTAACAGCAGGACGTCTCTCTGTCCCATTCACAAAAGGTCTAATCGAAATAGTATGTTCTATATTCAATTATAGCCCGGAGGAATGTGCTGACACTCAGCTGCCCTTCTGAAAATGAATCAGAATGGAGCCGAATGCAGAAAGTTGCGCTCAGTCGGGGTGGGTGACACAGAAAGGTGCCCAAAATGAAAGCTTTCTTCGGCCGTTGATTACTCTGACTCAAGAATAAGCCCAGAATTTGTTTTCGCAACAAGCCGAGCAAATGAAGTTAGTACAAGCAAAAGGAGAGGTGACTCAAGTAATAATACAATCCAGCATTAAGTCTCCTCCTCCTCCTCCTCCTCCTCTTCTTCTTGGGTGGTGATATATTGTTTGCCTCAAGGAGGGCTTCGGAGAGTGATAGATTTAAGACCTTTGATCTGGCAGGGCGATTTATGGGGTTGGCAACGGTAGGGCGATTGTTTCTGCAGAAATGTGGGGGCCGCTAATGAAAATAGATGAGAAAATGGCAAACGGCAGCACGAGTCGAGTCAGATCCAATTTTCAAAACAACCAGGATGGAAATTATTGCGAGATTCAACTCTACTCAGGCTGCCCGGCATTTTCCTTCACTTCTCTTTCGAATACCTCTCAGAGAATAAAATTGTGTGTTGCCCGCAGGTCGTCTTGTATGCCGTTGTGTTGCTCTTTGCTCGGGGAAAGGGAGCGAGACATTGAATGCAACACGTGCAACAACCATTAAGACAGTGTTTCCCAACCGGTGTGCTGCAGCACACTAGTGTGCCGTGAACGATCATCAGGGAAATTGGCCCCTGTCCCTTTAATAATAATAATAATAATCTTTATTTATTGACCGCCCTATCTCCCCGAAGGGACTCCGGGTGGTTTCCAACTAATATGGCAACCATACAAACAGTTTTCATAGCCGACATAAGGACAAACCACATTAGACAATAGAAAACAACATAACTATAACTTAATAATCAAAACAGCAAAAAATAAAAATAAGAAATAAAATAAAAAGAAAATAAAGACAACATAAAATACAAAAATTTAAAAATAAAAATAAAATATAAAACTGGGTCTTATGGTATAGTGGATCCAGCACCAAAAACTATAGCACAGGTAGGAACTAACAAAACAAACTAGCAAAGTTGGCTAAAGTGACAACCAATGTCTGAGATGCAATACTCAGTAATAAACATATACGTAATCAACATTGAAGGAGTCTGAGCGTTCTATGAAATATATATATATTACTAACTGTACCCGGCACGCGTTGCTGTGCCTTATTTAGGAGATGCGAGAAAGTCTGAGTATGTAAGGGTTGGAATTGATGTTACTTATGGTCTTGGTGGGGTCATGTGCGTATTGTGTTGTGTGTAGGCATTACTTTTTTGGTGAGTTAGTGGGTGTGTGGTGGCATTGTGGGTGGTAGTATGTTGTGGAATGCTTGTGTGGGTGGGGTGTTTTGGGTGTTTGTGTGTGTTTGTAGAGTATCAGTGCAGTGTTGTGTTGTGTTGTGGTTGGAGTATAGGTGGAGTTGGTTTTTGTTTGTGGTGGTGGTAGGTGTTGTGTGTGCGGGGTCCCGTAAAATTGGGGGGATGGGTTGTGATAGGAAGTTGTGTTGTGTTGTGTGGGTAGGAATTGCTGGAGTATTGTGCCTGGGATGTGTGTGTATGTGGAGGTGTGTGTGGTGGCAAGTAGTGAGTGCAGTCCTGGGTTTTGTGTTGGGGATGTTGTCAGGTATTTGTGGGGTTTATTTTGTGTGTGTTGTGGTGACATAGTTGGTGATGTGGAGGGGGTGTGGCTTTTGCCAGTGGTGTTTGTTGTGAATTTTGGTTGGGGTGGGTTTTTGTGTTGCAGGATTTTTTTTTGTGGGTTTTGCAGGTTTGTGTTATTCCGGCGGTATGTGTTTGTCAGTGGTGCCTGTGTCCCTGGTGCCCTATTTGTGTTAGTGTTATGTCCTCCTGGGAGTTGTTATGTTCTCCTGTGTTAGTTGGTTGTACTGTGTAGGTTTCTGTTTAGCAGAGGTATGTTTAACCCACAAACACCAACTGACTAAATTCAAATCACTCAGCATTCTAACCTAGCCTTGGCTGGCTCAGCCCACCATTACTATGGGAACTCAGCCTCCCTGCATTTTGTGTGGGCCGATGTCGGGCAATGGGATTCACTGGCGGCTGCAAAGGACGCTGGGAAATGTAGTTTTTTTGTATCGTTGTTTTGGGGGCCTTCTAGGTTTTGGGGGGGAAGTTTCTTTGCTTAAAACCTACCTTGCCTGAGGCCTATTTTTGTTGCCAAATTTGGTGTTTGTGCCTTGGATGGTTTTTCTGTCTATGGCAGTCGTTCCATGACGGGACCTCCTTTATATAATAGATGCATATAACCAAAACCGAATGTGCACACAATACCGTTCTCCATTAGGCTGAGATGATTTCAATAGCCCTTTAAGCATGGAAATGAGTCCGGCGGAAGGGCGGGGCGGGGCCGAGAGTGGCAGCCGGTGACAAACGTCGCGGGCGGCCAATCAGGAGCGCAGGGCCCCCGTCCCTTGACTTTCCATTGGCCTCCTCTTCTCCGGAGGGGGGAGGGAGTGACATCGCTCTGACGCAGCAAACGCCGCCGCCATTTTGACGAGGCAGAGATGGGCAAAGAGGAAGGAAGAAAGGAAGAAAGGAAGGAGGAGGTGGTAGGAGAGGGGCAGGGTGAAGTGGCTTTAGGGGCGGAGAGGGGTGGAGTGACCCCTCCGGAGCCGAGAAAGGGGCAGTGCAACCTCCCCGAACATGCCCGCCTGTCTGCCTGCCCTCCAGCAAAGGGCCACCTCTTCCGTGGCCTTGAGGAGAGAGAGAGAGAGAGAGCAGCTTGGCCCAGCTCTCCCTTCCTTCCCGAAGCACGCTCTCCCGGCCTTTCTCCTGCATCTATGACTAGCCTCCTCTGAGGTGGTGAGGTCTCCCTCCCTCCCCTCCCCCTCCCCTTCAGAGATACCCCAGCCCTGCCTCTTGCCTTCTTCTTCTTCCTCCTCCTCTGTGTTCGGCCTCCCCTCCTGCCTCTTCAGCTCCCATATCCGACCATAAGAGACTCGGATCCCTTTGCTCAAGTGAATGAAAATACATCCTGCATATCAGATATTTACACGACGATTCATGAGAGTAGCAAAATGACAGTTACAAAGTAGCAACGAAAATAATGTTATGGTTGGGGGGTCACCACAACATGAGGAGCTGTATAAAGAGGTCGCGGCCCTAGGAAGATTGAGAAACACCGCCATAGTGGAAGTGTCTCTCCTGTCTTATTGCCGATTCCCTAGACCAGTCTTTCCCAACCGCTGTGACGCAGCACAGTAGTGTGCCTTGACGGACCTCCTGCTGTGCCGCGTGAAATACTCTGACCCCCTTCCTTCCCCCCTCCTCCTGCTGCTGGGGGGGGAGGAAGGGCCGGGCGGCGGTGAAGAATAAGAAGAAGGGGCCGGGGCGTCACCTCCTTCGGCCGTTTCCCCAGCCAGCCTCCAATCCGCCATGACTCCCGCCCCTTGCTTGCACTGCCCCCTCAAGGCTGGAGAAGCTGTGGGAGAGCTGAAGCCGGGGAGGAGGGGGCAGAGCATGGCACGGCCTGGCTCCACCCCCTCCTCTGGCTACAGCTCTCCCACAGCTTCTCCAGCCTTGAGGGGACAGTGAAGCCAGCATTGTGCTGCCTCTGCCACCGCTGGCTTGGCACTGCCCCTCAAGGCTGGAGAAGCTGTGGGAGAGCTGAAGCCGGGGAGGGCAGGGCATGGTGCAGCCTGGCTCCTCCCCTCCTTCCAGCTTCAGCTCTCCCACAGCTTCTTCAGCCTTGAGGGTGACAGTGCCAAGCCAGCATTGTGCTGGCTCTGCCACCGCTGGCTTGTCACTGCCCCCTCAAGGCTGGAGAAGCTGTGGGAGAGCTGAAGCCAGGGGAGGGGCAGGGCATGGTGCAGCCTGGCTCCTCCCCCTCCCCCGGCTTCAGCTCTCCCACAGCTTCTCCAGCCTTGAGGGGACAGTGCCAAGCCAGCATTGTGCTGGCTCTGCCACCGCTGGCTTGGCACTGCCCCCTCAAGGCTGGAGAAGCTGTGGGAGAGCTGAAGCCGGGGGAGGGGGCAGGGCATGGTGCGGCCTGGCTCCTCCCCCTCCCCGGCTTCAGCTCTCCCACAGCTTCTCCAGCCTTGAGGGGACAGTGCCAAGCCAGCATTGTGCTGGCTCTGCCACCGCTGGCTTGGCACTGCCCCCAAAAGGCTAGAGAAGCTGTGGGAGACCTGAAGCTGGGGGGGGGGGCGGGGCATGGTGCAGCGTGGCTCCTCCCTTTCCCCCAGTTTCAGCTCACACAGCTTCTCCAGCCTTGAGGGGACAGTGCCAAGCCAGCATTGTGCTGGCTCTGCCACCGCTGGCTTGGCACTGCCCTCAAGGCTGGAGAAGCTGTGGGAGAGCTGAAGCCGGGGGGGAGGGGGCAGGGCATGGTGCGGCCTGGCTCCTCCCCCTCCCCCGGCTTCAGCTCTCCCACAGCTTCTCCAGCCTTGAGGGGGCAGTGCCAAGCCAGCATTGTGCTGGCTCTGCCACCGCTGGCGCCGCACTGCCCCCTCAAGGCTGGCGAAGCTGTGTGAGAGCTGAAGATGAGGGTAGGGGGTGGGGCATGGCATGGCTCCTCCCCTGGCTTTGGCACTCCCAGCAGCTGCTCCCAGCAGGCCACCATCCCCCAGCCATTCTTTACTGTGTTAGAGTGTCATTTTGTGTCATTTTTGGTGGTGTGCCCCTGGATTTTTTAAATGTTAAAAGTGTGCCGTAGCTCATAAAAGGTTGGGAAACACTGCCCTAGACTGTATTTATTTATTTATTTATTATTTCGCATTTGTCCGGCGCCCCCCCCCCCCAAACGGCTCGGGGCGACTTACAACAGTTCGTAAAAAACAATTGTCAGATAACTCATAAACCACAGTATTACCATTAAGATGGAATTACAATTAGAACAGTTGAAGCAACAAATGGAGTCGCAGTGGGCTGACAGCTAGGCGGTGCGAGCTACAGTCTAGCTAACTACGAAGGCTTGTTGGAACAGCAATGTCTGAACTGCTCTCCTGAACGGGAGGAGGCCCTGGGTGGCACGGATGCCGGCGGGCAGTGCTCCACATGGTAGGGGCTGCAACAGAGAAAGCCCAGCGGCGGGTTGCGGACAGATGGTAGGTCCTCACATTTGGGATGACCAGGAGGTTTAGCTCTTCGGAGCGCAGTGATCTGGTGGGATGATATGGGACAAGGCGGTCCCGCAGGTACACTGGCCCCAGACCATGTAAGGCCTTAAAAGTCAGGACTAACACTTTGAAGGCAATCCGGCATTCAATTGGGAGCCAGTGAAGTTCGCGCAGGATTGGCGTGATGTGGTGGCCAATCGGACCCCCGCCAGGAGTCGCGCTGCAGCTGCTTCTGCACCAGCTTGAGTCTCCGGATTACCGACAGAGGAAGGCCAATGTAAAGAGCGTTACAGTAGTCCAGCCTCGAGATGACCGTGGCTTGGATCACTGTGGCTAAGTCGCGCCGGGACAAATAGGGGGCCAGCTTCCTCGCCTGTCGAAGATGGAAAAATGCTACCCTGCTGACGCCGGAGACGTGGGCCTCCATCGACAACAGGGGGTCCAAGGTTACTCCTAAGCTCTTAACAGAGGGCGACGGACATAATGTCACACCGTCCAGGGTTGGAAGCTGAACATCCCTACAGCCCGGAGGACCCAGCCACAGGATCTCCGTCTTTGCCGGATTCACTTTGAGGACACTATCTCAGGAAAGAGGCATTCCATCCTGCCAGATTAGTTTTTTCTGATCTTCCACATGAGAGTCTGAGCGAGAGACGGGGAGAGCTTGCAAAATATTCCCTTTGCCTTCAGCGAAATGTGCACTAGTAAACCGTTCTTGGCAGAGCATAGGCGGTGGAATCTGCAGTGTTAGCCATTGTTGATATAGCTTTGTTGCTGGGCTTGTTCTGCTAAACAGTATTTATAGATCCCAGTGCCTTTCTTCCCGCTCCGGCGCCCCCTCCCAAGTCCTGTCTGGCTTCCTTTTAACTTGCTGAGAAGGGGCGAGAGATGTTCTCAGCTTCAGAATGAGCAAGATGTGCTAATAGTCCTTTCTCGCTCTCAAAACTATGGCACGCATGCAACTGATGATTTGTTTTCTTGTGTGTTGTCCCTGTTGTTGTCATCTCCTTCCTTCTTTCTTGCCCTCCTTCCGAGCACCGTTAGACATTATGGAAGCCACAGGCTGGAAAAATAATGGGAGTCGGCCCATATTTCTTGTGCTGTGTGCATGTTGTGTTGCTAAAGAGATCCTAATTGTGGAAACAATGAAATGCATGATCGTTCTCACTTAGTTGTTGGTGCTTGTCAGGGGATAAAATGCAGTACGTTGAAATGTCAGTCTAAACCAGGGGTGCTCATTACGGTGATCGGGAGCACCTAGGTGATCTTCGGCCCTCTTCCAGGTGATCTTTGGGCCTCACCAGCCGGATGGCGCGCCCCTGCCATGCATGCGCATGTGTCCCCGCCGCGCCTCGCGCTTCTTTTGCCAAAATGAGGCTTTAGTGGGCGGGCCCTGGCGCTTGTTTTGCCACGCACAGTGTGGTGACATGACCACCCATTGGTTGCTACTGGGGGCGGAGCAAGGCGAAGGCACGTGCACGGATAGGATGCGAGGCTGTGGGAGGGATGGAGGGAACGTGTGTGTGTGTGAGAGAGAGAGAGAGCCAAGGAGAGAAGAAAGAAATCTGGAGAACTTTTTCGGATCATTTTGGCAGGCAGGCAGGCAGGCGCTGGAAGGAGGGAGGGAGAGAGAGAGAGAAAGAGGCCAAGGAGGCCGGGCAAAGTGGGGCAAAGCCAAGCAAGCACTGCTGCAAACCCTGCTGCTGCCCTCGGGACTCCCATTCCAAGCCGAGACCTGGGCGGCCGAGCTGTGGGGGCTGCTTTCTTTCCTTGGTTGGGGCCAGGAGGGAAGGCTCCGCCGTGTTCCTGGGGCTGAACCCGAGGAGGAGGGGGCTGTGGGGATGGAGACTCCACTTGCTGCTGCTGCTTGTGCCCTCGCCACCTTTCTCCACCTCGCCCTCCCTCGCCCTCGAAAGAGAAAGGCGGCGAGGGCCCGCGGGAGAAAGAGAGAGCGTGGCAATGAAGCCTCACGTGGGTCCCTCTCTCGGTTGAGTTTCCTGGCCCAGGCAGCAGCCAGGCGGTCCCACTTCCCAGCCCTGCGCCTTCCGAGCCGCTGCCGAAGCCATATCTGGCCGGAGTGCTGGCGGGTGCGCCTATAAATACCCTCCTGCTGCGTGCGTGGGAGGGGCCTGCTGTGCACGCAAGAAGCAGGACGGGATGGGGACTTCCTGCTTCGAAAACACGCAGCAGGAAGGAGGAAGGCAACGAAGACATAAGAGAGAGCGCACGCACAGGCAAGGAGGATCCCCTTCCCGGGTGTGCGCGGCGGCGAGTTCGTGGGCAGGCAAGAACGAAGCCCCGAGCGGACTGAAGGCTGCAGTAGGAGCGTGTGCGCACGCATGTGTGCGCACGCTCACATGCACAACAGGTGATCTTTTCAACTTGATTGTTCATATAGTAGCTCGCATGATGAAAACGTGTGGGCACCCCTGGTCTAAACTATGAAGGGTAGCCATGTACCGGCCTTTATCTAGCGCAGTGTTTCCCAACCAGTGTGCCATGGCACACTAATGTGCCGTGAGCGATCATCAGCTTACTTGTCCGAACGCATCAAGATCATCAGCTTACTTGTCCGAACGCTACGTCCCATCTCGTACCTTAAGATCATCCAGGGAGGCCCTGCTCTCGCTCCCGCCTACATCTGAAATGCGGTTGGTGGGGATGAGAGAGAAGGCCTTCTCGGTGGTAGCTCCCCGTCTGTGGAACTCACTCCCTATTGATATTTGATCAGCTTCATCCCTCCTGGCATTCAGAAAAAGAGTGAAATCCTGGTTATGGGACCAAGCGTTTGCACCTTAGCAAGATACGGCACTTTAGATTGGTTAGATGGCAAACTGGTGAATATGACCTAATGCTTATGGATGGAATACTGTTCTAATTGTGGTGAATGTACATGATGCATTTTAATGTTAAATGTATTTTAATGTATTTTAATTCTAGTTGTATTTTAATGTATTTTAATCTTAACTGTTGTTTTTATTATATGTATACTGTGTGGCATCGAATCGCTGCCGTTGTTAGGCTGCTCTGAGTGCCCCCTCGGGGGTTGAGAAGAAGCGGGGTATAAATGATGGTAATAATAAATAAATAAATAAAAATAAATCAGGTGTGCCATGGGAAATTGGAGATAGGAGAGAGAGAGTGAGCCCTCCTGTCCTACTGGGAAGCCCTAGACGGGGCTCGATCCCTTGCCTGAGTCCCACAAACACAGCCCCTACTCACCACTTGCCTTCTTGGGCTTCCTCTTCCCCTCCGCTCCTTCCTCGGCCTCGGAAGGGTTTGAGCTGAAAGGCGGGGACTGCGTCAGGCAGAAAGAGCTGCACGTAGAGAGAGAAAATCCTGGGATGGGACTTCCCCGGGTCCCCCGGCTGCCTGAGAGCGGATCTACACCTTAGCATTCATGTAGTGAGGCACCCCTTGGTCTTCCAGCGCTCAAGGCTGGGGAATCCCGAGATTTGTAATTTGGCGAGGCTCAGGATGGTGTCAAACTACCACTCCCGTGATCCCCTCGCACTCAGCCAAGGCGGGTCAAGGAGCGTTCGGGACACAGGGTTGAGGCACCTTTAAGCAGGGGCTGAAAACTAACAGGGTTTGCTCACTTAAGGCAGGCGTGGGCCAACTTGGGCCCTCCCTCCAGGTGTTTTGGCCTACAACTCCCACCATTCTCATATATATATATATATATATATATATATATATATATATATATATACACACACACACACACACACACACACACACACACACACACTGTATATACTGTATATACTGTATATGCTGTATAAATTTATTAGCTGTACCCACTACGCGCTGCTGTGGGCCAACCTTCCCTCCCTCTTTCTCTCCTTCCCTCCTCTTTTTCCTTCCTTCCCTCTTTTTCTTTTCCTTCTTTCCCTTTTTCTTTCTTCCTTCTCTACCCGTTTCTTTCCTCCTTTTCTTTGCTCTTTGGTTCCATTCTTCCTTCTCTCTTCCCTTCCTTCCTTCCTTCCTTCCTTCCTTCCTTCCTTCCTTCCTTCCTTATTGATGCATAAGAACACACAGAGAGACTGACAGCTGTTGAGCAAAGCTTTGTGTGTGTCTTTCTGCCATTCCTGCCAGGATATCAATGTTGTGTTCATCGAAACAGGCCCAGGTTTCACACTGAGTGTATAAATACATTTAAAACATATTAACTATATGTATTACTGTGTTAGAGTGTCGTTTTGTGTCATTTTGGTTGGTGGTGTGCCCCAGGATTTTGTAAATGTAAAAAATGTTGAAAAACACTGGTGTAGGGCATAGACATCCTGTGATAATGTGGCATGTCTCATTAAGAGCCACATCCACTGTTTTAACATAGTGAGGTGTATTCCATACTGGGCATGCATATTCAGTAGCAGAGGAGCAAAGCGCAAGGGCAGATGCCTTCACTGTGTCCAGTTGTGATCCCCAGGTTGTGCCAGTCAGATTTAATGTGATATTATTGCTAGCATATTGGGGTGGACCCGACGGAAATGAGAATTATAAGGGGCACCAGCTTGGCCGTGAAGGAAGGAGGTGGACATGTTTCTAGATCTAACCTAGACCAGGAAGAACATCAGAATAGGATTGAAGGATACCCAAATAGTGAAGAGAGGAGCTCAGAATCAAAAGCATAGGTGAGTAGCAGGGCTGGTTCGACCATTAGGCGGACTACGCAGGCGCGTAGAGGCGGCGTCACCCGGGAGGGGCATCGCCACCTGGGAGGGGTGCCACCGTGCCGGCTCCACCGTGCCGCACTGCCCCGCCCCGCCGTTGCGCCGGCCAGGCCTTCGCAGCTGGCTCCGCAGTCTGCACCGCGCCAGCCGGCCTTTATTAGGCCGGCCGCGCCTCGCATGCGCAGAGCTTCTACAGGCGCTACAGCGCCTGTAGGAGCTTCCTGCACATGCGCGAAAGCTCTGCGCACACGCACTGACTCCAGAGCACACCTCCCGCTTTGGAGCCAGTGTGCGTGCGCACACTCGCATGCGCACTGGCCTCCAAAGCGGGAGGCGTGCTCTGAGTCTGCGTGTGCGCAGAGCTTTTCGCACATGCGCAGAAGCTCCCCTCGGGAGCAACGGGGGCGGGGGGGCGCAAAAAAATGTTCGCGTACCCCCGGGAACAGGTAGGTCCGCCCCTGATGAGTAGTTATGCAGCACATGTCCACTTGCATAAGCTTAAAATGAACATATCCATTGATGATTATCTCTCTGGCCCTGCCTGTATCTCTGGCTCTGTCTATCCATCTGTCTGCTCATTCTCCTCCAGCCTTTCCTCCTTCCTATCTCTCACTGTCTCTGGATCCCTCTCTCTCCATCTCGCTTTTATATCTCTGATTTTTCCTTGTTCCTCCATGCCCATTGTGTCATTTCTAATTCTGCCTTTGATCCGGCGCACAACCTAATGATTATTCAGAGGTCAAGCCAGACGGGTGCTGCAAATTTGACTAATCTGACTCTGGGAGCGGTGCCTGTAATCACTCCCTCCCATCTACAGGACTGTCATCCTAATTTCTCATTAGCAAGTGCCATCTCGGCAAAATACTGAGCGGCCTGTGCCTTTGGGGAACAATGGAGGACTTCATAACGTAGCAAGGGGAAAATGAAGCAGTGGAATGTATCCTGGGGGTGGGAAAGAACTGCCACGGGCCAAAAACCACCTGGATTGTCATGGTCCCTGGTCAAGTGATCCCCAGTCACTTAGTCCCTGATCAAAGTGGTTCCTGGTCAAGTGGTCCCTGGTCAAAGTGGTCCCTGGTCAAAGGTTGGTCAAGTGGTCCTGGTCAATTCCCTGGTCAGTTTCCTGGTCAAGTGGTCCTTGGTCAAAGTTGTCCCTGGTCAATTAGTCCCTGGTCAAAGTGGTCCCTGGTCAATTAGTTCCTGGTCAAGTGGTCCCTGGTCAATTAGTTTCTGGTCAAGTGATCCCTGGTCAAAGTTGTCCCTGGTCAATTAGTTCCTGGTCAAGTGGTCCTTGGTCAAAGTGGTCCCTGGTCAATTAGTCCCTGGTCAAAGTGGTCCCTGGTCAAGTGGTCCCTGGTCAATTAGTCTCTGGTCAAAGTGGTCCCTGGTCAATTGGTTCCTGGTCAATTAGTCCCTGGTCAAAGTGGTCACTGGTCAATTGGTTCCTGGTCAATTAGTCCCTGGTCAATTGGTTCCTGGTCAATTAGTCCCTGGTCAAAGGGGTCCCTGGTCAATTGGTTCCTGGTCAATTAGTCCCTGGTCAAAGTGGTCACTGGTCAATTGGTTCCTGGTCAATTAGTTCCTGGTCAAACAGGTCCCTGGTCAATTAGTTCCTGGTCAAAGCAGTCCCTGGTCAATTGGTTCCTGGTCAATTAGTCCCTGGTCAAAGTGGTCACTGGTCAATTGGTTCCTGATCAATTAGTCCCTGGTCAAAGTGGTCCCTGGTCAAATTGGTCCCTGATCAAGAGCTCCCTGATCAAAGTGTTCCCTGGTCACTTAGCCCCTGGTCAAGATGGTCCCTGTTCAAGTGATCCCTGGTCAAAGCGGTCACTGGTCAATTGCTCCCTGGTCAAAGTGGTCCCTGTTCAAAGTAGTCCCTGTCCAAGTGGTCCCTGGTCACTTGGTCGCTGGTCAAGATGGTCCCTGTTCAAGTGGTCCCTGGTCACTTGGTCCCTGGTCAAGTGGTCCCTGGCCAAGATAGTCCCTGATCAAAGTGGTCACTTGGTCGCTGGTCAAGATGGTCCCTGTTCAAGTGGTCCCTGGTCACTTGGTCCCTGGTCAAGATGGTCCCTGTTCAAAGTGGTCCCTGTTCAGAGTTGTCCCTGTTCAAAGTGGTCCCTGTTCAAGTGGTCCCTGGTCACTTGGTCCCTGGTCAAGGTGGTCCCTGTTCAAGTGGTCCCTGGTCACTTGGTCCCTGTTCAAAGTGATCCCTGTTCAAGTGGTCCTTGTTCACGTGGTCCCTGGTCAAGAGCTTCCTGATCAAAGTGTTCACTTGGTCCCTGGTCAAGATGGTACCTGTTCAAGTGCTCCCTGGTCAAAGTGGGCATTGGTCAATTAGTCCCTGTTCAAAGTGGTCCCTCTTCAAGTGCTCCCTGATCAAAGTGTTCCCTGGTCACTTGGTCCCTGGTCAAGATGGTCCCTAGTCAAGTGCTCCCTGGTCAAAGTGCTCACTGGTCAATTAGTCCCTGGTCAAAGTGGTCCCTGGTCAAAGTGGTCCCTGGTCAAAGTGGTCCCTGGTCAAGTGGTGCCTGGTCAAGCGGTCCCTGGTTAAGTGGGTCCTGGTCAAGTGGTTCCTGGTCAAAAAATGTTGGGAACCACTGGTTTAAACCGATATGCTAAAGGATATAAATCATGCAGCCTCTAGATGTTGTGGAACTTTAGGTTCCAACAGCCCTTGATAATGGAATGGTATTTTGGGAGTAGCAACTAGAGGTTCTCATGTCCTAAATCCTGTTTTGAGCCCAGCTGTTTAGACTTGACCTGATGATTTGCTTTCTTGTTTTCAGAACAATCCAGCAGTGGCTGTCCAGGGTCCAGTCTCTCCTCTATTGTAACGAGAATGGGTTCTGGGGCACCTTCTTGGAAAGCCAACGGAGCTGTGTCTGCCATGGAAGCACCAGCCTGTGCCAGCGCCCCATCCCTTGCATCATCGGAGGCAACAACAGCTGTGCCATGTGCAGCCTGGCCAACATTTCCCTCTGCGGCTCGTGCAACAAGGGCTACCGCCTCTCTCGGGGTCGCTGTGAGCCCCAGAACGTGGACTCTGAGCGGAGTGAGCAGTTCATCAGCTTTGAGACAGACTTGGACTTCCAGGACTTGGAGCTGAAGTACCTCCTTCAGAAGATGGACTCCCGCTTGTATGTGCACACCACTTTCATCAGCAACGAGATCCGCTTGGACACCTTCTTTGACCCCCGGTGGCGTAAGCGCATGTCCCTCACCTTAAAGAGCAACAAGAATCGGATGGACTTCATCCACATGGTGATTGGCATCTCCATGCGCATCTGCCAAGCACGCAACACCACCTTGGATCCCCTGTTCTACGTCTACGTCAACCCTTTCAGCGGGAGCCACTCCGAAGGTTGGAACATGCCCTTCGGGGAATTTGGTTACCCTCGTTGGGAGAAAATCCGCCTGCAGAACAGCCAGTGCTACAACTGGACACTACTTTTGGGAAACCGGTGGAAAACCTTTTTTGAGACTGTTCACATCTACCTACGCAGCCGGAGCCGGCTCTCCACTATGATGCGCAACGAGACTGGTCAAGGGCCTGTGGATCTGTCTGACCCCAACAAGCGCCTGTTCTACATCAAGATATCAGACATCCAGGTGTTTGGATACAGCTTGCGTTTCAACGCCGACCTCTTGCGCAGTGCCGTACAGCAGGTCAACCAGTCCTACACGCAAGGTGGCCAGTTCTACTCCTCATCCTCCGTCATGTTACTGCTGTTGGATATACGGGACCGAATCAACAGACTGGCCCCTCCGGTAGCGCCAGGGAAGCCCCAGCTGGATCTTTTCTCCTGTATGCTGAAGCACCGCCTGAAACTGACCAACAGCGAGATCATCCGAGTGAACCATGCGCTGGATCTCTACAACACCGAAATCCTCAAACAGTCTGACCAAATGACAGCCAAACTCTGCTAACCCAGACTTTTATGTACTCACGTACTACTAGACTCACTTTTGCTGTAAAAAAAAAACAACAACAAAACAACACAAACACACACATACACAAAACCACAAAACGACATTTGAAAAAAAAAACGAAGATGAAAGAAAAAAGAGATTTAAAACAAATATGAAAAAAAATGTAAAATGTAATTAATATACAAAAGGGGTGGGAAGAGGAAGATATCTGTCGGAGAATAGGAAAAAGAAAACTATTCCATGAGCCATGTTAAAGTGTCGGGCATGTTCTGTTATTCTCCCATAGGGTCGTAACACGAGACCCCTTTGGGTAGGATCCAGAGATAGCCGAGATGGGTGGGTGGGGGATGAATCAGAAAGATGCAGAAATCAATGTTTTTTTGAGATTTCCTGTATTTAATTGTAAAGATTTCAGCTATGCAGGTGCCAAAAAGAGAGAAGAAGGGAAAGAGAGAGAAATAGAATGAATTCTGTGTACAGATACAAAGAGTCGCCATTTCTCCTAGGAGGAGTTAATGGCCAAAGATAAAAGATATTTCTTTTGTGAAGTGTCATGGCAGATTTATTCTTAATCATTTCCCTCACCCTGGTTGGACTTGGTCAATTGAAAGAAAGAGACCAGTAATTATCTGGTCAAGTGGTCCCTGGTCAAAGTGGTCCCTGGTCAATTGGTTCCTGGTCAATTAGTCTCTGGTCAAAGTGGTCCCTGGTCAAAGTGGTCCCTGGTCAATTAGTCCCTGGTCAAAGTGGTCCCTGGTCAATTGGTTCCTGGTCAATTAGTCTCTGGTCAAAGTGGTCCCTGGTCAATTGGTTCTTGGTCAATTAGTCCCTGGTCAAAGTGGTCCCTGGTCAATTAGTCTCTGGTCAAAGTGGTCCCTGGTCAATTGGTTCTTGGTCAATTAGTCTCTGGTCAAAGTGGTCCCTGGTCAATTGGTTCCTGGTCAATTAGTCCCTGGTCAAAGTGGTCCCTGGTCAATTGGTTCCTGGTCAATTAGTCTCTGGTTGGTTCCTGGTCAATTAGTCCCTGGTCAAAGTGGTCCCTAGTCAATTGGTTCCTGGTCAATTAGTCCCTGGTCAAAGTGGTCCCTGGTCGATTGGTTCCTGGCCAAAGTGGTCCCTGTTCAAAGTGGTCCCTGGTCAATTGGTTCCTGGTCAATTTGTCCCTGGTCAAAGTGGTCCCTGGTCAAGAGCTCCCAGGTCACTTGGTCCCTGGTCAAGATATTCTCTGTTCAAGTGCTCTATGGTCAAAGTGGTCACTGGTCAATTAGTCCCTGTTCAAAGTGGTCCCTGTTCAAAGTGGTCCCTGGTCAAGAGGTCCCTGATCAAAGTGTTCCCTAGTCACTTGGTCCCTGGTCAAGTGCTCCCTGGTCAAAGTGGTCCCTGGTCACTTGGTCCCTGATCAAAGTTGTCCCTGTTCAAAGTGGTCCCTGTTCAAGTGGTCCCTGGTCAAAGGGTCCCTGATCAAGAGCTTCCTGATCAAAGTGGTCCCTGGTCAAAGTGGTCCCTAGTCAAGTGCTCCTTGGTCAAAGTGGTCCCTGGTCAATTAGTTCCTGGTCAAAGTGGTCCCTGGTCAAAGTGGTCCCTGGTCAAAGTGGTCCCTGGTCAAAGTGGTCCTTAGTCAAGTGGTCCCTGGTCAAAGTGGTCCCTGGTCAAAGTGGTCCCTGGTCAAAGTGGTCCCTGGTCAATAGCTCCCTGATCAAAGTCTTCCCTGGTCAAGATGGTCCCTGATCAAGAGCTTCCTGATCAAAGTGGTCCCTGGTCAAGATGGTCCCTGTTCAAGTGCTCCTTGGTCAAAGTGGTCCCTGGTCAATTAGTTCCTGGTCAAAGTGGTCCCTAGTCAAAGTGGTCCCTGGTCAATAGCTCCCTGATCAAAGTCTTCCCTGGTCAAGATGGTCCCTGTTCAAGTGCTCCCTGGTCAAAGTGGTCACTGGTCAAGTGGTCCCTGGTCTGGACTTCAATTCCCACAATTCCTAACAGCCGGGAGTTGGAGTCCAAAAACACCTGGAGGGCCAAAGTTTGCCCAGGCCTGCTCTAGATGTTGAACTTTAGGTTCCAACAGCCCTTGATAATGGAATGGTATTTTGGGAGTAGCAACCAATCACAACTAGAGGGTCTCCTGTTCTAAATCCAGATACAAAGAGTCGCCATTTCTCCTAGGAGGAGTTAATGGCCAAAGATAAAAGATATTTCTTTTGTGAAGTGTCATGGCAGATTTATTCTGAATCATTTCCCTCACCCTGGTTGGACTTGGTCAATTGAAAGAAAGAGACCAGTAATTATCTGGTTCGGAATATGGGTTTGCCCAGCTCGGAATAGCTGGATGTGCTATGAATTGAATGCTGTTTCCTTGGATAGCCTTTCGACGCCAGTGTTTCCCAACTGCTGTGATGTGGCACAGTAGTGTGCCATGACGAACCTCCTGCTGTGCCGCAGGAAAAGCTCTCTGCCCCCTTCCTTCCCCCCTCCTTCTGCTGAGCTCCTGCTGCTTAGGGGAGGAGGAGGAAGGGCCGGGCGGCGGTGAAGAAAAGAAGAAGGGGCCGGGGTGCTGCCTCCAGCCGTTTCCTCAGCCAGCCTCCCATCCGCCATGACTCTCGCCCCTCGCTCGCTGAAGCCGCGCGGAGGAGGAGCCCCACCCACTGAAGCCCGTCCACAGTTCATGCTCCTCCTCCGTGTGGCTTCAGCGAGCGAGGGAGGGAGTCATGGTAGAGAGCGGCACCAGGGACGGGGCCATGACTCCCGCCCCTCGCTCGCACTGCCCCCTCAAGGCTGGAGAAGCTGTGGGAGAGCTGAAGCCAGGGAGGGGGCGGGGCATGGCGCGGCCTGGCTCCGCCCCCTCCCCTGGCTTCAGTTCTCCCACAGCTTCTCCAGCCTTGAGGGGGCAGTGCCAAGCCAGCATTGTGCTGTCTCTGCCACCGCTGGCTTGGCACTGCCCCCTCAAGGCTGGAGAAGCTGTGGGAGAGCTGAAGCTGGGGGAGGGGCCTTGGGGGCATGGCAGCAGCCTGGCTCTCTCCCCTTCCCCAGCTGGAGCTCTCCCACAGCTTCTCAGCCTTGAGGCTCTCCCACAGCTTCTCCAGCCTTGCCAAGCCAGCATTGTGCTGGCTCTGCCACCACCGGCTTGGCATTGCCCCCTCAAGGCTGGAGAAGCACTGGGAAAGCTGAAGCCGGGGGGGGGGGCATGGCACAGCCTGGCTCCGCCCCCTCCCCCAGCTTCAGCTCTCCCGGCAGCTGCTCCAGCCTTGAGGGGACTGCCAAGCCAGCATTGTGCTGGCTCTGCCACCGCTAGCTTGGCACTGCCCCCTCAAAGCTGGAGAAGCTGTGGGAGAGCCGAAGCAAGGGGGGCATGGCATGGCGGCCTGGCTCCTCCCCTCCCCTGGCTTTGGCACTCCCAGCAGCTGCTCCCAGCCGGCCACCATTCCCCAGCCGTTCTTTACTGTGTTAGAGTGTCATTTTGTGTCATTTTGGTTGGTGGTGTGCCCCTGGATTTTTTTTAATGTTAAAAGGGACATTTTACAGGCTCTCCGAAATGGGGCCAATTCATTAATGGCACGGAGTTTGTCTGGCATTGAATTCCATAGCGATGGCGCCGCTACGGAAAAGGCTCTTGATCTGGTTGTGGACAACCGGCAGAAATGAATGGATGGAACTACTAAGAGGTTTTGCTCTTCCGAGCATAGTGATCTCGGGGGAACATATGGGGTAAAGCGGTCCCTCAGATACACCGGCCCTAGACCATACAAGGCCTTAAAGGGTAACACCAACACCTTGAAACAATCTGGTACTCTATTATATTCCGCTCTTCTCCCCCCAAAGGGGACTCAGAGTGGATTACAGGTACACATACTTAGCAGACAATCCCTGTCATTTCCACATACACACATATAGACAAACAGAGGCAAACTCTGGCCACCAGGGGGAGCTGACGCACTCCTCATCTCTCAGCATCCCTTGTTGTTCCTTCCGCATTCCTCAGTGTTCCTGGAGTTCTTTAATGGCCTCATAATTCAGTCAAAATTTGTCTCCCCATTTAATGTGGTACCTTTATCTCCTAATTGACAGATGCAACTGTCTTTCGGGCTGCAAAGGTCGACAGCAGGCTACACTTAAAGGTTGAGCACCCATCTCGACCCGGGCAGGCCGCGAACTCATGACCTACTGGTCAGAGAGATCTTGTGCAGCTGACACTTAGCCAGCTGCGCCACATTCCCGGTCCTTGACTTATTCACCAACAGCATCCAAAGTAGTGGTTCCCAACCTGTTGTCCGTGGATCACAAGTGGTCGACAAGAACTAAAATATGGTCCGCAGCCTCATCATTACTACACCATTGCAACATGAGTGGCTGGTCTTGCAAAAGGATTACTAAATATGGTTTTCGGTGGGCAAGCAGATTGTGATTTCTGGGTGGCATATGTTCCGCGTCGCAAACAAGAGTTGATGTGGTCTATTTATTTATTTATTTACTCTGCTTCTATACCGCCCCTCTCAGCCCGAAGGCGACTCGAGGCGGTGTACAAATGGCATGCACTGCCCAAGATAAACATATCAACAGTTATCAACACAATCACATCATATACAAATTAACACTTAACGTTAAAAAAACACAATAACAGCGTCTCATTATTTAATCGATTTCCAATTGCGGCGGCGGCGTTCCTTAGGTCTCAATTTAATAATCATACTACATCTGCAAATGCCCGGTCAAACAGCCAGGTCTTGACCTTCTTGTGAAATGTCAGGAGGGAGGGGGCTGATCTGTTGACATTAGGAAGGGCGTTTCAAAGCCGAAGAGCCGCCACTGAAAAGGCCTTGTCTCTCATCCCCACCAATCGCGCTTGCGAAGCAGGCGGGACCGAGAGCAAGGCCTCTCTGGATGATCTTAAACATCTTGAAAGTTCATAGGGAGAGGTGTGTTCGGACATGTAAGTTGGACCAGAACCGTTAAGGGCTTTAAAAGGCGAAAGCCAGTACTTTGAATTGTGCCCGGTAGCAAACTGGCAGCGAGTGAAGCTGGCACAACAGAGGTGTTGTGCGCTCCCTGAGTGCCGCTCCTGTTATTTATTTATTTTATTATTTATTTTATTTATTAATTTCAGCTTCTATGCCGCCGAACTCCCAGGGGCTCGCGGCGGCTTACAGTAGCCGTAAGGCACAGCAATACATATTCGAACACAGTTAAAAACAATAGTAGCAATAAAACAGATAAACGGAATTACTTAAAACAGTGGTACAGCATGTACTAAAAAGCTAGAGCTAAATGGCGGCGGATGAGCCGGGCCTACCATTGAAGGCCTGTTTAAAGAGGTGGGTTTGCAGGCCCGTCTAAATGGGAGGAGGTCCCTCAAGGCCCGTGTTTCGGCCGAGAGGGCGTTCCACAGCACAGGTGCTATGACAAAGAACGCCCTCCGGCGAGTTGACGTCAACCTGGCAAGTTTCACCGCAGGCACCTCAAGGAGGTTGGAATCCTCCGACCGTAGCGATCTCAAAGGGCAATATGGGGTGAGACGTTCCCTTAGATACGCTGGCCCCAGGCCGTGTAAGGCCTTAAAGGTAAGTACCAACACTTTGAAGGTAATCCGGTGCTCAATCGGCAGCCAGTGATGATCCTGCAATATAGGTGTTATGCGGCAGCCTGCTGGGGAACCAGACAGGAGCCGGGCGGCAGTGTTCTGCACCAGCCTGAGCCTCCGGGTCACCGACAAAGGAAGGCCAACGTAAAGTGCGTTACAGTAATCTAGCCTCGAGATGACCGTGGCTTGGATCACCGTGGCCATGTCGTTCGGGAGAGATAGGGGCCAGCCTCCTTGCCTGTCTAAGATGGAAGAACACTCTTGCTGACCGCAGAGACCTGAGCCTCCATGGTCAGCTGGGAGTCCAAGTGGACCCCCAGGTTCTTAACGGAAGACGATGGGCATAACGCCACACCGTCCAGGCTCGGAAGCTGGACATCCCCACCACCCGGACGGCCCAGCCACTTGTTCTCCGTCGTCGCCGGATTCACCCTCAACCTACTGGCTCAGCCATCCAGTGACGGCTTCGAGGCACAGCTGGAAATTATCGGGGACAGATCCAGGCCTGCCCTCCATCCTCAGAATGAGCTGGGTGTCATCAGCGTACTGGTGGCACTCCAGCCCATAACTCCGCACCAGCTGTGCAAGCGGCTGCATGTAGATGTTGAATAATAGAGTTCGAATTTAATAGACCACATCTCCCGAAGCTCGTAGCGGTTTACATAGGTAAAAACACACAATCACACAGCATACCAACATCATTAAAAACATCCTAGCAAGCATTAAAATATTCCTAACAATAAAATAAATCATAAGGCATCAACATGGGGGCGCCAATTTGTGGCGCAGCAAAGCAATCAGAGGCGAGCTTGTTCTTACAGAGCGTTAATCAGTCGCCAAACACCTGCCAGAATAGCCAGGTCTTGCAGGCCCTGCGGGGGACGCCATCAGGTCATGCAGGGCCCGTATTCCTGATGGCAGGGTATTCCACGATGTCGGTGCAGCCACCGAAAACGCCCTCCGCCGAGTGCTAGCCAACCTACATAGTTTCATATCAGGGATCTCGAGAAGGTTGTGGTCCTCTGAACGCAGTGATCTTCTGGGTACATATGGGGTAAGCCGCTCCCTCAAGTACACTGGCCCCAAACCATGTCAGGCCTTGAAAGTCAAGACTAGCACTTTGAAGGAGATCCGGAATTCAATAGGCAACCAGTGCAGTTTGCGGAGCAGAGGTGTTATGTGGGCTGCTCTAGGAGCACCCAGGAGGAGACGAGCTGCCGCGTTCTGCACCGGGTTAAGCTTCTGGGTCGCCGACAAAGGAAGGCCAAGGTAGAGCGCGTTACAGTAATCAAGCCTCGCGATGACTGTGGCTTGGATCACCGTGGCTAGGTCGCGCCGGGATAGGTAGGGAGCCAGGGGTTTTGCTTGCCGTCTTGCAGGCACAAGCAATTTGTGCCTCCATAGACAGCTGGGACCCCAAGGCTCTTGACTGAGGACTGTGGGCCTAATGCCACACCGTCAACCATCGGCAACTGGATCTCCCCCCCCCCCCCACCCCACCCCCTGAGCGACCCAGCCACAAGATCTCCGTCTTCACCGGATTCACCTTCAACTTACTGGCTCGCAGCCATCCAATTATGGCCTCAAGGCATAGTTGGAAATTATCGGGTATCAACCTGGCTGCTGTACGTTGGACCAGTTGAAGCTTCTGAACAGTCTTCAAAGGCAGTCCCACGTAGAGGGTGTTGCAGTAATCTATACGGGATGTAACCAGAGCGTAGACTACCGTGGCCAAGTCAGACTTCCCAAGGTACGGGCGCAGTTGGCGCACAAGTTTTAACTGTGCGAATGCTCCCCTGGTCACTGCCAAAACCTGGGGTTCCAGGCTCAGCGATGACTCCAGGATCACACCCAATGTAATGTCTATCCAATGCCATGTTCTGAATCAGCACCCCAAATAACCAAACCGAATCTAAAGTTGAGCAAAGACTGATTTGTAATCCGTTTGGTACTAATGTTGGAGAGTGGTCCCTGGTAAAAATAATAATAATAATAATAAAAAAAGCTTGGTCCAGAGCAGGGCTGTCCAACAGGCGGCCCGCGGGCCGTATACGGCCCCCCAGCCTGTTGGACACGGCCCCCGCTACCCTCCTGAATTAATTTATTTTAAAAATATATTTTTTTAAAAATATTTTTTAAAAAAAAATGGCGGTGGGGAGGGAGGGAGGAAGAGGAGGCGGGGCAGGGAGAAGGAAGGGAGCCAGCTCCTCCTCCTTGCCTCGCCCCCAAATCCCTCTCTCTGCCCGCCGCTGCGCGGAGCCCTGGATGGCTGGGTATTGCGTCGTGCCCTTCATATGGTTCTTGCTTGGAATACCCCCCCACTGGCCATGAAAAGTCAGCCCTGCGGGAGAGGTTTCGCCGTTTAAACTCTCGCGTCCCTCTGACCAGAGGGACGTGAGGCTGGGTAACAAAACCGCTGAAACCCTCCCGCAAGCCTGGTGGCTCGCGGGAAGCGAGCACCGGTTCTTGCTTCCTCCGCGAGCCATCCTTGCGGCTTCTTGGTGTGGTAAAGGATGATGCGCCCTCTCCCCCAAAGCATGCTGATTGCCCGCTTCCAAGGCTATTGTGACGCTTTTGGGAGAGGGGACGGAGCTGCGTGGCCGGGGGCGTGGCCGGTGGTGTGGCCGAGTGGCCGGCCCCCAGGTGATCACTCACCAGAAGTCCGGCCCTTGGGCTGGCAGAAGTTGGACAGCCCTGGTCCAGAGCAAGAGCTCTTCCTCCTCTTTCTTCCACTCTCCTCATACTCTTTCATGCTGTCTTTCCCCATTAAACACGACATTACCATAAATATCCCCAATGGGATAAAATAAGGGAGGGAAGGCATCCTTCACAGGAAAACAGCCTGTGAGATACAGCTTCTCTCCTGCTTCAGGCAGTGGGAGGACGTGGTTGAGGAACACAACACTCCTATGTAGCTGAGCGAGGAACAGGACATGCTGGAAGGCGGTGGAGATCTTCTCAACCCACCCCCACCACACCCTGATCTTCTGCTCAATGCTTTTGATTCAATTACCATTTTGCCAGCCTTGTGTAGGAGCAGACGTATTGACTCAGCTCATCCTGCTAATAATACGTTGAGGCCAATGCCATGGAAGCTATAGACTGCCCGCTTGGAACAAGGCCCCAGAGTCAACCCTGGGGTTGCCTTGGAAACAAAGGAGGCAATTAATTAGATGTTCCTTGAAATCCTTGGGAAGAGTCTAGGCCTCTTGGCATCTCTACCCTCCAGGCGTGAGTGTGTGAGGGGGTCCATAGCAACTCACAATCTCCTTTTCACCAGTTTCTTATCCAACGTACATCTTTGTCCAGAATAATTCGGTCCAAATCTTGGAGGTGTCTTATGCATGGTCTCTCCTACTGGAGAATTTGGACATTTTCGCCAACGCAGATCACCTGCATTCATCTCAAGGGTGCATTGTGCATTCACATATGTGCCATCCATTACTACTTCAATTACTTGCTGGAATTCTATATGACCCTTTACAGCAGGGGTCGGGAACCTTTTTGACCCGGAGAGCCAAATATTTGGAAATATATTTCAGTGAGAGTCTATATATATATTCAACTAAATGTGGGTATATACGTACACACTATGAGAAAAGGATTCCCCCGGCAGAATGTGTACATACATACTCACATTTAGTTGAATTCTGTCTATCTATCTATCTATCTATACACACACACACACACAGACTGAATTCAACTAAATGTGAGTATATACGTACACAGTACGAGAAAAGGATTCCCCCGGCAGAATGTGTACGTATATACTCACATTTAGTTGAATTCTGTCTATCTATCTATCTATCTATCTACACACACACACACACACAGACTGAATTCAACTAAATGTGAGTATATACGTACACACTACGAGAAAAGGATTCCCCCGGCAGAATGTGTACGTATATACTCACATTTAGTTGAAATCAGTCTGTCTATCTATCTATCTATCTATACACACACACACACACACAGACTGAATTCAACTAAGTAATGTGTGCACACACACACTACGAAAGACTGGCAGAAATGTACGTATACTCACATTTAGTTGAAATCAGTCTGTCTGTCTATCTATCTATCTATCTATCTATCTATACACACACACACACACATAGACTGAATTCAACTAAATGTGAGTATATACATACACACTACGAGAAAAGGATTCCCCTGGCAGAATGTGTACATATATACTCACATTTAGTTGAATTCAGTCTATCTATCTATCTATCTATCTATCTACACACACACACACACACACACACACATAGACTCAATTCAACTAAATGTGACTATATACGTACACATTATGAGAAAAGGATTCCCTTGGCAGAAAGACGGGACACTTCAGACATGGCTCTGCAAAAGGCATGCTCAAGACTCTGGGAAGGAAGAGAAAACAGAAGGAAGGGGGAAAGAAAGAAAGAAAGAAAGAAAGAAAGAAAGAACGAGGAAATAAAGAAGGGAGGGGGAGAGGAAGAAAGAAAAGAAGTACAAACTATGGAAAAGGAAGAAAGGAAAAGCAGGGGAGAAACAAGGAGGGGGAAAGAAAGAAGGAACTGGAAGGGAGGAAAGGAAAGGGAGTGAGGAAAACGTAAAATGATGAAGGGAAAAGAAGAAATGAAAGAAGGGTAGAGGGACGTGAAAAGAAAAGAAGGAGAAGGAAAGAAAGACTTGGGGAAAAGATTAGAAGAGGAAGGATGGAAGGAAGGAAGGGAGAATGGAGGAAAGAAGGAAGGGGAGAGAGGGAGGGAAAAGGAAGGAAAGAAGGAGAAGGAAAGGGTGAAGGGGAGAAAGAAAGGAAGGAAGAGGGAGAATGGAGGAAAGAAGGAAGGGGAGAGGGAGGGAAAAGGAAGGAGAGAAGGAAAGGGTGAAGGGGAGAAAGGAAGGAAGAGGGAGAATGGAGAAAGAAGGAAGGGGAGAGAGGGAAGGGAAAAGGAAGGAGAGAAGGAAAGGGTGAAGGGGAGAAAGAAAGGAAGGAAGAGGGAGAATGGAGGAAAGAAGGGAGGGGAGAGAGGGAGGGAAAAGGAAGGAGAAGGAAAGGGTGAAGGGGAGAAAGAAAGGAAGGAAGAGGGAGAATGGAGGAAAGAAGGGAGGGGAGAGAGGGAGGGAAAAAGGAAGAAGGAAAGGGTGAAGGGGAGAAAGGAAGGGAGAGAGGAGAATGGAGGAAAGAAGGAAGGGGAGAGAGGGAGGGAAAAGGAAGAAGGAGAGAAGGAAAGGGAGAAGGAAGAGGGAAGGAAGAGGGGAGAATGGAGGAAAGAAGGAAGGGGGAGGGAGAGGGAAAAGGAAGGGGAGAAGGAAAGGGTGAAGGGGAAAGAAAGGAAGAGGGAGAATGGAGGAAAGAAGGAAGGAGAGAGGAGGGAAAAGGAAGGAGGAGAAGGAAAGGGTGAAGGAGAAAGAAAGGAAGGAAGAGGGAGAATAAGGGTGAAAGGGAAAAAGAAAGGAAGGAAGAGGGAGAATGGAGGAAAGAAGGGAGGAGAGAGAGGGAGGGGAAAGGAAGGGGAGAAGGAAAGGGTGAAGGGGAGAAAGAAAGGAAGGAAGAGGGAGAATGAAGGAAAGAAGGGAGGGGAGAGAGGGAGGGAAAAGGAAGGGGAGAAGGAAAGGGTGAAGGGGAGAAAGAAAGGAAGGAAGAGGGAGAATGGAGGAAAGAAGGGAGGAGAGGGAGGGGAGGGAAAAGGAAGGGGAGAAGGAAAGGGTGAAGGGGAGAAAGAAAGGAAGGAAGAGGGAGAATGGAGGAAAGAAGGGAGGAGAGAGAGGAAGGGAAAAGGAAGGAGAGAAGGAAAGGGTGAAGGGGAGAAAGGAAGGAAGGAAGGAAGGAAGAGGGAGAATGAAGGAAAGAAGGGAGGAGAGAGAGAGGGAAAAGGAAGGAGAGAAGGAAAGGGTGAAGGGGAGAAAGAAAGGAAGGAAGAGGGAGAATGGAGGAAAGAAGGGAGGAGAGAAGGAGGGAGGGAAAGAAAGGAAGGAAGAGAAGGAAAGGGTGAAGGGGAGGAAAGGAAGGAGAAGGAAGAAGAGGGGAGAAGGGAGGGAGAATGGAGGAGGGGAGAGAGAGGGAAGGGAAGGAAGGAAGGAGAAGGAAAGGGTGAAGGGGAGAAAGAAAGGAAGGGAGATGAGGAGAATGAGAGGAAAAGAAGGAAGGGAGAAGGAAAGGAGGGAGGGAAAAGGAAGGAGAGAAGGAAAGGGTGAAAGGGGAGAAAGAAAGGAGAGAAGGAAAGGGTGAAGGGGAGAAAGAAAGGAAGGAAGAGGGAGAATGGAGGAAAGAAGGAGGGAGGGGAGGGAAAAGGAAGGGGAGAAGGAAAGGGTGAAGGGGAGAAAGAAAGGAAGGAAGAGGGAGAATGGAGGAAAGAAGGGAGGAGAGAGAGGGAGGGAAAAGGAAGGAGAGAAGGAAAGGGTGAAGGGGAGAAAGAAAGGAAGGAAGAGGGAGAATGGAGGAAAGAAGGGAGGAGAGAGAGGGAGGGAAAAGGAAGGGGAGAAGGAAAGGGTGAAGGGGAGAAAGGAAGGAAGGAAGAGGGAGAATGGAGGAAAGAAGGAGGGGAGAGAGGGAGGGAGGGAAAAGGAAGGGAGAAGGAAAGGGGTGAAGGGGAGAAAGGAAGGAAGGAAGAGGGAGAATGGAGGAAAGAAGGGAGGGGAGAGAGGGAGGGAAAAGGAAGGAGCAGGGCCGTAGCCAGGATTTTGATTCGAAAGCTGAGTTTGGTTCAGGGGGCTGAGACTGGGTGGAAGAGGGTCTAACCTAGCAAACCTTTTGTATTGTTATCCCAATAACCCCATTAATGTGGGATATAATAAGTATGGTGATCAGATCATGATATAAATAAACATAACAGTTTAAATAATGTACCAGTAAGGCCTTTTCACGGACCACCCTGAGAAATTTCGGGGGGCTGAAGCCCCTTAGCCCCTGGCTACATGCCTGGGAAGGAGAGAAGGAAAGGGTGAAGGGGAGAAAGGAAGGAAGGAAGGAAGAGGAAGGAGAGAAGGAAGGGGAGAGAGGGAGGGAAAAAGAAGGAAAGGTTTCCTGCTGCATGCTGGGAAACCGAGGCCCGGGCTGCTCCGGAGAGCCAGATGTAGTCATGAAAAGAGCCACATCTGGCTCCCGAGCCATAGGTTCCCTATGCACCCTGGTTCTCTGAACACTCCAGCTTTCAGTTCAGTGGTTTCAGTTGTGGCTTTTCATGCGTCCCGACGACGGGTTCTCCAAACCTTGGCTTGAGATTTTGGGACTGAACCTGAGAACCTTCTGCACGAAGAGCATAAACATCACTGCCGAGCAACAGCGCAGAACATCCCCACGGGGCTTGACAGAATTGAGGTTAAGGAGGCGGGGGTAGTAGGGAATGAATCAGTATGAAGATGTGTCTTGAGGCAAGGCCTGGCCAAAGAGGAATCCGACGAGCATTTTCTCAAAAGTCCTTCTCCGGAGCTTCCAGCTCTTTGGTTCTCCAGAGGCATCAAACACTGTTTACCTCAGCTTGCCTTGATTTTAATTCGAAGGAAGAATCCTTTCAGAAGTGTCCTGGGGCAGGAGTGATAAACTCCAACTGAAGCTTCCAGCAGTAATTACCATTCTCTGTGCATACCATTTTTTTTCCTTCCCTTCCTTTTTCCCTTGTAATATTTCTAGCTCTGGACTCAAACAATCTAAACCAGTGTTTTTCAACCTTTTTTGAGCCGCGGCACATTTTTTACATATGCAAAATCCTGGGGCACACCACCAACGAAAATGGCACAAAATGACACTCTAACACAGTAATTCAAATAGTTAATATGTCTTTAAATGTATTTATTAGGCATGAGAAAAAAGTTATGAAAATGAAATGTTTCGTAAGAAATTCGTAAGAAATGCTACTTTTGAGTATTTCCGCACCTGGAACGCCAACCAGGAAGTGGACTTTCTTTATAGAACTTCGGGGGCCAGGATTTTCTTAAGTGTCGTTATTAGGTCGTAAGGGGGGGGGGCACCCTCCTTCTCTCTCACCACCCTCCCGCCTCCCTTGCCAATAAGTATTATGGCAAGGCAAGCCCTAAACTCGCTCCTTCTTTCGGCTGGAAGCCTGGAAAAAATGTAAACAGAGAGGATTACTCAGAAGTAAATCTGCAAAGGAGGGCACTTTGGAGGAAGGGCCCTCCTTTGTGGATTTACTTCTGAGTAAACCTCTCTGTTTACATTTTTCCAGGCTTCCCTGCCTCTCCTGCCTGCCAGGATCTAAAGCATCAAAGAGTATTGGGGTGAGAAACCAGGCTAATGTATAATAGAATGAATGCTACTGTAAGTGCCTAATATTATAAGTAATCCAACTGGTCATACCTACATTCCATGCACATGCAATAATACAGCAGTAATAACAATGGGTATAAGAAGAGGTAAAATTCAAACCGAAGTATTCTGACTGTGGTCCTCCTCAAACTGCAAAAGGCTCTTCTCTGAGTCCGGGAAAAGGCCAAACCCTGGGCACAGCATTTGCTGCCCTGGGTGCACACACATACATATTCTTTGGGGGGGACTTGCTGCAGAATCCTGGGCTCATAGAGAAGATTTTGCAGCAAATCCCGCCCAAAGAATATGTATGTGTGTGCACCCAGGAAGCAAATGCTGTGCCCGGGGTTTTGCCTTTTCCCGGACTCAGAGAAGAGCCTTTTGCAGTTTGCACCGCTTGAGGAGGGACCACAGTCAGAATACTCTTCGGGTTTGAATTTTACCTCTTCTTATTCCCATTGTTATTCCCTGTTGAAGTGTCCGAGGAGTCGTAGGTGTTGGCGATAGGTGACCCATGTTTCAGACCCATAGAGGAGAATAGACAGTACAATAGCTCTGTACACATTGATTTTGGTGCTTTGCCTCAGGTGCTTGTTGCTCCAGACTCTTTTTTTTGTTGTTGAAGCCTTCCAAATGCACTATATGCTTTTGCTAATCTGTGATCTATCTCTTTGTCAATCTTGGTGTCTGAAGAGATGATGCTTCCCAGGTAGGTGAACTGCTGGACGGATTTAACACAGATGTGCCTATGCTGATGTGGGGATGATGGTGTTCTTCCTGTAGTGCGGGCTGGTAGAGGACTTCCGTTTTCTTCAGGCTGACTTACAGCCCAAACAGCTCTGCAGCTGTTGCAAAGCAGGATGTTAGGCGCTGCAGGGTTGCTTCTGAATGGGCAAAAAGGGCAGCAGCAGCAGCAAAAAGCAGCTCACGGACTAGATAGTTTAGAGTTTTAGTGCGAGCTCTCATACGGCATAAGTTGAACAAGCTACCATCAGTACTATAGAGACACAGTTATATATATAGACAAAGACACAGAGGCTATTTAAAATTCCAGCTTCTGGCCACCAGGAGGAACTGTCGCATTCCTTCCTTCTTCCCATACTTCCTCGAGATTTTTATGGCCTCAGTTAAAATTAGCCTCACCACAAAGTGGTACCTAAATTTTCCTACTTGACAGATGCAACTGTCTTTCGGGCTGCAAAGGTCAACAACAAGCTACACTAATTGGTCGAGAGCTCACCATGTCCCGGGCAGGCTTCGAACTCATGACCTTCTGGTCAATAGAGACTGCGCCACAGTCCCGAATAGACTCTTCATTCAACATCAAGAAATGTTCTAAGTGGAATTAAACCATCTGATTCACACTGTGGCTGTCAGCGCCGCTTGGCCCGTTTGTTGCCCTAACGGACCAAACCCCGCGCGCCATCAGATAACAGCAGCATCTGGCGGCCTTTGAACTGGGCCCGCCCTTTGAAGTGCCAGGCACCTTTCCTGAACTTTGATATGCGGAGAGCCGGATGGTCAAGCCCGAGGAAGGAGGGGCCCAGCAGGGGGGCGGGCCGGGGAGGGTTTTGAAGAGACTGTTGCACGGGAAGAAGTTGGTCTATCTTTGCTTGCCCTGGATTAAGGACCTATTAAACTACTTATCCTTCAACACTGCTTGGAGTGAGCGTGGTTCATTAGACCCCCCTTGCCGGAGCTTACATAAAGATAGACTCACCATCTTCTACGGCCGTGAAAACCTTCCGACCGTAGCAACCTTTTACAAGATGTCTCAAGCCGAGATGGAACCGCCCGCTGACCTGCACCCGGGGGATTCGGGTGAGGAAGAAGAAGCCGAGGTGGATGGAGAGGGAGACGGCCGGAGCCGGAGCCCCGAGGACGACTCCCAGGTCGTGATCACGGGTATGGAAGACGAGGTGCCGTTGCTCCCCGCTCCGATTGCGAAGGACGTTACCTGGCGCAAGAAGACGGCTCAGCCGGGAGGGATCCAGTCCTAGACAGCGACCTACCCAGCCCGGCGGAGATTCGACTGGAGGTCCAGGTGTTCGCTCTGACCCAGGCGGTGCAAACTCTCCAGTCCCAGATGGAGACGCTGCTTAGCAGACCGGAGGAGTTGCCGTGGGGCCCCCCAGACGCCCGACCCCGGGACCAGGGCTCGAGCCGAGCATCGGAGCGACAAGGGCCGGCCATCAGGGAGAGTGACTTTCCGGGACAGTGGAGAGGACTTCATCCAGCCGAGGGGGCCCTCTACGTTCAACCTAGGGCCGGCTGACCAGAGCCAGGAGATGGCGGGAAGTCGGAGAGAGCTGAAGGTAAAGTTCGACGGGGACCCGCGCCAGCTCTCTTACTTTGTCACGAACGTGCAAAACGTCATGTTGGACTAGGGGGATTCATTCCCCTCAGAAGGGGCCAAGGTGCGGGCCGTGGGTGCCAACCTGAAGGAGGCCGCGGCGGACTGGTTAGTGCAAATGAACGACATCCAGGCCCCACAATTGAGGCGGCCAGATGCCTTCCTAGAAGCCTTGCAGACCCGTTTTAGAGACCCCTTAGCCAGCGAAAAAGTTAAGGCCCAGCTTAAGAGGATTTACCAGGGCCAGAGATCTGTCTCCGAGTATGCCCTGAGCTTCAAGGCGCTGGCCGGGGAAGATCAGAGACTGGTCGGCAGTCACAAAGCTGGAGTGCTTCAAAGCCGGCCTGAGATCAGACATACTTGAGCAGGCCATGCACCGGGGAAACCCTGAGACTCTAGAGGACTGGATAGTCTCCGCAGGGAGAGTGGAGTGTGACATGGAGCAAATGCCGCACCGTCACCGGGAAGGTGGGAGAGGCCGAGGACCAGGCCCGACGGGGAGGCCGGGGCCCGCCCGGAGGGCGTCACTGAGGGCCCGATCGAGCAGTCGGGAAGGCCCCAAAGGGAAGAGGGGAGCGTGCTTCTCGTGCGGCCGGGAGGGCCACCGGGCCGCGGACTGCCGCTGGAAGAGCCTCCCACCGAAACCGGAGAAGACGCCGGAGCCCAAGCCAACCCAGCCGGCTAAGACCCCGGCTCGAGGCAAGGCCGCGGCAGCTGCGGAAACCGCACGAGCACCCCGGAGCCTCCGAGAGGCGGAGGAAATGGAGCTGGAGATGGAGGAAAGCGACCCCGAATGGCTGGCAGGAAACGACAACGATCTGCTGTAGACGCCCGGCGGCAGGTCCAAACCCCTCAGGGCGGTGAGTCTGATCCCCTTGGTTGTGACATCTTTAAGTTTGATATCAAGTTATGGAACCCGGAGGGACCCCAAGAAATAGAGACAGTAGCCATGCTAGATAGTGGGTGCACCCGATGCCTGATGTCCCCCCCAGCTGGCAAAGCAATTGGGAATAAAGCCTTGATAGAGCAGATCCTCTTCTCCCAACTGGATGGGTCCCCAGCCAATGGGAAGCCGGCCACCCACAAGACGGGAGAGATGAGAGTCCAGATTGGGACCCACCAGGAGACCCTGAGGTTTGTGATCTCCGCCATGGCGCACCAGCCAGTCATCCTGGGGTCCCCGTGACTGCGTACCCAAAACCCGCAGATCGACTGGGAAACGGGAGCAGTAAAGTTCCGAGACGGGGAGGCGCGGGTGAGAATAGATGACCTGAGCGAAGACGGAGCCCTAGCGCAGGAGGGAGCCGGAGTGGGGGCAGCAGAGAGCCAGTCTCACAGCATCCCGCGAGAATACAGGGATTTGGAGGAGGTCTTCAGTGAGAGGGAAAGTGACCAGCTACCCCCCCACTGGAAGTCGGACTGTGCAATTGAAATTGAAAAGGGTGCCAAACTGCCGAGCCCAAAGCTATATGCCCTGTCCGAACCGGAAAGGAAGGCGCTAAGGGAATTCATTGACAAAAACATGGACAGAGGGTTTATTGAAAAGTCAACAAGCCCGTTGACGGCACCAGTCCTGTTCCCCCCAAGGCGGACGGCACCCTGCGCCTGTGTGTGGACTATTGGGGCCTCAATGCCATCAGCGCATCGAGCCCCTACCCGTTGCCACTGATGTCGGAGATCCTGGCCCAGCTAGGAGGGGCCTGCCTTTTCACCAAGCTGGACATCCGGGAAGCGTTTTACCGGATACGGGTGAGGGACGAAGATTGTTGGAAGACGGCATTCAACTGCCATCTGGGCCAGTACGAGTTCCGGGTCACCCCGTTCGGACTAAAAGGCGCCCCAAAAATATTTCAACAGTTTATCAACGAGATCTTCAGAGACTTGTTGTACAAGGGAGTTCTAGTCTACCTGGACGACGTGTTGATCTACTCAACCTCAGAAGCCGAACACGTCGAGTTGACCCGAGAAGTCCTCCGTCGGCTACGAGAGAACCAGCTCTTCGTAAAGCTCTCCAAATGTGAGTTCCACAGACAGGAATTGGACTATCTGGGATATCGCATTTCCACGCGAGGCCTGGCCATGGACCCCAACAAGATACGGGATGTGCTGGCATGGGAGCCCCCCCGGACTCGGCGACAGCTACAAGGGTTCCTGGGGTTCGCCAATTTTTTTCTACAGTTCATCCAGAGCTTCGCCGAGATAGCGCTCCCCCTCACTGAACTGCTAAAAACCAAGGGCCTGGGGGAGACGAAAAAAACAAGGTCCCCAAGCGCCAAATTAAAGCGGACGCCGCAGTGCCAAGAAGCCTTTGACAGCCTCAAGCAGAGCTTCACCAGCCAGCCGCTGCTGATGCACCCCCACGCCGACCGGCCGTTCACGGTACAGTGCGATGCCTCCGAGGCAGCCTACGGAGCGGTACTCCTGCAACGGGACGAGGAAGGCACCCTCAGGCCATGCGCCTACCTCTCCAAAAAGTTCACGGAGACGGAGAAGCGCTGGCATGTGTAGGAGAAGGAGTCGTTTGCGGTCCGGGCTGCGCTAAGCCACTGGAGACACTTCCTGGAAGGCACCGCCCTGCCCTTCGAGGTTTGGACTGACCATAAGAACCTACAGGTGCTACAATCCCCGCAAAGTCTCAACGCCAAGCAACTGAGATGGGCGCAGTTCTTCAACCGATTTAACTTTGAGTTAAAGTACCTGCCTGGGGCGAAGAACGTCCTCGCTGACACCCTGTCCAGGATGCCAGAAGCCGACTACTCGGCGCCCGAGGAAGTGGGAACCGTATTCTCCAAACGCCAACTGGGCCTGGTGGCCCGCACCCGGGCAGCCGCCAAGCCGCCGCAGCCCGCGGCCCCTGGGTCCCCGGAACTCTTGGTCGACCTAGCGGCCGCATATAGGGATGATGCCTGGCTTCAGGAGCACCGAGGAGATTTAACCGAAGCCGGAGGGATCTGGTACTACAAGGACAAGCTATACGTCCCGCGGAGCAGGAGGGGACAGATCCTGAGCCAGGCCCATGATTCCAAGCTGTCTGGTCACTTCGGCCTCACCAAGACCCTGAAGCTGTTGGCGCGTCAGTTCTGGTGGCCGGCGATGCGAAAAGACACCAATGACTATATCTCCGAATGCGACGTCTGCGCGAAGAACAAGCCGAAGACGGGCCGGCCCACGGGACTGCTGCAGCCGGTAGCCGACCCCGTGGAACCCTGGAGCGAGATCGCCATGGACTTTGTAGTCGACCTCCCGCCCAGTGGGGGTTACACCACCATCTGGACAGTGGTGGACCTCTTCTCCAAGCAGGCCCACTTCGTCCCCCACTCCAGCGGCTCCCCACGGCTCCCGAGGGTGCCCACGCCGCCTGTGATCACCCGCAGTTCACATTTTCTGAAGGCGTTCCGGCGGGGCTCCACGGGTGCACCACGCTGAGACAGATGGGGCAGAGAGGGTCCAACAGCAATACCTCCGATGCTACAACGTACCAGCAGGACAACTGGGCCGAGTCTGAGCACAGCTACAACCTCGCACGGGGGGGCCTCCCCATTCCGGGTCGTCTCTGGGCGCGACTTTCCCCCCTTTCCGACGGTGGCCCCGGCGGTGGACCCGGCCGTCCCGCCGACTGATTGGGGCAACAAGGTCGCTGAAGCTTGGCCCCAAATCCAGGCCACCCTCCGCCAGGCTCGGGACTCTTACAAGCTCTACGCCGACAAGAAGAGGGGCCCCCAGCCCACGTATGCTGTTGGTGACCGTGTGTTCCTGTCCACCAAGCATCTCAAGTCCACCCAGCCATCCCGCAAATTTGCGAATAAGTTCGTGGGACCCCTCTGGGTGGTGGAAGTCGTCAACCCCATGGCGGTTAAGCTGGACCTCCCGCACACCTGGCGCAAGGTCCACCCTGTCTTCCATGTTAGCCTGCTCAAGAAAGCGGTGACCGACCGGAAGTGGTCAACAACGGTCGATGCCCCGGTGCCGATCATGGTGGGCCCCCACACTCACTTCGAGATTCGTGAGGTTTTGGACTCGCGACGCCGTAAGGGCCACCTCAGCTATTTGGTTCGATGGACCGCCAAAGACTTGCAACCCGAGTGGGTGTTGGCCGAGCACGTCAGGGCCCCGAGATTGCTGAAAGCCTTTCATGCTGCCTTCCCTGCCAAGCCGGGACCCTGATTTCTCTCCCTCCCCTTTGTTCTTCTCTCCCTTGCAGGTCACCACCTTTCGGAGGGGGGCGCTATGTCAGCGCCGCTTGGCCCGTTTGTTGCCAAACCCTGTGCGCCATCAGATAACAGCAGCATCTGGCGGCCTTTGAACTGGGCCCGCCCTTTGAAGTGCCAGGCACCTTTCCTGAACTTTGATATGCGGAGAGCCGGATGGTCAAGCCCGAGGAAGGAGGGGCCCAGCAGGGGGGCGGGGAGGGTTTTGAAGAGACTGTTGCGCGGGAAGAAGTTAGTCTATCTTTGCTTGCCCTGGATTAAGGACCTATTAAACTACTTATCCTTCAACACTGCTTGGAGTGAGCGTGGTTCATTAGACCCCCCCTTGCCGGAGCTTACAGTGGCATGTGCTGCTTGAGAGAAATGTTTGGGATACCCTGGGCTGATCCAACTGCCAGAACGCACCACCACACTTAAATAAAACTTGGTGACCCAGGCTAGCCATCAACCTCTTTTTACGCGAGATCCAACTCCATTTCCCTTGCCTTTTGTGCCACCTCTATCAATCTGCCTATTCCATTAGTGGCCCTGACCTAAATCTGTCACGCTGGAATAAATTCATTTTAGCACTCAGGGTCTTACTGCAAGATAACTTCATTATTATACCAGGAAGCGCATAATAAGCTGCTTATATAACATACATGAAAACTTAATATACTCTTCTGACATCAGATAAAGTTGAGGGCGAGGGGGAAGATAAAGTTGGCACATCAGGAAAATTGTGTGCAGAAAAAATAGTAACTGATTGAAAACAAAGGCTCTGCAGCTGATTATTCATTCATTATGGTTCAAGGTCAGTTTTCAACATGGGACCCTATCCAACACCCAAAAAGAAATAAATTCGACATAGTACGTCGATGGGATGGAGTGTAATTTTAGGGAGTTGTGCATTGCAACACAGCCTCATTAGTGAATTGTGATGCTGCACAACCAGATGTGTAAGCCAATCCAAGCACGGTTCATTAATATGTGAGATACACAATGTATGTTGATAGTGATGATTCCTTACCTGTTTCTCCCTGTGAATCGTAGTAAGGGAACAACAACAAATACTATAAACACCAATAAATACATTAAAATCCAGTTTATATCTGGATTGGGCTGCTGGAAGAGATGGGTCTTTAATAATAATAATAATAATAATAATAATAATAATACACTTTATTTATTTATTTACTAGCTTTGGGCCCCGGCAGTGCCCGGGTTATTTGAAATGGGCTGAGGCATAGGAAGCCTTACTGTCCATTCAGGCTGAGGCCTAGGAAGCCTTACTGTCAATTCACCTAGTGTTCGCCACCAGAACTTTATTTTTGTAAGTACTTTAGAACTTTAGATTAATGTGGTACCTTAATCTGCCCGAAAGACAAATGAACTGTCTTTCGGCCTGCAAAGGGATGCTGGAAAACGCTGAGAGAGATGAGGAGTGCGTCAGCTCCCCCTGGTGGCCAGAAGTTTGCCAGAAGTTTGCCTCTGTTCATCTATGTTCGTCTATATATGTCTAAATAAGTCTATATATGTCTAAATACTAGGCATGGTTTCGAACCCAAAAATGGCGATTCTCAAATCAAATGGGGGGGGGGGATTTTATTAGTAAAAGAAAGACTTACAAAAAAAATTCCAAAATTTTCTAAAATGTAACTTAATTACTAACGAAATTCGTTAGTAGTTCTTATGCCAGCGCATGCGCATTCCAGATGGTTTTGGCCTACAACTCCCAGAAATCCTAACAGCTGGTAAACTGGCTGGGATTTCTGGGAGTTGTAGGCCAAAACTTGAATAAATCACACTGAATTCTAGATGGGACTCTCCAAATAGGAAGGAGGGAGGGAAGGAGGGAAGGAGTGGGTATTCTATTCTTGGAAGCAGCAAAAGAAAAGGAGGAGGAGCCCCCTGGCTCCTCGCTGCCTCTCTCTCACCCCGATCCCGAGGGAGCGAGGGCCCAAGTTTGCCCAGGCTGGTCATATACCTACATTCCATGCACATGCAATAATACAGCAGTAATAACAATGGGTATAAGAAGAGGTAAAATTCAAACCAAAGTATTCTGACTGGTCCCTCCTCATGCAGTGCAAACGGGCTCTTCTCTTATTAGCCCGGGAAATTAGCCCGGGAAAAGCCAGCGTTTTCTGCTTGGGTGCACACACATACATATTCTTTGGGGGATTTGCTGCAGAATCTTCTCTATGAGCCTGGGATTCTGCAGCATATCCCCCAAGAATATGTATGTGTGTGCTCCCAAGCAGAAAACGCTGGCTTTTCCCGGGCTAATAGAGAAGAGCCCGTTTGCACCGCATAAGGCAGGGACCAGTCAGAATACTTCGGTTTGAATTTTACCTCTTTTTATTGTTATTACTGCTGTATTATTGCATGTGCATGGAATGTAGGTATGACCAGTTGAATTACTTATAATATTAGGCACTTACAGTAGCATTCATTCTATTATACATTAGGTTGGTTTCTCACCCCAATACTCTTTGATGCTTTAGATCCTGGCAGGCAGCAGAGGCAGGGAAGCCTGGAAAAATGTAAACAGAGAGGTTTACTCAGAAGTAAATCCACAAAGGAGGGCACTTCATCCAAAGTGCCCTCCTTTGCAGATTTGCTTCTGAGTAATCCTATCTGTTTACATTTTTCCAGGCTTCCAGCCGAAAGAAGGAGCGAGTTTAGGGCTTGCCTTGGCATAATACTTATAGGCAAGGGAGGCGGGAGGGTGGTGAGAGAGAAGGAGGGTGCCCCCGTTACGACCTAATTACGACACTTAAGAAAATCCTGGCCCCGAAGTTCTATAAAGAAAGTCCACTTCCTGGTTGGCGTTCCAGGTGCGGAAATACTCGAAAGTAGCATCTCTTACGAATTTCTCACGAAACGAATCATTGTCATAACTTTTTTCTCATGCCTACTAAATATGTCTATATATGTTGAACTGTTGGGATTGTCTGCAAGTATGTGTACTGTAATCCGCTCTGAGTCCCCTTCAGGGACTCAGAGCGGATTAGAGTACACATATTTCTTCACCCAGAGGGTCATTGGGTTATGGAACTCACTTCCAGAGGAGGTTGTGACAGCGGTCAGCCTGGACAGCTTCAAGGCAGGATTAGACAGATTCATGGATACCAAGGGAATCAGTAGCTACTGAAATGGACATCCAAGTGCCACCTCTGTGTTGATGGAGGCAGGCAGGATTTTCCCCGGGTACTGGTTGTGGGGGGTCGGGAGCAGGCGAGGGTTTTGCCCTCCTTTCTGCTAGAGATCCCCGTGTACAACTGGTGGGCCACTGTGTGACACAGAATGCTGGACTAGATGGGCTGAGGCCCGATTCAGCATGGCTCTTCTTATGTTCTTATGTTCTTATGTTAGGGTGAGAAGAGCGGAATATAAATAAAGTAAGTAAATAAATAAATATATTTGAAATTAATATTTATTCAAAACCGCAAAACAGCGAATCTGCAATAAGCGAAGTGCAAAGTAGCGAGGGAACACGGTACCTCCAAACCCAGCTTAGGTCCCTTTTTGGAAAGCATTACCACTTCTCCGATGTGTGCGCCCCCAGTCACTTGCATATTTCCCCAAAAACAAAATATGACATTTTAAAATATCACTATTGTAGGACATTTTGAGACATTTGAGTGGACTGTAGCAGCAATCCAATGGAAGATGATGCAATTAAACAGAGGCTCCTGCAATTAAATGGAGGATCGTGCGGTTAAATGGAAGATCACACAATTAAACCGAGCATCATGTTTAAAAAAAATGGAAGAATCTATAAACGGTCTCTTACCGGCTGTACAATTCCCATCCCTGCACTATAACCACCATTAAAAGTAACTCTGGAAAAAAAAAACTATTCCAAAGTTGGCTTCCCAGAGAGACCTGCAATTAGGGAGAGTGATCTAAGATGAACATTATCAGCATAAATAGGAACCGTCTCCCATGGAGGCACTGGGTAGAAAATGAAGGGATTTCCCCCCTCCCCAAGTTTACTCAGATCAATTTCCTTGAGGGGGGAGTGCAATTTATTTTGTAACGGCTGTAAAGTGAGCACACATGGCGTGATTTCCCCCAGGCCCACATACTGATTCTATCGCCACATTGCTACACAATACATTTTTACTGGTATCTTTGCTGTGGGCGTTGTAGATTCAGGCCAACCGTGCCTCGAGGGTATCCTTCCTCTGCCGCAATTGTTGCTCTTCTTCCTTGGAAGTAGAATGGGAAAAGGGAAAATCAAATATGTACCCATTAAGTCTCTTGTTTGGGTTCTTCAGCTGGGATCTTCTTGGAACACTAGACCAGTGTTTCCCAACCTTTTTTGAGCCGTGGCACAGTTTTAACATTAAAAAAATCCGGGGGCACACCACCAACCAAAATGACACAAAATGATACTGTAACACAGTAAAGAACGGCTGGGGGTGGTGACCTGCTGGGAGTGCTGAAGCCGGGGAGGAGCCAGGCCACGCCATGCCCCACCCCCTCCCCCGGCTTCAGTTCTCCCATAACCGCCAGCCTTGAGGGGCAGTGCCAAGCCAGCATTGTGCTGGCTCTGCCACCGCTGGCTTGGCACTGCCCTCAAGGCTGGAGAAGCTGTGGGAGCGCTGAAGCCGGGGAGGAGGCGGAGCCAGGCCGCACCATGCCCTGAACCCTCTTCCCGGCTTCAGTTCTCCCACAGCTTCGCCAGCTTTGAGAAGGCAGTGCCAAGCCAGCATTGTGCTGGCTCTACCACCGCTGGCTTGGCACTGCCCCCTGAAGGCTGGCAAAGCTGTGGGAGTGCTGAAGCCTTGGGGAAGGAGCGGAGCTGGCTGGGATGCCTCCCCTCCCCCCCCCGGCTTCAGCTCTCCCACAGAGGAGGAGCATGAGCGGTGGACTTCAGTAGGCAGGGCTCCTCCGCGCAGCTTCAACAAGCAAGGGGTGAGAGTCATGGCGGATTGGAGGCTGGTTGGGGAAACGGCCGAAGGAGGTGGCGCCCTGGTCCCTTCTTTTTCTTCGCCGCCGCCCAGGCCTTCCTCCTCCTCTCCCAAGCAGCAGGAGTTTGGCATGAGGAGGGGGGAAGGAAGGGGGGCAGAGAGCTTTTCTTGTGGCACACCTGATGATCGCTCACGGCACACTAGTGTGCCACGGCACACTGGTTGAGAAACACTGCACTAGACTATGATTTAAATAATACTGTGCACTTCAGCTGTTTGGGCTGGAAGTCAGCCTGAAGAAAACAGAAGTCCTCTACCAGCCCGCACCACAGGAAGAACACCATCATCCCTACGTCAGCATAGGCAAATCTGTGCTTCAATCCATTCAGCAGGTCACTTACCTGGGAAGCATCATCTCTTCAGATGCCAAGATTGATAAAGAGATAGATCACATGTTAGCAAAGGCATGGAGTGCATTTGGAAGGCTTCACAAAAGAGTCTGGAGCAACAAGCACCTGAGGCAAAGCACCAAAATCAGTGTGCACAGAGCTATCGTACTGCCTATTCTCCTCTATGGGTCTGAAACATGGGTCACCTATCTCCAATCGCTATGACTCCTCGAACGCTTTCATCAGCGCTGTCTTCACTCAATCCTAAATATACACTGGGCCGACTATGTGACTAATGTTGCTGTCCTTGAGCAAGCAGGGATCACCAGCGTTGAGGCCATGCTATTGAGAACACAGCTGTGCTGGGCAGGGCATGAGGTCTCTAGGATGGAGGACCACCGCCTCCCAAAGATACTACTCTATGGGTCAGCGCAAGAGAGGCGCCCCCAAAAAGAGATATGAGGACTCCCTGAAACAACATCTCAGGCTCGGCCAGATTGATCACCAACAATGGTCCACTCTGGCCTCTCATCGGGAGGCATGGAGACGCACTATCCACAATGCTGCGACCTCTTTCGAGAAGACACGCCAAACGGGTCTCGAAGAGAAACGACAATGGAGAAAGAACCGCAACTTGGAAACAACATCACCCAAGGAGACTTTCTGCTGTGCTTTCTGCAACCGAACTTGCCTATCTCAGATTGGCCTTTTTAGTCATCAACGCACCTGTAAAAAACATGGGATGAGTCCTTCCTAAGAATCTTCGTTCACGATGTAATGCCCACACACACACACACACACACACACACAAAGGCCTGGTTGGGTTCGTTTGGAATCTTCTTAATACGGAATAAATTCAGATCAAATTCCTTTTTGAAGCGATTTCAAAGCGATTTGGGAACCCAGACGTATCCTTGCCATTTCATAGCTTTTTCCGCCATTTCTCTTACGAAGAATCAGAAATGATTCAGCTTTTCAAACCAATGTGGATGGGTTTTGAAAGTTTTGTTAGAGTTCTGAAATGTTCGCCACCAGAACTTTAGCAACACTGTAGAAGCAAAGCACCAGCAACACCTAGTGTTCACCACCAGAACTTTAGCAACACTGTAGAAGCAAAGCACCAGCGCCACCTAGTGTTCACCACCAGAACTTTAGCAACACTGTAGAAGCAAAGCACCAGCACCACCTAGTGTTCACCACCAGAACTTTAGCAGCACTGTAGAAGCAAAGCACCAGTGCCACCTAGTGTTCACCACCAGAACTTTAGCAACACTGTAGAAGCAAAGCACCAGCACCACCTAGTGTTCACCACCAGAACTTTAGCAACACTGTAGAAGCAAAGCACCAGCGCCACCTAGTGTTCACCACCAGAACTTTAGCAACACTGTAGAAGCAAAGCACCAGCACCACCTAGTGTTCACCACCAGAACTTTAGCAGCACTGTAGAAGCAAAGCACCAGTGCCACCTAGTGTTCACCAACAGAACTTTAGCAACACTGTAGAAGCAAAGCACCAGCACCACCTAGTGTTCACCACCAGAACTTTAGCAACACTGTAGAAGCAAAGCACCAGCGCCACCTAGTGTTCACCACCAGAACTTTAGCAACACTGTAGAAGCAAAGCACCAGCGCCACCTAGTGTTCACCACCAGAACTTTAGCAACACTGTGAAGCAAAGCACCAGCGCCACCTAGTGTTCACCACCAGAACTTTAGCAGCACTGTAGAAGCAAAGCACCAGCGCCACCTAGTGTTCACCACCAGAACTTTAGTTTTATAAGTACTGTAGAACCATTTAGAACCATGATTTTCCAGGCCTACTAACTACTGCCTCTCTGAAGCTAGTTGGCATTATGTCCTTAGTCAGAGAGACAAAGCCACTTCCTGTGGTGAAGCCTTGCCACCTGTGTTCACCTAGTGTTCACCACCAGAACTTTAGCAGCACTGTAGAAGCAAAGCACCAGCGCCACCTAGTGTTCACCACCAGAACTTCAGCAACACTGTAGAAGCAAAGCACCAGCACCACCTAGTGTTCACCACCAGAACTTTAGCAGCACTGTAGAAGCAAAGCACCAGCGCCACCTAGTGTTCACCACCAGAACTTTAGTTTTGTAAGTACTTTAGAACCATTTAGAACCATGATTTTCCAGGCCTACTAACTACTGCCTCTCTGAAGCTAGTTGGCATTATGTCCTGAGTCAGAGAGACGTTTACCAGCACCTTCAGCCACTCCCTGTGGTGAAGCCTTGCCTGATTTAATGAGCCAGGATTGACAAGGGTCTAGAGTGCAGGTGGTTGGTCTCATTCTTCCCAGGATCTTGTCCCCGTCCGTGAGCTGGATAAGTTGAAAGGAATCCATAGAGCCATGATAGACAGATGCCTCAGTTACATCCACAGAGACTGCATATTAGGCATGAGAAAAAAGTTATGAAAATCAAAAGAAATCGTAAGTGATTCGTATGTAATGGGACTTTCTAGTTTATACGCATCACGGCAGCTAACCAGGAAGTAGACTTTCTTTTACGATCCTTGAGGCCAACAATTTGCGTTATGATCGTAATAAACTCTTAATTATTGTACTACTCACTTCTCCCTGTCTTCTCCCCCTCATTTCCTTCCCGCCTTCATTCAGCTTCTTCTTTTTCCCGCATTTCTATGGGGAACTGGAAGTGACGCTGCTGCTAGGCAATGCATTCTGGAAAGTGTAGTCCTCCTCTTTCCTGCTGGCTTCTCTCCCCCCCCCTTCTCTTCCCCGTTGCTCTGCCTTGCCCCATCGCAGGGGCCAACTTCTCACACACACATGCGCGCTTCTCCTCTCTCTCCCTGCGCTCTCTCAGATGCTTCTCCCCCCCTCCCTTCTCTTCCCCGTTGCTCTGCCTTGCCCCATCGCAGGGGCCAACTTCAGCCCTCAGGTGTTTTGGACTTCAACTCCCACCATTCCTCACAGCCTCAGGCCTCTTCCTTTTCCTCTCAGCCTGGGCAAACTTGGGCCCTCGCTCCCTCAGGATCGGGGTGAGAGAGAGGCAGCGAGGAGCGAGGTGGGGCTCCTCCTTTTTTGCTGCTTCCAAGAATAGAATACCCCCTCCCTCCTTCCCTCCCTCCCTCCTTCCTATTTGGAGAGTCCCATCTAGAATTCAGTGTGATTTATTCAAGTTTTGGCCTACAACTCCCAGAAATCCCAGCCAATTTACCAGCTGTTAGGATTTCTGGGAGTTGTAGGCCAAAACCATCTGGAATGCGCATGCGCTGGCATACGAACTACTAACGAATTTCGTTAGTAATTAAGTTACATTTTAGAAATTTTTGGAAATTTTTTTGTAAGTCTTTCTTTTACTAATCAAAAAAATCCCCCCCCCTCCATTTGATTTTAGAATCGCCATTTTTGGGTTCAAAACCATGCCTACTGCATATGGTGTTGGGAAGCTACACCAATTTTGTTCATACAAAAGCCCATTTGTGAAGATAGACGTCCCAAGAAGAATGCCAGCCAAAGTTTTCCTATATTTTACAAAAGCCACATCCAGAGGAAGAAAAGAAATCTTTCCTTAACTGTGAAATAAGTGCTGTAATTTCCCTCTGGAGACTTCGGTGATTTTTCTGCCATAGCAGTTTATTTGTCAGCTTTTCACAGTCTCATATACATGAGATAGGATTCCGGCTTTTTTTTTTTTTTAAGAAAATGAAACTTTAATGCCTTCAAAATAAAATAATCGAGATTAGGATTTAGTAACAGCCTTCCATTTTGCATGGATCGTACTATCATAATCGTTGGAAAGTGCCGCGAAGGCATAACAAAGAATGATAGCTCTTTTTTGGCACAGCGTATTAGCTAAATGAGCAAAAAATAAGCAATTTTTCTGTGTTTATCACCTAGATTTTTTTTTTAAAAAAAGAGAATGAGCTTCAGAGAAATTGGAATGTAATTTAAAGGATGAGTCCTAAATAAGAGATAAAAATCCATTTCTCCTTATTACTGAATAAAATTCTCAAAGGGAGTGGAGCAAACTCAATAGACTACATTCGGCAGTGATCGAGGTATTTTTACTAACCAGTAATGGTCATGATCCAGCCAACAAACATTGGAGGGGTGGAAGTATATTTCCTGCTACCTGTACAATAGTTTAACTTTTTCGGTGTGACATGTTCGGAAAAGCAAAAGACTTCCATTGAAGACTTGTTTACTATTGATTGATTGATTGATTGATTGATTGATTGGACTTATACATCGCCACTCCCAGAGGCTCGGGGCGGTTTACAACATAGTTCAATAAAACAGGTAGTATATAAAACATAAATGCAGGTAATAGATAAACACTCGATCAGGGGTGCTCAGAATGGTGATCGCGATCACCAGGGTGATCTTCGGACCTCATCCTGGTGATCTTCAGGCCCCTGACCAGATTTTTTGCTGTTGGTCCTCTTCATGCGCCCCTGCACGCTGCAAAGAAATCCCCTGTCGTTGCTCCTCCCCGCTCCCTGCTCGCGCGCCGCCTCCAAAAGCTCCAGAGTCCAAGAGGCAGAATGGGCCCCCTCTTTTGGATTCCTCCTCCTCCCTCCGTCCTTCTCCAGCCACTCAGAGTCGTAGGAGACCAAAGGGGGCGGGCCTGGATGACGCGATGCATGGCTGGCCCCGCGCACATGCGCAGAAGCACCCATTTTGCCTCTCGGGCTTCTCGTGAGCTCTTGGAGGCGGCACGCATGCTGGTGGCGTGGAAATAGGAGCAACGACGGAGGAGGAGGAGAAGAAGGACGCTTTGGGGTCATTTCCTTACCGCATCTCAAAGGTCGGTCTTTTTACTTTGGGGTGGGTGCTTGATTGTTCTGTGGCATGTCTCTTTGTTTATTTTTAATGTTTAAAAATGGCCTTTTAGTTCCAAAGCCTCTCTGCTTGCTTTGTTCCTTGAGAAATATATGTTGGGGAATATGGAAATGTGGGAGAAATGGGGTGGTTGGATGTATTTTTGCATGCCCCTTTGTTTACCTTGCTGAGTATTAAATGGCCTTGCAGTTCAAAAGCCTCTCTTCTTACTTTCTGGCTGATAATATGTGTGGTAATATGGCAGTGTGGGAGAAATGGGGTGGTTGGATGATAGATAGATAGATAGATATTTATTTACGGTCAAGGACCAACGTCGGGTGGTTGGATGTATTTTTGCATGCCCCTTTGTTTACCTTGCTGACTATTAAATGGCCTTGCAGTTCAAAAGTCTCTCTTCTTACTTTCTGGCTGATAATATGTGTGGTAATATGGCAGTGTGGGAGAAATGGGGTGGTTGGATGTATTTTTGCATGCCCCTTTGTTTACCTTGCTGAGTATTAAATGGCCTTGCAGTTCAAAAGCCTCTTTTCTTACTTTCTGGCTGATAATATGTGTGGTAATATGGCAGTGTGAGAGAAATGGGGTGGTTGGATGTATTTTTGCATGCCCCTTTGTTTACCTTGCTGACTATTAAATGGCCTTGCAGTTCAAAAGCCTCTTTTCTTACTTTCTGGCTGATAATATGTGTGGTAATATGGCAGTGTGGGAGAAATGGGGTGGTTGGATGTATTTTTATACTCTGTTTTATATTGTTGTTATTAAATTGAAATGTTGATGTTTTATAACTTCATTTTATGTAAACTGCCCCGAGCCTGCTGGAAGGAGCGGTACATAAAAATGAATAATAAATATAAATAAATGAAGAAAATAGTTATACGTTTTACATTTCTGGGTAGGTGATCTTTGGGACTTGGTTTTTTAATCAGTCGCTCCCATGCTGAAAACATGTGAGCACCCCTGCACTAGATAAAACACGGACTAAAATCACAGGCATTCAAAAGCCTGTCTGAACAAATGCGTCCTGCAGGCTCTGCAGAAGGTGGCCAGATTTCGCAGAGCCCGCATCTCCGGTGGTAACGCATTCCACAGAACTGGGGCGATAATTGAAAACGCTCTGCGCCTTGTCGAGGTCAGATGGAAGGACTTCACACTGGGAATGTCAAGAAGATTCTGGTCTTCTGAACATAATGATCTCGGAGGGTTATATGGAATCTGGCGATCCTGTAAGTACACTGGCCTCAGACCATGCAAGGCCCTGAAAGTAAGAACTAACACCTTGAAAGTGATCCGGTATTCAATTGGCAGCCAGTGCGGATTCTGGAGTAGCTTAAGTTTCCGGATCACAGTCAAGGATAGGCCAATGTAAAGAGCATTACAGTAGTCAAGTCTTGAGATGACCATGGCTTGGATGACTGTGGCTAGGTCATTCCGCGAGAGACGCTTCGCCTGTCACAGGTGGAAAAATGTGGTTCTGCTGACATTGGAAATTTGAGTCTCCATTGACAGCAGAGAGTCCAAATGGATACCCATGCTTTTTACTGATGATGACGGGCGTAGTGCCTCGCCATCCAGGGTCGGCAGTTGGATTTCCCTATCGCCCGGACGGCCCAACCAGAGGATCTCCGTCTTCGCCGGATTCACCTTCAACCTACTGGCTCACAGCCATCCAGTAACGGCTTCAAGGCACAGATGGAAATTATTGGGTACGGAGTCTGGCCGGCCCTCCATCCTCAGAATGAGCTGAGTGTCATCAGCGTACAGACTACTAAGGGGAGCGGGGTACAGGGAGCGGACAACTCCCCTGTTGCTGTTTGAATACTTGCTGTTTGCCGGTCTGAGTCCCTCTTCGGAGGTGAGAAGGCCGGGGTATCAAAGTTTTAAATAATAATAATATTCTTGCTTTGTATCAAACAATAATAATAATATTCAGTGGACTATAGTTCTAAGACCTTTGCCCTTCTAAACAGTTTACAATTGAATGGGAGTAGAGGGATCCTCCAGATGACCCCGTATGTCCCTAGAGCAGGGGTGCTCAGGAAGTCGATCGCGATCGACTAGTAGCTCAGAGCCCACACACTTGCGCACACTCGCAGCCCCACACGCGCTTTTGCTGCCTCCTTCCGCCCGCCCCTCTCTCACCCAGCTCCATGGCGGACCCGGGCAAGAGAGAGGTGGGAGGGCTGCCAGGCGGGGCGTGCGGAGGCCCAGCCTTCTTCTCCGCTTGCCCCTCTCTCACCCGGCTCCATGACGGAACCGGGCGAGAGAGAGGTAAGAGGAGTGCCTTGCCTCCCCTGCTGGCCTCTCCATCGCCGCCGGAGCCCCGCCCGGATCGACGAAGCTCCGGCAGCGATAGAGAGGCGTACAGGTGGGGGGAGGCCTGGCGCGGCTCCCTTTCCACTCTGGGCAGCAGGGAAGGGAGCTAGGCTCCCCCGTAGGCCTCTCCATCACTGCCGGAGTCCCGCTGCACCGATCTGGGAGGGGCTCCGGCCGATGGAGGCTGGGGGAGGCAAGGTGCTCCTCTCACCTCTTTCTCGCCCGGTTCCGCCATGGAGCCGGGCGAGAGAGGGGCGGGCAGAGAAGAATGCTGCCCCTCCGCACGCCCCGCCTGGCGCTCCTCCCACCTCTGTCTCGCCCGATTCCGCCATGGAGCCAGGCGAGAGAGGGGCGGGCAGAGAAGAAGGCTGGGCCTCTGCATGCCCCGCCTAGTGCTCCTCCCACCTCTCTCTCGCCCGGTTCCGCCATGGAGCCGGGCGAGAGAGGGTGTGGGCAGAGAAGAAGGCTGGGCCTCCGCACGCCCCGCCTGGCGCTCCTCCCACCTCTCTCTCGCCCGGATCTGCCATGGAGCCAGGCGAGAGAGGGGCGGGCAGAGAAGAAGGCTGGGCCTCTGCATGCCCCGCCTAGTACTCCTCCCACCTCTCTCTCACCCGGTTCCGCCATGGAGCCGGGCGAGAGAGGGGCGGGCAGAGAAGAAGGCTGGGCCTCTGCACGCCCCGCCTGGTGCTCCTCCCACCTCTCTCTCACCCGGATCTGCCATGGAGCTGGGCGAGAGAGGGGCGGACAGAGAAGAAGGCTGGGCCTCCGGGTTCCGCCATGGAGCCGGGCGAGAGAGGGGCGGGCAGAGAAGAAGGCTGGGCCTCCGCACGCCCCGCCTGGCACTCCTCCCACCTCTCTCTCGCCCGGTTCCGCCATGGAGCCGGGCGAGAGAGGGGTGGGCAGAGAAGAAGGCTGGGCCTCTGCACGCCCCGCCTGGCGCTCCTCCCACCTCTCTCTCGCCCAGATCTGCCATGGAGCCGGGCGAGAGAGGGGCGGGCAGAGAAGAAGGCTGGGCCTCCGCACGCCCCGCCTGGCGCTCCTCCCACCTCTCTCACCCGGTTCTGCCATGGAGCCGGGCGAGAGAGGGGCGGGCAGAGAAGTAGGCTGGGCCTCCGCATGCCCCGCCTGGCTCTCCTCCCACCTCTCTCTCGCCCGGTTCAACCATGGAGCCGGGAGAGAAAGGGGCAGGCAGAGAAGGAGCTGGGCCTCTGCATGCCCCCCTGTGCTCTCCTCCCACCTCTGTCTCGCCCGGTTCCGCCATGGAGCCGGGCGCGAGAGAGGGGCGGGCAGAGAAGAAGGCTGGGCCTCCGCACGCCCCGCCTGGCGCTCCTCCCACCTCTCTCTCACCCGGTTCCGCCATGGAGCCGGGCGAGAGAGGGGCGGGCAGAGAAGAAGGCTGGGCCTCCGCATGCCCCGCCTGGCGCTCCTCCCACCTCTCTCTCGCCCGGTTCCGCCATGGAGCCGGGCGAGAGAGGGGCGGGCAGAGAAGAAGGCTGGGCCTCCGCATGCCCCGCCTGGCACTCCTCCCACCTCTCTCTCGCCCGGTTCCGCCATGGAGCCGGGCGAGAGAGGGGCAGGCAGAGAAGAAGGCTGGGCCTCCGCATGCCCCCCCTGGCACTCCTCCCACCTCTCTCTCGCCCGGTTCCGCCATGGAGCCGGGCGAGAGAGGGGCGGGCAGAGAAGAAGGCTGGGCCTCCGCACGCCCCGCCTGGCGCTCCTCCCACCTCTCTCTCACCCGGTTCTGCCATGGAGCCGGGCGAGAGAGGGGCGAGCAGAGAAGAAGGCTGGGCCTCCGCACGCCCCGCCTGGCGCTCCTCCCACCTCTCTCTCGCCCGGTTCCACCATGGAGCCGGGCGAGAGGGGCTGGCAGAGAAGAAGGCTGGGCCTCTGCATGCCCCGCCTGGCGCTCCTCCCACCTCTCTCTCACCCGGTTCCGCCATGGAGCCGGGCGAGAGAGGGTGGCAGAGAGAGAAGGCTGGGCCTCCGCACGCCCCCCTGGCACTCCTCCCACCTCTGTCTCACCCGGTTCCGCCATGGAGTCGGGCAAGAGAGGGGTGGGCAGAGAAGAAGGCTGAGCCTCCGCATGCCCCGCCTGGCGCTCCTCCCACCTCTCTCTTGCTCAGTTCCGCCATGAAGCCGGGCGAGAAAGGGGCAGGCAGAGAAGAAGGCTGGGCCTCCGCACGCCCCGCCTGGCACTCCTCCCACCCCTCTCTCGCCCGGTTCCACCATGGAGCTGGGCGAGAAAGGGGCGGGCAGGAAAGAAGGCTGGGCCTCCGCATGCCCCGCCTGGCGCTCCTCCCACCTCTCCCTCGCTCGGTTCCACCATGAAGCCGGGTGAGAAAGGGGCGGGCAGAGAAGAAGGCTGGGCCTCCGCACGCCCCACCTGGCGCTCCTCCCACCTCTCTCTCGCCCGGTTCCGCCATGGAGCCGGGCGAGAGAGGGGTGGGCAGAGAAGAAGGCTGGGCCTCCGCACGCCCCGCCTGGCACTCCTCCCACCTCTCTCTCACCCGGTTCCGCCATGGAGCCGGGCGAGAGAGGGGCGGGCAGAGAAGAAGGCTGGGCCTCCGCACGCTCCACCTGGCGCTCTTCCCACCTCTCCTCGCCCGGTTCCACCATGGAGCCGGGTGAGAGGGGGGGCAGAGAAGAAGGCTGGGCCTCCGCACGCCCCCCCTGGCACTCCTCCCACCTCTCTCTCGCCCGGTTCCGCCATGGAGCCGGGCGAGAGAGGGGCGGGCAGAGAAGAAGGCTGGGCCTCCGCACGCCCCGCCTGGCACTCCTCCCACCTCTCTCTCGCCCGGTTCCGCCATGGAGCCGGGCGAGAGAGGGGCAGGCAGAGAAGAAGGCTGGGCCTCCGCACCCCCACCTGGTGCTCCTCCCACCTCTCTCTCACCCGGATCCGCCATGGAGCCTGGCAAGAGAGAAGAGGGCAGAGAGGAAGGCTGGGGCTACGAAGGAAGATGCATCCGCATGCTCGCGCAAGGCGTGCTGTGCAAAAGCCGCATGCACGCGCAAAGTGCGTGCTCGCCCATAAGGTAAATAATCTTTTTGACCTTGGTTATTAATATTAGCTCGCATGCTGGAAAAGTGTGAGCACCCCTGCCCTAGAGCAAGCCCAAATAGCTCTGAAACTGTTTCAATACTTACTATCAGCTATAGCAGTGCTGTCCAACTTCTACCGGACTTAGGGCCGGACTTCCAGTCACTGATGACCTGGGGGGCCGCTCCGCCCCACCCCGGGCCCCACCCCCGGCCCCTCCTCCTAAAGTGTTACCTCAGCCAGCCTCAGAAGCGGTGATTTTGCTTCCCTCCCTCCTAAAGTGTTAGGCTGGCGTGAGGCTGGCGTGACCCTAGGAGGGAGGGCAAAGCCAAGGGAGCCCTCCATGGCTTTGCCCTCCCTCCTAAAGTGTCATGCCAGCCTCCTCCTCTGTTCTGCCTCTCCCTCCGGTGCACCGATCAGTGTGCCGGGAGGAGAGGCAGAACGGAGAAGGTGGCATGCCTAAAGAGGAGGAAGGGAGCGCCTCCTCCTTTAGGCACGCCTCCTCCCTCCCTCCCCCCCGGCATTCCCGATTGGTGCGCCGGGGGGAGAGGCAGGACGGAGTAGGAGGAAGGGAGCCCCCTTTCCTCCTCTTTAGGCCCCCGGTGTTCCCGATTGGTGCGCCGGGGGGAGAGGCGGGACGGAGGGGTTGGAAGGGAGCGGGCGGGGCTGGGTGATGTCAGGCTCGGCGCCAGCGCCACACCTAATATCACCCAGCCCCGCCCCCCGGAGATCAATTTTTTTAAAAAAATTATTTTAAAAAGTATTAATTTTTGCAGGATAGGCGGGGGCCGCGGGGAAGGGGCTGGGGGCCGTATATTGCTCCCGGGCCATCAGTTGGACAGCACTGAGCTATAGTAATGAGCAAGGTTGGGAGCTGCAATAAAGCCAACCCTGTTCACTGTTATTGTTGTGTGCCACCAAGTTGTTTTCATGTCTATGAAACATGTATAAATACATTGAGCAAATGGGTCCACTCCCTTTGAGACTTTTCATAGGATCCAAGCTGGGAAGAGCAGGCAATAAACCTTGATCCTCCCCTTCTCCTTTCCCTGCTTTGCTGTATCCAGTTTTCATTTCCTTTTCTCCTGCCCTTCTGAATCATGTCATACAGTATGTCATTATTTTTTTTCCTTCTGGCAGGAGAAACCGCTCTTGTCCTGTGCAACCTCCAGCCCCTGAAATATTAACCCTTGCCCTCTTTGAATGGATTCCTGCCTGAGGAGATCCCAACCTCTCTCAGCGCTGATGGAAAGCAGGGTGAAAAATCCCTCAAGAGGGCATAAAGGAGCATAAGATCAAGAATTCTCCTCTTAGATCTTCTGTTGCACATTATACTGAGAAGTGCATTGAGTTTGATGTAGGCCGAAGGTAGAAGCTAAGTTTGGAAACGTATTTTTTGGTCTACAATTACCAGGATCTCCCAGTTAGCCTGACAGCTGTCAGGGCTGACTGTGCTATGGCGAACTCCAAGCTATGGATGGATGGCATCTGGTGGATTCTGATGTCAGTGTAGTAATTTATTTATTTATTTATTATTCAAGCCCTCCATTCTAGCCTCCCAGCTGGCGTAACGAATAAAAACGAAAATTCGTTCGTAATTACGTTTCAATTACGAAATTTATTTAAATTTTTTCGGAATAATTTCTATAACGACCCAGCAAGGGAAATCCCCCAAACCTCACGAGTTTAGAATCTAATTTTTTAATGGATCAACCACCCCTAATAGCAGGGGCGGTCCTGCTGGTAGGCAAAGGACGCCGCTGCGTGGGGCGCCATCTGGGTAAAGGGTGCATTCCCCCACCCGCCAGACAGCATCCGGTCGATGTTCCGCTTTTGGGCCTTGTGCGATCCGACGCCGCGCAGTAGCAAACCTCCCTGCGTGCCAAATAAGGAGTGCTGTGTTTACAGGCATTCTGAATAGGGAGTGCCAGCCTGCGCACAGGAGCTTCTGGGCATGCGCGGAGGGCATGCTGTGTTTACAGGCTTCTGCGCTGCACACAGGAGCTTCTGGGCATGGGAGTGCTGTGTTTACAGGCTTCTGCGCCTGTGCACAGGAGCTTCTGGGCATGCGCGGCTGAATAGGGAGCGCTGTGTTTACAGGCTTCTGCGCCTGCGCACATGAGCTTCTGGGCATGCTGCGGAGGGGGTGCCGAATAGGGGCGCTGTGTTTACAGGCTTCTGCGCCTGCGCACAGGAGCTTCTGATGCGCGGGAGAGGGGTGCCGAATAGGGAGCGCTGTGGGGCATGCGCCCGGAGTGCTGTGTTTACAGAATTCTGCACCTGTGCATAGGGGGGCGCGTGCCGAATAGGGGAGTGCTGTGTTTAGTGCTGTGTTTACAGGCTTCTGTGCCTGTGCACAGGAGCTTCTGGGCATGCGTGGGGGTGCGTGGGAGGGCTGTGAATAGGGAGTGCTGTGTTTACAGGCTTCTGCGCCTGTGCACAGGAGCTTCTGGGCATGCTGTGTTTACAGAATTTTGCGCCTGCACACAGAGGGGCGGAGGGGGCGTGCTGTGTTTACAGGCTTCTGCGCCTGCGCATTCTGGGAGTGCTGTGTTTACAGGCTTCTGTGCCTGTGCACAGGAGCTTCTGGGCATGCGCGGAGGAGAGGGCGGTGTGCCGAATAGGGAGGGCTGTGTTTACAGGCTTCTGCGCCTGCGCACAGGAGCTTCTGGGCATGCGTGGGGGGGGGCTGAATAGGGAGTGCTGTGTTTACAGAATTCTGCGCCTGCGCACAGGAGGTTCTGGGCATGCGTGGGGGCATGCTGAATAGGGAGTGCTGTGTTTACAGAATTTTGCGCCTGCACACAGGAGCTTCTGGGCATGCGCGGGGGGGGGCGTACCGAATAGGGAGTGCTGTGTTTACAGAATTCTGCGCCTGTGCACAGGAGTTTCTGGGCATGTGCGGAGGGGGGCGCATGCCGAATAGGGAGTGCTGTGTTTACAGGCTTCTGCGCCTGCGCACAGGAGCTTCTGGGCATGCGCGGACGGGGGGGCGTGCCGAATAGGGAGTGCTGTGTTTACAGGCTTCTGCGCCTGTGCACAGGAGCTTCTGGGCATGCGTGGGGGGGGCGTGCCGAATAGGGAGTGCTGTGTTTACAGAATTCTGCGCCTGCACACAGGAGCTTCTGGGCATGCGCGGACGGGGGGCGTACCGAATAGGGAGTGCTGTGTTTACAGAATTCTGCGCCTGTGCACAGGAGTTTCTGGGCATGTGCGGGGGGGCGTGCCGAATAGGGAGTGCTGTGTTTACAGGCTTCTGCGCCTGCGCACAGGAGCTTCTGGGCATGCGCGGAGTGGGGGGGCCTGCGCCAAAATAATGTTTTTTGGGGGGGGCAGCAAAATAATGTTCGCTTACCTTTTAAAATTACCTTAGACCGCCCCTGCCTAATAGAGAGTCATTCTATGCAGGTATTTCCTCAACACACCACTGGACAAATGAATGTGTTATGGATATCAATATCTCTCAGTTGTTCAACCGTTACATTACTTGTGCAACTCAAATCAGGCGCTCTAATATATTACTCATGCAGAAAAGTTTCCTTTTGTTAAGAAAAATGGAAATTGCCAGATTTAATTTCAAACAGCAGCAGCAGAAGCCAACAAAATTAGAAATTAGCAAAGTGGAATAAGAAAGTGCCCTGCCTGGTGAAAGCAAGCATAAGTATTCTGCAACAGCGAGCACCGTCTTATTAAGGAACGTGGATCCAATATGAACAATGAGTTCTTGAAGTTTCAATAATCACTTAGTTCTTATTCAGGGTGTACACAATCAGACAACATCAAGTGGTAGTGAATGTATCCATACTGAAAAGCTCTTTGCTATCGAGATTTGGCAGGCAGGTTTTTTCAGCCAGAGGAAAGCCGCAAGCCCTTTGGAAGCAGACCTCTTCGGGCGCAGTTCTCGGGTCTTTATCTCTTGCGGTGATCTCTAGGTTTGCTCCCACTCTTAGGAATCTAATTGGGTTTTTATGATGGACATCCCAAGCAAAGATGGGAGCTATGAAATCCTCAAGATGTTGAGCTGCAGCTCTCAAGAGCTCTAGACCAGTGTTTTTCAACCTTTTTTGAGCCGCGGCACATTTTTTACATTTACAAAATCTTGGGGCACACCACCAACCAAAATGACACAAAATGACACTCTAACACAGTAATACATATAGTTAATATGTTTTTAAATGTATTTATACACTCATTGTGAAACCTGGGCCTGTTTCGATGAACACAACATAGATATCCTGGCAGGAATGGCAGAAAGACACACACAAAACATACTAATACTAACACAAAATGACACTCTAACACAGTAATACATATAGTTAATGTATTTTTAAAGGTATTTATACACTCAGTGTGAAACCTGGGCCTGTTTCGATGAACACAACATAGATATCCTGGCAGGAATGGCAGAAACTTATACACAGAGTAAGGCTCTAATGCTAACAGCATTCAAACACGCTATGAAAGCTAGCAAAGAATAAAGAGTATGCAAAATTGTGTCTTTCACTTTTTTATATAAAAGTATCAAAGTATACCATTCAGGTATGGTGCAAGGTGTAGGTATATTTCACTATATAATTTCACAGTGTTCACATAATACATTCACATTTGTGACCATATATCAATCATTCATAGTATGCATATAACAATATCACAAAGTGGATATCACAGTGTTAATATCACATAAATTCTAAAGCAAGGTACTGGTGTAACTATAACAGAACCAACAGTATAAACCTGTATTTCCACCGTAGGGTAAGTTCACTCCTAATGTTGGCATGTAGTGTGGCTGGGAAGATCCCTGGATGTAAACAATGAACTGCTTCACCGCCTGGGAAACAAACACCGCTTGGCTGGAGTTCAGTATAGCTGCTAAATGCTGGGCGTCTGTCCTCTGCTGGGGTGGCAGAATGGGGTGGGCTAGGAGGCTGTGGTTCTGTGGATCCAGAGATGTTTGAGGAGTCCTACGCGGTTCGCCTGACGGTTTACTGTGCAGAGCTTGAACCGTTTCGGGGGGGCTCCTGGGTGGTGGATGGAGCCCGCGGCTTCTTCAGAGGCTGCACCGGCGTTTGCCACATTGGCATGTACCCGCTGAGGAGGCTTGCGTCGCTGCAGGAGGAATATTTTCACATCCAGTCCATGGCGAGCAAGCTTGACCATAAGGTGAGCCACACAGAACTCCCATAACCAAGAGAAAATACTGTGAGAGTTTGGTGGGCATTGAGCTTGGGTTTTGGAGTTGTAGTTCACCTATATCCAGAGAGCACTGTGGACTCAAACACTGTTGGATCAGGACCAAACTTGGCATGAATACTCAATATGCCCAAATATGAACACAGATGAAGTTTGGGGAAAATAGACCTTGACATTTGGGAGTTACAGTTTCTGGGATTTATAGTTAACACACAAACAAAGAGCATCCTGAACTCTTGCAACAATGAAATTGAACCAAACTTGGCATATTGAACTCCCACAGGCGCGAAATGGAGCAAGAATTCTGGTACTTCCGTCAACCCGGCTCCTGATTTACTAAAATGGTATTACTGTGGTTTATGAGATATCCGACAATTGTATTTTACCAACTGTTTTAAGTCGCCCGAGCTGTTTGGGGGGATGACAGACAAATGCGAAATAATAAATAAATAAATAAATAAATAAAGACTTGGCTCCACTTTGATGCGATTTCGCCTGGGACTTGCACGTTATGGATATGTACTTTCTATTTTGACTATAATTGCCCTCCGGACCTGGATGGGGATACGGACTTTATTCGGGATTTGTTTTGAAATAATTGTATGATACGTCCGAATGTACATGCTGGACTGGGGTCCGTGAGTATATTGTGTGAACAATAATACCATTTTGTTATCAACATTTATTGTGGTTTATATACTTCTGCATTACTTCGGGTCTTGCTTATCCGTGTTTTGTGGTAATAGCAGTATTTACCTCATTGTTTGCTTGGGAATTGACCTTGAGTTTGGAAGTTGTAGTTCATTTGTTGAGGAATCGTAGAAGTTGAACTCTAAAATCACCTAGAGCAGGGGTGCTCACACTTTTCCAGCATGGGAGCTACTGATTAAAAAACCAAGTCCCAAAGATCACCTGCCCAGAAATGTAAAACGTATAACTATTTTCTTCATTTATTTATTTATTTATATTTATTATTCATTTTTATGTACCGCTCCTTCCAGCAGGCTCGGGGCAGTTTACATAAAATGAAGTTATAAAACATCAACATTTCAATTTAATAACAACAATATAAAACAGAGCATAAAAATACATCCAACCACCCCATTTCTCCCACACTGCCATATTACCACACATATTATCAGCCAGAAAGAAAGAAAAGAGGCTTTTGAACTGCAAGGCCATTTAATACTCAGCAAGGTAAACAAAGGGGCATGCAAAAATACATCCAACCACCCCATTTCTCCCACACTGCCATATTACCACACATATTATCAGCCAGAAAGTAAGAAGAGAGGCTTTTGAACTGAAAGGCCATTTAATACTCAGCAAGGTAAACAAAGGGGCATGCAAAAATACATCCAACCACCCCATTTCTCCCACACTGCCATACTACCACACATATTATCAGCCAGAAAGTAAGAAAAGAGGCTTTTGAACTGCAAGGCCATTTAATACTCAGCAAGGTAAACAAAGGGGCATGCAAAAATACATCCAACCACCCCATTTCTCCCACACTGCCATATTACCACACATATTATCAGCCAGAAAGTAAGAAGACAGGCTTTTGAACTGCAAGGCCATTTAATACTCAGCAAGGTAAACAAAGGGGCATGCAAAAATACATCCAACCACCCCATTTCTCCCACACTGCCATATTACCACACATATTATCAGCCAGAAAGTAAGAAGAGAGGCTTTTGAACTGCAAGGCCATTTAATACTCAGCAAGGTAAACAAAGGGGCATGCAAAAATACATCCAACCACCCCATTTCTCCCACATTTCCATATTCCCCAACATATATTTCTCAAGGAACAAAGCAAGCAGAGAGGCTTTGGAACTAAAAGGCCATTTTTAAACATTAAAAATAAACAAAGAGACATGCCACAGAACAATCAAGCACCCACCCCAAAAGTAAAAAGACCGACTTTTGAGATGCGGTAAGGAAATGACCCCAAAGCGTCCTTCTCTTCCTCCTCCGTCGTTGCTCCTATTTCCACGCCACCAGCATGCGTGCCGCCTCCAAGAGCTCACGAGAAGCCCGAGAGGCAGAATGGGCGCTTCTGCGTATGTGCGCGGGGCCAGCCATGCATCGCGTCATCCAGGCCCGCCCCCTTTGGTCTCCTATGACTCTGAGTGGCTGGAGAAGAATGGAGGGAGGAGGAGGAATCCAAAAGAGGGGGCCCATTCTGCCTCTTGGACTCTGGAGCTTTTGGAGGCGGCGCGCGAGCAGGGAGCAGGGAGGAGCAACGACAGGGGACTTCTTTGCAGCGTGCAGGGGCGCGTGAAGAGGACCAACAGCAAAAACCTGGTCAGGGGCCTGAAGATCACCAGGATGAGGCCCGAAGATCACCCTGGTGATCCCGATCACCATTCTGAGCACCCCTGACCTAGAGGATCACAAAATGTCAACCACTACCACCATCTTTGAAGGAAATGGAAGGCAGCACAATTCTATCTTGTAAACACTAGGCCTGGGTAGGTTCGTTGGAATGCTCATAAAATCGGAATGAATTCGGATTAAATTCATTTTTAAGTGGTTTCGAAGCGATGTAAGCAATCCAGAAGTGAATTTGCCATTTCAAAGTCACTGCCACCATTTTCGGAAAGGAATCTAAACACTCACTTTGGAGCAGATTGCCTTCCCCTGTGTTACAAGGAATGTGGGTTGGATCCTGAGCTGGCAGGGGCAAAGGGAGGCAATGCCTCCCTTCCCCTCTGCCAGCCCAGAAACCAACGTGCGTTCCCTTTAACCCGCGTGTCAGATGGCAACAGGAGGGTGGAGGGGGCAGCCTGGCACCCTCCTCTCACCAGCCGAGACCCAAACGGGGGTTATTTTTAACCCGTGTTTGGGTGTCATCTGGCGAGAGGAGATCCTGCTTTCCACTCCCCTCTCGCCAGCTGACAACCAAAGGCGGAAACGACCTAATAATGCGCCCTTTACGTAAAATGGGTGACCCGGTTTCGATTTAGAAAAGTTGCACGACGAGGGTCAATATAGGGTCGTAATAATTTCAAATAGGAAAAATTAACGAATATCAAAGTATTACGGCCGGAGATATCCACCCCTAGTGAAATTTTGGAATTAATTTGTTGACTTCCGAAATTTTTCCGGAAAATTTCAGAAGTCATTCAGATTCGAAGCGCCAGCGCCCCCTACATCTATTTATTATTTATTTATTTAAAGCTTTTACATCCCTATCTTCTCTACCTCCGTAGAGGGACTCAGACCGGCGAACAGCAAAGATTCAATGCCAAAATACAGTCTTAAAAACATCATACACCACAGAAAAGGCCCTGTCTCTTGTCCCCACCAGACGCGATTGCGAGTGTGGTGGGACCGAGAGCAAGGCCCCTCAAGAAGATCTTAATGGCCTTGATGATTCGGAGGGGAGAATACGTTCAGACAGGTAAACTGGGCCGGAACAATATAGGGTTTTGTAGGTCAGCACCAGCACTTTGAATTGTGCTCAGAAGCTAATTGGCAGCCAGTGGAGCTGGCGCAACAAAGGAGTTGTGCGCTCCCTGTACCCCGTCCTGTTAGTAACCTGACTGCCGAATGTTGGACTAACTGCAGCTTCTGGGCAGTCTTCAGAGGCAACCCCAAGTAGAGAGCATTGCAGTAGTCCAGTGTTTCCCAACCGCAGTTCCGCGACACACTACTGTTCTGTGACGGATCATCTGGTGTGCCGCGAAAACGTCTCCCTCCCCACTCTTTCTTCCCCCTCCTTCCTGCTGTTGCTGCTTGGGGGTAGAGGAGGAGGAAGGGCTGGGGTGCCGCCTCTTTCTGCCATTTCCCCTCCACGCGCGCCAGCCGGCCGGCCCATCCCATCTGCCAAGGAGGGCCTGGGCACCTCGGGGAGCCTCTGAAGAAAGGCTCCTCGCAGGGCCCAGGGCCTGCCTGGGAGCCGTGTTTGGCTGTCTCGCGTCTTCCGCCAAGCCCGGAGGGAGACATGAGCTGGCCAAACCCGGCTCCCAGGCAGGGCCTGTTCCCCAGGCTCTCCCTCCGCGTGTGAGGAAGAGCCTGGGGAAACGGAAGAAATCTGGGGCCCTGGCTGCGTCCAAAGAATTCCTCCATTTTGGAGGAGGTCGATCTCGGCTCCCTGCAGGGCCCCGCCCCTCCCTCCTCCCCATCCTCTTCGGTGCACTTGAAACCGCTCTCGGCCTCCCTCCGGCTCCCTGTCTATTTCCCCCAAACTCCATCTGTGTTCACATTTGGGCATATTGAGTATTCGTGCCAAGTTTGGTCCTGATCAGGGGCGGTCCTACAGGTAGGCCAAGTAAGCGGCCGCATAGGGTGCCATCTGGGAAGGGGGTGCCATCCTGGCTGCATGGAACGCCATCCTGGCCCTGCCAATGTTCCTTAGGCAGCGCCACAGCTGCCTCCTTTTGGGCCCCGGCCTTGTGCGCTCCGACGCCGCTTCTGGGCATGCGCGAAGGTTTTCACGCAGGCGCAGTTGCTCCGGAGCTGAAGTTGAGCGCAGGAGCAACTGCACATACGCAAAAAACGCCGCGCATGCCCAGTAGCTCCCTTGCGTAGAAGCCTGTAAGCAAAGCACTCCCTATCGGGCAGGCAGGGAGTGCTTCCCCTCTCCCTTTGTCTCTGCTATGTGTGCATTTGCGGGAAAGGAGAAGAGAATCAGTGAAGGAAGTGTAAGTGAAGAAATGCATGAAGGGCTTTCCTCCTCCTCCTCTGTGACCTCTTCTCTCCCTCCTTCCTTTCTTCGGCTCTATTTCTGTCTAGACCTGAGGGGCCTGGGGAGTTGGAGTCCAAAACACCTAGAGGGAGGGAGGGCCCAAGTTTGCCCAGGCCGCGCTGCCTGTATTCGACCTCATTTGAACATTTTGGCTGTTTTTCTATTTACATTTACACTGGGATCCTAATTTTGGACTTATGGGAGACTCCTATGAATTATGAGACGGGTGGTAGGTAATATATTCTGATTTTGATGCATTTACATTGCATTTCTTGTTGATTATTATACAGTTCTGCTTAATATTGTCATACAATATAATATTAAGCAGAACTGTATAATAATCAACAAGAAATGCAATGTAAATGCATCAAAATCAGAAATATTATATTGTCATACAATATAAAAAAATACAATATAACAATAGAATAATGATATATTTTATATTACATGTAATAGTACAAACAATATTGCAGTATAGTGCAGTGGTTCTCAACCTGTGGGTCTCCAGGTGTTTTGGCCTGCAACTCCCAGAAATACCAGCAAGTTTAGCAGCTGTTAGGATTCCTGGGAGTTGAAGGCCAAAACATCTGGGGACCCACAGGTTGAGAACCACTGGTATAATGGTATTGTACAAAATAGTAATATATAATATTTTATTTTACTTTATTTTGGGTTAATTGAGTTTAATAGGAGTAATGAAAATATTTAGTAGAGGATAATTTTATTTAAATAAATAATTTTATTTATTATTTTATAATAATAATATAATAGAATGTTATATTATAATGTCAATATATTATAATATAATTATATTGTAATGTAGTATAATATAATTACGATATAATATGGTATGAGTATGGTATAATATATTGTATATACATTGATACAATATAATATTACTAATGGTATTGTGATATTATCTATATATATAAAAGGGAAGTGGTCGTGCAACGGGGCAAATGCATGCCAAAACTACATTCCTCACACACACGAAAATCACAGGGCCACTCATCCATACCACTAGGTACATCATCCACCCACGAAAACACCCCTAAACAACACACAACACCCCCAAAACATCCACCGAAACACAACATAACTACGCATGCGCAAAACACCGCACACACAAAATGGCCGCCAACAAAACATCACAGAACCACACATGCGCAACTTCAAACCACATCCCCGCAGAACAATCCACAACCCCCCTCCATGACTACCCAATACCCCACATAAACAACAACACGCACACACACCTCTTCCTCAGCCTTCTAGACCTCCTTCACTGCCTCTACACCACTGCCGAACACGAGCGGCCACTCCACATCTGGAGACGGAGGACATAGCGGGGAAGCACATCCCACCAGCAGAAGCCAAAGGGAGGCGGGGCCGAAGGGTGAGCCTCCATTACACGGCCGGCGACGGCGCCGTGACCGGCTCTTCCGCCCCCTTCTCACTCTCCTCCGCCGCCTCTCTTCCGCTGGCCGGGAATGAGACCAAGCGGCCATGGCCACGGGACTACAGTTCCCAGAAGGCACCGCACGGCTCCATGGCAAAGAAGGGTGCAGGAACAGGAAGTCACCGTCCGGGGCCTTCTGGGAACTGTAGTCCCGTGGCCATGCCCGCTTGGTCCCCAGCCGGTAGCCCCTCACCTTAGAGAGAGGCAGGCATGCAGGAGGCACTCCAAACGGCAGCCGCTTCCAGCCCTTCCCAGGAACAGGAGACGCGGAATTCCCCAGGCAGAGTTGCGAGGCTCCGGCCAGGGAAGAGGTGCACTGCAGCTTCTCCTTCCCCCTCCAAGATCTTCTTCGCCTCCCTGCTTCCATTCCCCTCAATGCTTTCTCCCTTCGAGGAATGGGGAAAGGAGAGGGAGGCTTCTCTCTCCTTGGCCAGGGCAAACCTCTTCCTCCCTTCCCGTCTCACTCCCCCCCCCCAAAGACACACACACTTCTCAGCCACTCATTCCCCACCCCACTCTTCCCTTTCTGTAGATTCCTCCTTCCTCTCCCAATCTAAACATCCCCCATTCTCCAGCCCCTCTCCCTCCACTTCCCAATACCACCCTTCCCCACGTCCCACCCTCTCTTTCCCATGTCATTCTTCCCCCTTTCACACACATAAATACATACATACACATACATAAACAAACATACACATCTATACATATAGACACATTCACAAACATACAGACCCAATACACATATACATATATGCACATACAAACACACATAAACACATATACCTATATACACATACATACACACATATATACATACACACACACATATATATACACATGCACACACCCACCAAGACCATAAGTAACATCAACTCCAACTCATACTTTCTCACATCTCCTAAATAGGGCACAGCAACGCGTGCCGGGTTCAGCTAGTAATTGTATATTTGTTTTACATGAAGGGGGGCAAAATAATGTTTTTTGGGGGGGGGGCGCCAAAATAATGTTCGCTTACCATTTAAAATTACCTTAGACCTCCCCTGGTCCTGATCCAACATTGTTTGAGTCCAGAGTGCTCTCTGGATGGAGGTGAACTACAACTCCAAAACTCAAGTTCAATTAGCTATATGTATTGCTGTGTTGGAGTGTCATTTTGCGTCATTTTGGTTGGTGGCGTGCCCCCGGATTTTGTAAATGTAAAAAGTGTGCCACGGCTCAAAAAAGTTGGGGAACACTGCGGTAGTCTATACGGGATGTAACCCCCTGCCATGCAGGAATCAAGGGCCCTGATTTTCAAATACTCCTGTTACTGCATATGATGTTGCCGTTTCATTATTTGCAGTTATACATTGGATGATGGATTCTGCCTCTCCCCCCCCCCCCACCCCTCGGAGAAAAAAGGCTACGATGAGAAGGAGAGGTAGAACTGTTTCATTCACTCATGAGGGGGTAGAGAAGAAAGAAGAAAAACAGAACCGAAGAAGACAATGGTGGTACAAGCTTTCCTTGCCTCCTGCTAGTTATCCTGGGCGGCAAGACTCCAATTTCCAACCACATGACACAGTGAGATAAGCTGCAACAATAGAAAGCCAAACAATGCAGCTCCTGCCTCTGGGTGTCTGGAAGTCATGATCCCAATGTATTCACAACTTTGCTGCCAACTTCAGGGGAGCGAAAGTGAATCTCATCTTCCCAGAGGCAAAAGGCACACCGCCTGGAGCTACAGAAAGCTCCCTGCCTCTGGTCCCTGCAGGCACCCAGCTTCCGCCCCGAAAGGAACGGCCTAGCGAGGGGAGCCGGGTGATCAGAAACAGAAGATAACAAGCTCTGCATTGGCCTCTGGGCTGTAGCATGCCTAGCTTTATTTAAACACCCGCTGGGACTGGGCATGTGTTTAACACAGCACTTGCTTTTTATAACCCACGTCTATCAGGTCTGTTCCCCCCAAATCTTTTGGGAATGAAACAGAGCTATTGTTGGCTGGCATTCTGCCTGGGACCTGCGTCATTGCTTAGGACAGGGCTGTCCAACTTCTACCGGCACAGGGGCCTGAATTCCGGTCACTGATGACCTGGGGAGCCGTAGGGTCTGCCCCCGCCCCTGGCTCTGCCCCATCCCCACCCCCTCCCCGCCCCCTCCCCGCCCTCTTCCCGGCCCCCTTATTTTTATTTAATATTAAATATTTTTAATTCCATCCTCCCCTCCCCCCTTATTTTAATGTATCCCATCTCCCCTTATTCCATCTTTAAATATATTTAATTTTATATTTAATACATGAGGGGAGATGGGGGGAGGGAATGAGGAGCCCCCTGAGGAGCCCCCTGCTTCGGCCTACCTTATCCAAACGCTCAGGATCCAGCAGTACCAGCACGACAAGAGTGGCGACGACCGACTGAGTCAAAGAAGGTCCTAATCGCGTCTGTGGGCCTCAGCGATCCAGTAGTAGAGTAGCCGAAGAGTATCGAGAATACGCAATCCACACGGGATTTCGCTGTCAACGCCGGAGTGATCTCGCGTTGACAGTGAAATCCCGTCTGGATTGCGTATTCTCGTGATACTTGCTCCGAACCTGGAAGTAGGGTTTTTTAATTTTTATTATTTATTTTATTTTTCAAATTTTTTTATTAAAAAGCTTAGGGGGCCATAGGGAAGGGGCTGGGGGGCCGTATACGGCCCCCGGGCCGCCAGGTGGACAGCCCTGGCTTAGGACGTACTGTATATGTGCAATTAGAATGGGAGAGAGACAGGGGCGGTCCAAGGTAATTTCCAATGGTAGGCGAACATTACTTTGGCGCCCCAAAAAAACATTGCCCCCAAACATTACTTTGGCGCCCCCCTCCCCAAACATTTTTTGAAGCGGTACCTTGCGCGTGTGCTCCTTCCGCTCCTTCTGCGCGCTTCCTGGTTCCCCCTGCCTGTGGGAGGGGCCGGCAGAGGGAACCAGGAAGCGCAAAGAGGAGCCTTCGAAGGCCCCTCCTCTCGCTCTCCCGGGCTCCCCCTGCCAGCCCCTCCCACGGGGCATTGCAGAGGGCGGGGGAGCGCTCTCCCTTGCCCTGTGCAACGCCCCGTGGGTGGGGCTGACAGAGGAAACCAGGAAGCGTGAGGAGGGGCCTTCGAAGGCCTCTCCTAGTGCTTCCTGTTGCTCGCTGCCAGCTCCTCCCACGGGGCATAGCACAGGGTGGGAGCGCTCTCCCTTGCCCTGTGCAACGTCCCGTGGGAGGGGCTGGCAGGGGAAACCAGGAAGCGCGAGGAGGGGCCTTTGAAGGCCTCTCCTAGCGCTTCCTGGTGCCCGCTGCCAGCTCCTCCCATGGGGCTTTTCACAGGGCAAGGGAGAGCGCTCCGGAGGTTCTGGGCATGCGCGAAAATCTCCGCACATGCTCAGAAGGTGCTGCAGGCAGCAGGGAGGTTTGCTACGGCGTGGCGGCCGGCGTGGCGGCCGGCGTGGCGGCCGGGCGTGGCGACCGGCGTGGCGACTGGCGTGGCGGCGCCCATCCAAGATGGCGCCCACGCAGCCACGTAGGTTGCTTACAAGGATGGACCGCTCCTGGAGAGAGACCTTGTGGTGCACATGCGTCATATTCAAGGCCATGCCATTTTATGTGGCCCTCCAGATACTGGACTACAAGGCCTGCATTCCGCATCCTGAGACATCATGACTAGAGTTGATGGGAGTTGTAACACAGGAACATCTGGAAGCCTTCAATTTTTCTGTCCATTCAGGCTAGCGGGGTTTGGATTTAGATACAAGACTTATGGATATGATGTCTGAGATTAAAAATTATTTATTTATTTATTAATTATTCAAGCGTATATGCCGCCACTCCCCAAGGGCTCGGAGCGGCTTACAAGAACAACTAGTGTCTAAAACAGGGGTGGGCAACCTACGGCCCGCGAGCCACATCCGGCCCGGCAGCCGATTCTGTCCGGCCCGGGAGAAGGGCGTTGGGGGCGCGGCCAAGAAGAAGGGGTGCCGCTGCCACCATCCCATCGCGGCGGCTTTGGCGTGCCTGACATCTTTTTGGAGCGGCGGCTTTGCAGTACCTCAGGCCTCTGGCATGGAGAGGCTCCGGATGGCCAGCGTGGGAGTACCAGTGCCGGCAGCGTGGCAGGGAGGAGCCTTTGGACGACTTCCTATAGTCCCGGATGAGCCGGCTGAGACATTCTGGGAGCCTTAGAAGTCAGGAAGTCAGAACAGCTGAGCTGTTCGAAAACAGCTCAGCTGTAAATAGATGAACTGGGAACCGCCAAAAGCGGGGGAGGATTCTTTTCAGTAAGGACTTTACAACACCTGAATAAATAAAGATTGGCTGTTGGAAGGTAGAATGCGGAACAGAGGAACAGAGGCCCTCCGCCATGAGGATGAAGCAACAGCACCCCCTTGTGACGTAATGACGCACCCTGTGACACAGCCAGAAGAAAATCCTTCAAAAAAATCAATGTGTTGTATTGTAACTGTTCGTCTTCCGGCAGGGATTGTCTGCCGTATGTGTGATGTAATCCGCTCTGAGTCCCCTTTGGGGTGAGAAGAGCGGAATATAAATAAAGTGTATTATTATTATTTGCACCAACTTAAGCTTCTGGATCACTGACAGAGGTAGGCCAATGTAGAGGGTGTTACAGTAGTCCAATCTTGAGATGACCATAGCCTGGATCACCAAAGCTAGGTCGTCCCTCAACAGATAGGGAGCCTGCCGCAGATGGAAAAAAGCAGATCTACTAACAGCGGAGGCCTGGGCCTCCATCGTCAGCAGAGGATCCAAAAGGACTCCCAGACTTTTTACTAATGGTGACAGGCATAATGCTTCGGCATCCAGGTTAGGCAACTGGATGTCTCCACTGCCTGGTCAACCCAGCCAACGGATCTCCGTCTTCGCTGGATTCACCCTCAACCTGCTGGCACGCAGCCATCCAGTAACGGCTTCAAGGCACAGATGGAAATGATCGGGTACAGAGTTTGGCCAGCCTTCCATCTTCAGCACAAGCTGAGTGTCATCAGCGTACTGATAGCACTCAAGCCCGAAACTACAAACCAACTGAGCAAGTGGGCGCATGTAGATGTTAAACAACTAAGGGGAGAGAATAGCCCCCTGAGGAACCCCATGAAGTAGAGGGGACCTTTTGGAAACTAAGCCTCCCCTCTCTACTTGCTGTCTGCAGTTGTGGAGAAAGGAGGACAGCCAATTTAAAGCTGTCCCTCTAACTCCAACAAGCGCAAGGCGGTGGGTCAAGAGATTGTAATCGACCGTGTCAAATGCTGCTGTGAGGTCCAATAACAGTTAACAATTTGCACAGTTAAAACTTGTGCGCCAACTGCGCCCGTACCTTGGGAAGTCTGACTTGGCCACGGTAGTCCACACTCTGGTTACATCCCGTATAGATTATTGCAACGCACTCTACGTGGGACTGCCTTTGAAGACTGTTTGGAAGCTTCAACTGGTCCAACGGACAGCAGCCAGATTGATAACAGGAGCGGCACTCAGAGAGCGTACAACACCTCTGTTGCACCAGCTCCACTGGCTACCAGTTTGCTACCGGGCACAATTCAAAGTGCTGGCTTTAGCCTTTAAAGCCCTTAACGGTTCTGGTCCAACTTACATGTCCGAACGCATCTCTTTTTATGAACCTTCAAGATGCTTAAGATCATCCGGAGAGGCCCTGCTCTCGGTCCCGCCTGCTTCGCAGGCGCGATTGGTGGGGACGAGAGACAGAGCCTTTTCAGTGGTGGCTCCTCGGCTTTGGAACGCCCTTCCAAATGACATCAGATTAGCCCCCTCCCTCCTGACATTTTGGAGGAAGGTCAAGACCTGGCTATTTGACCGGGCATTTGCAAATGAAGTATGATTATCAAATAGAGACCTAAGGAACGACGACGATGCAACTGGAAATCGACTTAATAATGAGACGCTGATATTGTGTTTTTAATGTTAAATGTTAAATTGTATATGTTGAAATTGTATTGATAATAGTTGGTTTGTTTGTTTTGAGCAGTTCCTGCTATTTGTACACCGCATCGAGTCGCCTTCGGGCTGAGAGAGGCGGTCTACAAGCAAAGTAAATAAATAAATAAATAAATAAATAAATAACACAAGCAGTGCCAACCCGCCCTGATCAAGTTGGCATCGAAGATGATCCGTAATGGAGACCAACACAGTCTCTGTCCCATGCCCTGCATGGAAGTCGGATCGGAAAGAACCTAGTCCGGTCGTGTAATCTAGGACAGTGTTTCCCAACCTTTTTTGAGCCGTGGCACACTTTTTACATTTGCAAAATCCTGGGGCACACCACCAACCAAAATGACACAAAATGACACTCTGACACAGTAATACATACAGTTAATATGTTTTAAAAATGTATTTATACACTCAGTGTGAAACCTGGGCCTGTTTCGATGAACTCAACATAGATATCCTGGCAGGAATGGCAGAAAGACACAAACTTCCCACACAGAACTCCCATACCCAAGAGAAAATGCTATAAGAGTTTGGTGGGCATTGACCTTGAGTTTTGGAGTTGTAGTTCACCTATATCCAGAGAGCACTTTGGGCTCAAACAATGTTGGATCAGGACCAAACTTGGCAAGAATACTCAATATGCTCAAATATGAACGCAGATGGAATTCAGGGGAAATAGACCTTGGCATTTGGGAGTTGTAGTTGCTGGGATTTATAGTTCCCCTACAATCAAAGAGCATTCTGAACCCCACCAGTGATAGAACTGGGCCAAACTTCCCACACAGAGCCCCCAGGAGGCAAGAGGAGGTCTCTACTTGGGGAAAGGGAGGCGGGCCTTCCCAATGCATGGAGAGGGAGAGACCAAGTAGACAACGGGTGGGGAGGGGGGTGGTTGTAATTTTGTGCCTTTATAGAGGTAGGTTTCTTAGGGTTTTTATACTTCAACACACTAGACTCTCCCCCCTCCCTTCCTGGAGGTTCCAATTTCCCACGGCACACCTGAGGATCGCTCACGGCACACTAGTGTGCCCCGGCACACTGGTTGAGAAACACTGATCTAGGAACAGCTGCAACTGCTCTGCTACTGCCCTCTCAATCACCTTGCCCAGATATGAAAGTTTTGAGACTGGACTGTAACTGGAGGGAACCGAGCGATCTAAATCTGCAGGGGGTTTCTGGAAAGAAGAACCCCCCCTCCTGAGACAACATGGCTGGTGGGAGAGCACCCCCCACCACAACGGGCATCGCTTGGTAAGTCAGGCAATGCATAGGCATGCACAGGCCCAAGATACATCCTATATCCTATATCCCTGGATCTGATCCCAGGTTTTGTTAAGCCCTCCAGAAACGTACCTCGACTCCCAGCTTCCATCTCGGAGCCTGAGGCAGCTGCCTCACTCTGCCACATGATAGGGTTGGCAATGCGTAGGCTCTCATTGCTCAACTTTTGAAGATGGAAAGTAAACTGCTGGATCCAGAAAGATCTCTCGAAATTGAGTGAATGGGCAACAAAGTGGCAAATGCATTTTAACCTAAACAAGTGTAAAGTCATGCACATCGGGGCAAAGAACCCCAACTACACCTACAAATTGATGGGGTCAAAGCTTTCTGAGACAAACCAGGAAAGGGATCTTGGGGTTTTGGTGGACAGCTCAATGAAGATGTCAACCCAGTGCGCAGCAGCAGCGAAAAAAGCAAATTCTATGCTTGGCATGATCAGGAAGGGAATCGAAAATAGGTCGGCAAATGTTGTATTGCCTCTCTACAAATCTATGGTGAGGCCACATCTGGAGTACTGTGTACAATTCTGGTTACCGCACCTCAAGAAGGATATAACGGAACTGGAAAAGGTACAGAAAAGGGCAACAAGAATGATCCAAGGGATGGAGCGGCTCCCTTACGAAATCAGGTTGCAACGCCTTGGTCTTTTCAGCCTTGAAAGACGGCGTCTAAGAGGTGACTTGATCGAAGTGTATAAAATCATGCATGGGATAGAAAAGGTGAATAAAGAAAAAATATTTTCTCTGTCACACAACACTAGGACTAGGGGCACTCCTAAAGCTCCAAGGTAGGAAAGTTAGGACTAATAAAGGGAAATATTTCTTCACCCAGAGGGTCATTGGGTTATGGAACTCACTTCCAGAGGAGGTTGTGACAGCTGTCAGCCTGGACAGCTTCAAGGCAGGATTAGACAGATTCATGGATACCAAGGGAATCAGTAGTTACTGAAATGGACATCCAAGTGCCACCTCTGTGTTGATGGAGGCAGGCAGGATTTTCCCCGGGTACTGGTTGTGGGGGGTCGGGAGCAGGTGAGGGTTTGGCCCCCCTTTCTGTTCGAGATCCCCGTGTACAACTGGTGGGCCACTGTGTGACACAGAATGCTGGACTAGATGGGCTGAGGCCCGATTCAGCATGGCTCTTCTTATGTTCTTATCCAGACAGAATAGATGTTTGCATCACTTTCTAGTTGTAGATGACTGGTTGCAGCTGTTATTTGAAATTCTGAATGTCAAATGGTGCTTTAAAGGCATTAGATGGGATGAATTAACAAGGAGAGAAAGGACTCGGTACTCTTGCTCTGTAATTTTTTATAGCCGGAGCTGAAAGTGGGAAATGGGACATTTTGACATTTTAAAAAATCCAGGGAATTTTTTTTAACCGCCTGAAATTACTTCCAAGTTCTATTAGCAAATATAAGACTCCAGAAGTGATTTCCTCACTCTCTCCTCTTTACCTTTTCCCTGTGCATGCCCTTAAAACTTGCAATTAAGATAACGCATGATAACAATCAGCCTCGGATTTGGGAAGAACACAATGACTTGTGCTCGTGCTTGGATGTGTGTGTGTGTTTGGAACACACTTTTTTGAGATTGTGCCTTTGAGGTCAAGACATGGCTGTGCTGGAAGAATGGAAGAAAATGCTATGCTGATAATGCTCTATAATGGATCCAGAATCGCCAGAATAGAAAGCAAAGAAAGGTGTGGAGGGCTGGGGGGTAACAATTGAAAAGTGTTGCAAGTCCTCATAGGATGTACCTAAAGCAGACCTGGGCAACCTACGGCCTGTGGGCCGGATGCGGCCCGGCAGCCGATTCTGTCCGGCCCGGGGAGAAGGGTGTTGGGGGCGGGGCCAAGAGGAAGGGGTGCCTCTGCTGCCATCCCATCGTGGGCTGTGGGGCCTGCGTCGGCAGACAGCCCACCGCTCTGGAGAACAATCAGAGGAGTGGCGGCTTTGGAGTGCCTGCCATCCCGGGTGGCGATCCGGGCCTGCAGCGAGAGCAGTTGGCGACCTGCGGCGGCTGATCGCCCTGGCAACTCAGAAGACTTGATCGTCTTCCTGTTCGCCAGAGCAATCACCCGCCTCAGGTCGCCGACTGCTCCCGCTGCAGGCCTGGATCGCCTCCCGGGACGGCAGGCACTCCAAAGCCGGGATGGCAGGCACTCCAAAGCCGGGATAGCAGGCACTCCATGGCAGTGCGATCAGCTGGGGAATGGCTGGGGCGGGCGGGGCGGAGGCCTGCAGCCTCCGATCATCTGCTGCTCTGCTGCGGTGGTGGCTGGGTCCTCTTTGTAATCCTCTGGGCTGGGTCCATTGGGCCATTCCATCTTGGGATCCTTCCTCTCTTGAGGATGTCAGCCTCTATCTTGGTTCGCACCTTGTCTTCTTGAATTTAATTTAATTTTATTTTAGTGGCTTTTATTATTATTTTATAATAATTTTATTATAATAATATAATAAATAATATAATATAATGTTGTATTATAATTTCAATATATTATAATGTCTATATATATACTATAATATAATAATTATGATATTAATACTAATAAGATATGAATATTTCTTGATATATTAATATGTTAATATTAATGATGTGTAATATATAGTAAATATAGTAAATAAATAAATAAATAAATAATGTAGATTAGACTGTAGTTCTGCCTTTAGGTGTGGCCCCCCATAATATTTTTTGGATCTCGTGTGGCCCCTTGGAAAAAAATAATTGCCCACCCCTGACCTAATGAATGATGCCCTTGAATCTCCTCTACAACTCAGAAGTCATAACTTACACCTATACACATAATCAATTTAGGCCTGTGCAATCATGGTTCTAAAGTACTTACAAAACTAAAGTCCTGGTGGTGAACACTAGGTGGCGCAGGTGGTGAACATTTCAGAACTCTAACAAAACTGTCAAAACTTCATTATTATTTCATTATTGGCGATTTTAAAGACAGAACCAATTAGGAACTGCCATTTATAACGAAATTTTGAAAGTTTTGTTCTGTGTTGTCGTTTCTCTTCGAGACACATTCGCCGTGTCTTCTCGAAAGAGGCTGCAGCATTGTGGATAGTGCGTCTCCACGCCTCCCGATGTGAGGCCAGGGTGGACCATTGTTGGTGATCAATCTGGCCGAGCCTGAAATGTTGTTTCAGGGAGTCCTTATATCTCTTTTTGGGGGCGCCTCTCTTGCGCTGACCTGTGACAAGTTCACCATAGAGTAGTATCTTTGGGAGGCTGTGGTCCTCCACCCTAGAGATGTGCCCTGCCCAGCGCAGCTGTGTTCTCAATAGCATGGCCTCAACGCTGGTGATCCCTGCTTGCTCAAGGACAGCAACATTAGTCACATAGTTGGTCCAGTGTAAAGACAGCACTGATGAAAGTGTTTGAGGAGTCGTAGGTGTTGGTGATAGGTGACCCATGCTTCCGACCCATAGAGGAGAATAGACAGTACGATAGCTCTGTACACACTGATATTTGTGCTTTGCCTCAGGTGCTTGCTGCTCCAGACTCTTTTGTGAAGCCTTCTGAAAGCACTCTATGCCTTTGCTAATCTGTGATCTCTCTCTTTGTCAATCTTGGCGTCTGAAGAGATGATGCTTCCCAGGTAGGTGAACTGCTGAATGGACTTAAGCACAGACTTGCCTATAATGATGTGGGGATGATGGTGTTCTTCCTGTGGTGCGGGCTGGTAGAGGGCTTCTATTTTCTTCAGGCTGACTTCCAGCCCAAACAACTCTGCAGCTGTTGCAAAGCAGGATGTTAGGCGCTGCAGGGCTGCTACTGAATGGGCGACAAGGGCAGCATCGTCAGCAAAAAGCAGCTCACGGACTAGATAGTTTAGAGTCTTAGTGCGAGCCCTCAGGTGGCTTAAGTTGAACAAGCTACCATCAGTACGATAGTGAGCTGAGGCGTAGTGGGGAGAATCAAGTTAATGAAGCCTTACTGTCAATTCAGAGCGTAAACAGCATTCCATTAAGTGAGGCCTAGTCAGGGAAATTAAGTTGATGAAGCCTTACTGTCAATTTTGGGCGTGGTCTGTGATTTGTAGATGTGTAAATTTTCTGTGGGAAGTGAATTGGGTGTTTGTGTTTGTGCCTCAGCCCTTTGCCTTATCCTCCTCTGATAGTTTATTATGGGTCGGAATGTTCATGTTGGCTGGCCAGCACAGGAGTTATGCAAATCCGCCCTTATTGGCAGCCAATCATCTTGTCAGAATGTAGAGGCTGGGAGAGTCGTTGGCAGCCCCGGAGGATGCTGGGAAATGTGGGGGGTTTTTACTTGTTGTTTTGGGGGCCTTTTAGGTTTTGGGGGTAAAGTTTCTTTGCTACAAACGTACCTTGTCTGAGGCCTATTTCTGTTGGCAAGTTTGGTGTCTCTGCGTTGTAAGGTTTCTCTGTTTGGGACGGTCGTTCCATGACGACTCTTCCTTTATATATATAAGATAAAATATATAATTATAACATCATATTATTATTAGTAGTATTATATTGTTTTACAAGATAGATCTTTGCTCAATGATCCCACTTCTACAACTCTGCTTCCGTAAGCTTGAACTAGATGCAGCCGCTGAGGAACAGACAAGTAAGCCCAACAACATCCATAACAGAATGTATATTCATCCCAACAGGCTCCTAGCCAATGGAGTTTGTAACTTTCACACTCCGTAGGTTTCTTTTTTGACCTCCAAGGTCCTTATTCATCATGTACTTTCCATTTCTGCCAGTGATAAACAAGCAGCAGGGCAATCTAATGAGTGGATGGCCATCATATTTATTTATTGAGTGCATCCTGCCTTTCCTATCATGAACTCAAAGCGAAATTCATGCTCTCGTCTTCCTTCCCACTTTAATTTCACAACAATCGCCCCCTTCCAAAAGGTCAGTAGTGATGTAATTCTTCACTAAATTTGTTCTTGAAAGATGCCACAAGTGATTTTAGCCATTTTATTCCAGTTGAACAGAAGTATTTGACAACGGGAATGTTTTCTAAGACTCTCTGCATATCTATCTCTTCTTCTCCCACTCCAAGACAAGGGTGGAAGCACGATCGCCACAGCCTGGGGATGGAGGTCAGGAGCCGATTTCCGCTGTTTAAGAAGTTCACCATAAATCTTCTCTGAGATATCTTGAGGTCAGCAGGAGGCACCAGTGGAAAGACTTGCTGGCATCTGGATGGACTAACTTTTTCCTTCTCTCCTTTCTTTTCCCTCCCTCTCTCCCCTTCCTTCTTTCCTCCATTCTCCCTCTTCCTTCCTCTTCCATTCTTTCCTTCTCTCCTTCCTTTTCCCTCCCTCTTTCCCTTTCCTTCTTTCCTCCCTCCTTCCTCTTCCATTCTTTCCTTCTCTCCTTCCTTTTCCCTCCCTCTCTCCCCTTCCTTCTTTCCACAATTCTCCCTTTTCCTTCCTTCCTCTTCCTTCCTCTCTTTCTCCCCTTCACCCTTTCCTTCTCTCCTTCCTTCCACAATTCTCCCTTTTCCTTCCTTCCTCTTCCTTCCTCTCTTTCTCCCCTTCACCCTTTCCTTCTCTCCTTCCTTTTCCCTCCCTCTCTCCCCTTCCTTCTTTCCACAATTCTCCCTCTTCCTTCCTCTTCCATTCTTTCCTTCTCTCCTTCCTTTTCCCTCCCTCTCTCCCCTTCCTTCTTTCCACAATTCTCCCTCTTCCTTCCTTCCTCTTCCTTCCTCTCTTTCTCCCCTTCACCCTTTCCTTCTCTCCTTTCTTTTCCCTCCCTCTCTCCTCCCTTCTTTCCTCCATTCTCCCTCTTCCTTCCTCTTCCATTCTTTCCTTCTCTCCTTCCTTTTCCCTCCCTCTCTTCCCTTCCTTCTTTCCACAATTCTCCCTCTTCCTTCCTTCCTCTTCCTTCCTCTCTTTCTCTCCTTCACCCTTTCCTTCTCTCCTTTCTTTTCCCTCCCTCTCTCCCCTTCCTTCTTTCCACAATTCTCCCTCTTCCTTCCTCTTCCATTCTTTCCTTCTCTCCTTCCTTTTCCCTCCCTCTCTCCCCTTCCTTCTTTCCACAATTCTCCCTCTTCCTTCCTCTTCCATTCTTTCCTTCTCTCCTTCCTTTTCCCTCCCTCTTTCCCTTTCCTTCTCTCCTCCCTCCTTCCTTTTCCATTCTTTCCTTCTCTTTATTAGTCCTAACTTTCCTACCTTGGAGCTTCAGGGAGTGCCCCCTAGTCCTAGTGTTTTGTGACAAAGAAAATAGTTTTTCTTTATTCACCTTTTCTATCCCATGCATGATTTTATACACTTCGATCCAGTCACCTCTTAAACGCCGTCTTTCAAGGCTGAAAAGACCAAGGCGTTGCAACCTGGTTTCATAAGGGAGCCGCTCCATCCCTTGGATCATTCTTGTTGCCCTTTTCTGTACCTTTTCCAGTTCCGTTAAATCCTTCTTAAGGTGCGGAGACCAGAATTGTACACAGTACTCCAAATGTGGCCTTACCATCGATTTGTAGAGAGGTAATACAACATTTGCCGACCTATTTTCGATTCCCTTTCTGATCATGCCTAGCATAGAATTTGCTTTTTTCACTGCTGCTGCGCACTGGGTTGACATCTTCATTGAGCTGTCCACCAAGACCCCAAGATCCCTTTCCTGGTTTGTCTCGGAAAGCTTTGACCCCATCAATTGGTAGGTGTAGTTGGGGTTCTTTGCCCCGATGTGCATGACTTTACACTTGTTTAGGTTAAAATGCATTTGCCACTTTGTTGCCCATTCACTCAATTTCGAGAGAGATCTTTCTGGAGCTCTTTACAATCAGTTTCATTTTTAACTACCCTGAACAATTCAGTGTCGTCTGCAAACTTTGCTACCTCAGAATTCACTCCTACGTCCAGATCATTAATGAATAAATTAAAAAGTAACGGACCCAAAACTGAACCTTGGGGTACGCCACTTCTCACCTCTTTCCACCCAGAGAAGTGTCCGTTTATTACCACCCTTTGTTTCCTACAGTTTAGCCAGGTTCCAATCCAGGACAAGACCTGTCCCCTGATTCCATGGCTGAAGAGCTTATTTAGGAGCCTTTGGTGAGGGACTTTGTCAAAAGCCTTTGAAAGTCAAGGTAAACAATATCGACTGGGTCCCCTTTATCTATGTGTTTATTTACACCCTCAAAGAATTCTAACAAGTTAGTAAGACATGATTTGCCTTTGCAGAAACCATGTTGATTTTCTTTCAGCAATGCCTGTTCTTCTATGTGCCTAGTAATTTTTTCTTTAATAATGGTTTCCATCACTTTGCCTGGAACTGAGGTTAAACTGACTGGTCTATAATTTCCTGGATCACCTCTGGATCCTTTCTTGAAGATCGGAGTTACATTTGCCTCCCTCCAGTCCTCGGGTACAGTGCCTGATCTTAGAGAAAGGTTATATATCTTAGCTAGAAGTTCAGCAATTTCACACTTGAGTTCCTTTTAGTTTGCTAGAGCTTGTGTTCCTTTCTGTTCTCCTCGGTAGGAAGAGCCTTCCATTTCTTAAATGAGTTTTTCTTCTTTCCAATCACATCTTTTGCACAGCTTGGGCTCATGCGCCAGCTGCGCCCATACCTTGTGAAGTCAGACTTGGCCACGGTGGTCCCGCTCTGGTTACATCCCAAATAGACTACTGCAACACTCTCTATGTAGGGTTGCCTATGAAGACTGCCCGGAAACTGCATTTAGTCCAACCCTCGGCAGCCAGATTACTAACAGGAGCAGGGTACATCCCCCTTGCTACATCCTACATCCAGAACGAGTTTCTTTCCTACTGCCAGTACTGTTTCATTCTTACTGCGCAAGTGTAAAGACTCACCCCAGTTGGCTATGCCAGTGTTTTCCCACCTTTTTTGAGCCGCGACACATTTTTTTACATTTACAAAATCCTGGGGCGAGTCTGCGCAGTAGCGCCCGCATGGGTCACATCTTCCTCCCTCCCCCCTCCCCTCCTGAACACGCTCACGCTGCCCCCTTGGATCAAAATAGCGGCAGAAGCGGCAGTGTAGAAGAAAAAATAAGTGTTCGGCAGGAGGGGGGGGGAAAGGGCACGAAGGGGAAGGGGGAGGAAGAGGTCTCTGTCGAAAGCTGGCATGGGCAAACTTGGACCTTCCAGGTGTTTTGGACTCCAACTCCCACCATTCCTAGCAGCCTCAGGCCCTTTTCCTTTTCCCCCTCAGCCACTTAAGCAGGAAAGGGCCTCCGGCTGTTAGGAATGGTGGGAGTTGGAGTCCAAAGCACCCAGAGGGCCAAAGTTTTCCCATGCCTGTTTTAGGGACCTTAAAGTAGCGAGCCTCCTTCCAACATTGTGATTCTGGATAGAAAACAAACAACAACATAACATAACATTGTTTGAGTCCACAGTGCTCTCTGGGTGTAGGTGAACTACAACTTCCAAACTCAAGGTCAATTCCCAAGCGAACCCTTTCAGTACTATCTGTTGGTAATGAGAGTTCAATATGCCAAGTTTGGTTCAATTCCATTGTTGCAAGAGTTCAGGATGCTCTTTGATTGTGTGTTAACTATAAATCCCAGAAACTGTAACTCCCAAATGTCAAGGTCTATTTTCCCCAAACTCCATCTGTGTTCACATTTGGGCATATTGAGTTTGGTCCTGATCCAACATTGTTTGAGTCCACAGTGCCCTCTCGATATAGGTGAACTACAACTCCAAAACCCAAGGTCAATGCCCACCAAACTCTTATAGTATTTTCTCTTGGTTGTGGGAGTTGTGTGTGGGAAGTTTGTGTCTTTCTGCCATTCCTGCCAGGATATCTATGTTGTGTTCATCGAAACAGGCCCAGGTTTCACACTGAGTGTATAAATACATTTAAAAACATATGAACTATATGTATTACTGTGTTAGAGTGTCATTTTGGGTTAGTATTAGTATGTTTTGTGTGTGTCTTTCTGCCATTCCTGCCAGGATATCTATGTTGTGTTCATCGAAACAGGCCCAGGTTTCACACTGAGTGTATAAATACATTTAAAAACATATGAACTATATGTATTACTGTGTTAGAGTGTCATTTTGGGTTAGTATTAGTATGTTTTGTGTGTGTCTTTCTGCCATTCCTGCCAGGATATCTATGTTGTGTTCATCGAAACAGGCCCAGGTTTCACACTGAGTGTATAGATACATTAAAAAACATATGAACTATATGTATTACTGTGTTAGAGTGTCATTTTGGGTTAGTATTAGTATGTTTTGTGTGTGTCTTTCTGCCATTCCTGCCAGGATATCTATGTTGTGTTCATCGAAACAGGCCCAGGTTTCACACTGAGTGTATAAATACATTTAAAAACATATTAACCATATGTATTACTGTGTTAGAGTGTCATTTTGTGTCATTTTGGTTGGTGGTGTGCCCCAGGATTTGGTAAATGTAAAAAATGTGCCGCGGCTCAAAAAAGGTTGGGGGGAAAAACTGGTCTAAATGTCGTTCTTTGTGTCGAAGTTGTTCTGATATACCTTCTCACATTGAAAATTGCAATAAAAAGAGCCTTTTATTTAAAATAATATTCACAACACTTCAATCTGCTTCTGGGCATGTTCTTGTGCCACACCTTTCACTCTTCAATTTTCCGTCTCCTCCAAACGCACTCGAGGCAATCTATAAAGTGTACAATAAGAACGAGGCTTTACCATGATGTTTATCTACCTTAGACCTAAATGGAACCTCCCTCCTTTGGATCCAATTCTTGTTTGTATTGGTTAATTTCATGAAAGCAGAAGGTCCTTTCCAAGGCTGTTTTTAATGGCAGGGAATGTCCTTCCCCTTTGCTCTCTGATCCATCAATAACCCCAATTACTTACCACGCAGTATGTCATTGTTATGTACCGTATATTATGCACTTTTCAAAACAAGGATGTCCTTGAAAACAAGAAACAAATGTGTGTATTTTATTCAGCTTTCTATTTGTGATTTTTTTCCCCAGATGAAAAGATAAAAAGAGCAGGGATTGCTTATCCTTCTGGTAGCACTGAAATCCGATTAAGGCTGTACCTACACGTACCTCTAGGGTTGCCATTTTTTGATATAAGACAGGGCTGTCCAACTTCTACCGGCCCAGGGGCCTGAATTCCGGTCACTGATGACCAGGGGGCCCGTAGGGTCTGCCCCCGGCCCCGGCTCCGCCCCCTCCCCCGGGTCCAATTTACTTACAATTCCTAGTTGCATTATTAATTATAAAATAAATATACTATTTTACTAACATTAAATGCAGGGGGGCATTCAAAAGGGCCATCCATACAATTAAATATAATATTTTACTAACATTAAATGCAGGGGGCATTCAAATACACAATTACATAATAATAACATAAAGGTTAGCCTACCTTCCCAAACGCGCGGGATCCAGGAGCAGCCGGACCACGAGCAGAGGCGACGACCGAGCAAGGCTGTGTCTCAAAATAGCGGGTGGGCTAGCAAGCCGTGTTGGAAGTTCGGAGGAGTGCTGTATCGCGGAGTTGTTCGCAAGCAGGAACCCAAAGCAATTTCAATTCTCCGCGAACAACTCCGCGAACAACTCCGCGATACAGCACTCCTCCGAACTTCCAACACGGCTTGCTAGCCCACCCGCTATTTTGAGACACAGCCCGTTGGGCTTGTGCATCTCCTCCCCTTACTTACTTACCTTGAAACCCCGTCTCATTCAATGAACCCTTGATCGTTTTCCTTCAAACCCGAAGTTACTTGGACATTGATTGACGCCATTTGGCGTATGGGGTAGGAGCCCATAGCGGGCATGCACTACATGCATATGTTATTTGTATATATTGTGATAATGTGCCTATGAATGTGTATTACCACTTGTGATATTTTTAAATGAATTTGTTACTTCACTGATTGTTTACACTCTTTGTGTTGCGGTACTTGAAATCCCATCATCCATGGTCCGCCCTCCTCTAAACTGCAGTAGGATGGAGCGTGGGTCATGGGGGCTCTGTGTGGCAAGGTTGGTTACTGTCAATTCAGGCCATACACAATGTCCCATGAGTTGAGGCCTACTTGGGAAAATCAAGTTAATGGAACCTTACTGTCAATTTTGGGCCTAGTCTGTGATTTGTAGGGGTTGCAGTGGTTTTTGTGAGGTGTATTGGGTGAAGGGACTGAACATTCAATTTCCAACGGATAAAACTGTCAACTGGCTAACTTCAATTGAGCTGGGGTTATGCTGTATTTCACCACCTAAATGGTATGTATTATACTGCTACATGTTTCTATGCTGGTCTTGTGTGCTTGTTTAAAATGTTGTGGATATTGATACCCTTTATTAGTCTAATTTCTAGTGACTGTGCTTGGTTAAAACTCAGAGCCTTGAAGAAGGACTCCACAAGGAACCCGAAACGGATGAAGTGGCCGCGGATAATGGGGCATCTAGCTTACCGTCGGCTCAGCTTTTCACCGAGCTTCATGTGAGGGAGAGGCCCAACCAAGCCTCCTCCTCCTTGTGTCGCGGGGAATTTCCCCACAGAGCATTGTGCTCTTCACCAGTCTTTGTAGTTTTTTGATACCTGGAACTCATCCCTTCAGAGAACCCACACACCCCGCCCGTGTGCTAAAGTCCCGAAATTTGGAAATTTCCTACTGATTGCGGCATCTCGCCACCACACGGGTCCCAGCGCGACTTGTGGCAGCGCCTGCGATACTTCCGTAATCTCACGAGAAGACGCCCAGGCCCCATTGTGCGACTTGGGGATTTCCCCGTCTCTTCGTCATCATGAAGCGCCTTGTCGCCATTGCGAGATCTTCTATTCTCGCGAGAAGACGCCAGGGAATTTCCTTGGCGGCACGCTACTCAGAAGATTCCCCCGCTTAATGCTACATTCCACCGGCCTTGAGGCACTGCACACACCCTCTCCCCTGTGCCTTTTCCATCTCAGCATGGGACCCAGCGAGGGCTTGGGTGTCCCCCCTTTTCCCACTGGGCAAGTACTGGGAATTCCCATTCCTCCATCGATTCCGCATTGCGCCTACCCATATTGTAATGTTTATTGCCTGTGTGTAATGCTTCATGCCTTCATGTTGCATATGGTTGTTCTCATCAATATATTGTATATTTTGCAATACCTTTGATTTCATGTTCCTGTTCATTCTACAATGTTATCTCTGACTGGTATAATTCTCATATAGCACTGTTGTTTCTCAGTTTAACTTCAACTCCAGCCATTTATGTCTGCCTCAGGCCCTTTCCTTTCCTCTCTGTGCTGCCTAGGAGTGTTGGAATGTTGGGAGGCTGTCCAATCAGAGCCCTTTATGCAAATAATCCCACAGTGGCAACCAATCGAAAGGCTGCCACATATTCCTCCGCACCTCCCGCCGCAAACACTGGCTTTTATTATATACATAGATAGATAGTAGGCATCAGAAAAAAGTTATGAAAATGAAAAGAAATCGGAAGGGATTCGTATGTATGGGACTTTCAAGTTTATACGGATCACAAGGCCAATCCCGGAAGTGGACTTTCTTTTTCGCACTCCCTGGGCCCAAAATTTCGTTAGATTATTAAATATTTCGGATGCCCACCCAACAGGAAAATTTCCCCCTCCAAAATAGCTTTGCAGACATAACTCACAGTCAAATCGGGGCCTTTCCATGCTTGGAGCCTAATTAGAGTGAAAGGCCTCCTCCAGGAAGTGAAAAAGGAGCCGGAAACCATAGAGAGATGCAGATCGGGACTCCTAGAGGGGCTGGAGGACTGACGAAAAAAGCGATTTAAACACCCAGGAAGGGGGTTTAGATAGAAGGACAGAGTAGAAGGACATAAGAACTGCTGAGAGAAGGGCAGCAGGAGTGAAAAGAGCACGGAGAGGAGAAGGGAGAGTTCAGAATCAAGAAAAGCCATAGAGTTCAAACGGAGGTCCTAGACTGCTATGGTAAAACTGAATGGGGAAAAGCTGGAGTGAGGAGAACTCTAGCAAGGCTTGCACCAGAGGTATTTAATAATATTAATAATAATATATTAATGCATTATATCTCCCTGCAAGGAAACCAAGGGAAATGTTGCCCCTTGATTTGCCTGTGCTTAAAACAGTGTCAGTCCTGTTTCCCTGCTTTGCCTACTTTAGAACTACTAACGAATTTCGTTAGTAATTATGTTACATTTTAGAAATTTTGGAATTTTTTTGTAAGTCTTTCTATTACTAATAAAAAAAAAAATCCCCCCCCCCCCATTAGATTTTTGATTCCCTATTTTTGGGTTCGAAACCATGCCTAATAGATAGATAGATTTTGCCTTATGTAAACCGCCCTGAGCTTGTTGGGATGGAGCGGTATATAAAGTCGAAGTAATAAATAAATAAATAAAATAAGTATGTGTACCTGTAATTTGCTCTGAGTCCCCTTCGGGGTGAGTAGAGTGGAATATAAATAAAGTGTATTATTATTATTATTAAACCTGTCCAGCTCTTTAAGGCTTGTAGGTGAATCGCCAGTGATAGCAATACAAGGCGGATTTTCCGTAGGCACGAGGGGCAGTTCAATGACACTTTCCTTGTGGAAGAAAGTCGAACATGACAGCTTCGTAGTTCCTTACAAGCCCAAGATGTGAGGAGACTGAAAACAAAGGAAAGTACTGAGGAAGATATTCTGGGAGGAGGGGGTGGAATGGGAACGGAATGTAAAAGTCGTCTTAAAAGGGGGGAGAGAATGAAAAAAGATTGGAACAATCTCAGTACTTTGCAGGTGTGGCTCAGCAGGTCGTCTCCGAGCTTCTCTCTCCGGGACGCAGCGTGTTACCTGGGCTAATTTATAAAGGAAATGAAAAGGAAATGGACTCGGAATAATGAACGCCATTAATTCACCACTTCAGACTTCCCTGTTTGAACAGAGAGTATCAAACGACTCAATTGTCATTTCGCCGCTCTCTTCTATTCACATGCTCTTCTTCCCTTTCTCGTATTACTTTGGTTTTCCTTTTTTTTTTGGTCGGCCTGTTAGAAATGGCCGGTGAGCAGATCCACGCTGAAAGGCTGTCTGTGACGCCACTAATTAGCATATATATTGTTTGTCCTGCTCAGAATTTATAGCAAACAGCAATATTTTACACTCCAGTAAAGTTAATAAATGAAGCTTTGGGCTATAAAAATTTCATGTTCTTTTGTGCAAAGGTCAATTATAAATAGTTAAGCACATATTCATCTGGACGCTTTAGGCGCTGGCAGGAGGAGGATGAAATATATCCCACTCGATTTTGCACTCCAGTCGGGCAGGAAGGTGGTTTATAGCTGTGGTGGCACTCCGAGATAGCTAGTAGCTACTAGGCCTGGGTAGGTTCGGTCGGAAACTTCTTAATTCGGAATAAAATTGTATCACATTCCTTTTTGAAGTGATTTCGGAGAGATTTGGGAACCCGGTAGTATCCTTGCCACTTCGAAGCTTTTTCCGCCATTTCTCTTATGAATCAACTAGCTGAGGACCCGGCGGTGCCCGGGTTATTTGAGGAAGGCATTGTGTGCCAAGGTTGGTTCCAATTAGATGTTTATGTCGCTTGCAGTGGTCTCAGGAACTTAGTGAAGGTACTGCGAGTCCTGGGGGCATAGTCAGGAAAATCAAGTTGAGGGAGCCTAACAATATCCCATGTGCTGAGGCCTAGTCAGGAAAATCAAGTTAAGGATGCCTTGTGGTCAATTTTGGACCTGGTCTGTGATGTATAGGGGCTGCAGTGTTGTTTTGGAAGTGAATGAGGTGAAGGTACTTCATATCCCGTCATTTGTGGCCCATCCTGCCCTAAACCACACCAGGTTGTGAAGTGGGCCATTGGGCCCCTGTTTGCCCATTTTTGTCCTGATCCGTCACTGCCGCAGTGTATGACTGACTGAGGCTTTTCCTTTTTCCTCTGAGTCACCTTAGAATGTTGGAATGTGGATGGCCATTCAGAGTCCGTTATGCAAATACGATTTCAGTGGCAGCCAATCCCCTCTGTCTAGGTCAGTTTGGGTGTGGTATGTGATTTCTAGGGGCTACAGTGTTGTTTTGGAAGTGTATGAGGAGAATGTACTGCAAATCCCATCATTCATGGCCCATCCTGCCCTAAACTACACCAGATTGTGAAGTGGGCCATTGTTCCCCTGTTTGCCAAGTTTGGTCGTGATCCGTCATTGCTGTGGGCTGCAGTGGCTGACTGCCTGAGGCATTTCCTTTTCCCTCTGAGTCAACTTGGAATGGTGGAATGTGGTTGGCCTATCGGAGTACGTTATGCAAATACTATCTCAGTGGCAACCAATCCCCTCTGTCTGGGGCCGTAGAATGTTGGATTTCTGAGGCTGGCCAATCAGAGCCTGTTATGCAAATAATCCCACAGTGGCAGCCAATCGAAATGCTTGCACATATTCCTCCCTCCGCTCGGTTGCACCACCGCCCGCAAACATTGACTTTTATTATATGTAATAGATAGATAGATAGATAATAGATAAGTGAGTTGGAAATGATTCAGCTTTTCAAACCAGTGTGGATGGATTCCCTTCGTTTCCTTTCCCTCCTGCGTCAGTCCTGGATGAGAGCCATGTTTATCCCAGTTTGGATGTATTTCCTTCTCTCCCCCGTCGGTCCTGGGGTGAGAGCTGTGTTTAAAACAACAAAACAAGGTCAGCACAAGGTATAGTACAAAATATATATTGAATATAACACCAAATCAAGAGAGGATACTATTGTACAAATACCGTATCCAGACGCAGCCGAGGGAAATCAGTCTAAGAACGCATAGTTCTAATAGACTTCATTAATAGTCCTCAGTCTGGAAAAAACTAATTGGTCTCAAAGTTCATAGTCCATCAGAACAAATTGTAATCCAAGGGATACGGGTGTCGATAAGTAATCCAAATAGGAATCGAAACAAGAACTGGTGCAAAACAATCCAGGCTGCAAAGGGATCCGATAGGAGGCAAGCCGACGGAAAGGTAATCTTAAAAGCATCGGGGGCGCTGTTATTCCGTTTCGGAGTCTTTTTCAAGGCTTAAATTATCCATTTAAAGGTTCTTGTTCTGAAAAGATTACATATCTATATATATAATAAAAGAGAATGTTTGTTTGTATGTACAGTATGTGGCAGTGTTCTGATTGGCTTCCGGCCTCAACATTCTGACAACATGATTGGTTGCCAGTGAGGGAGTATTTGCATAACGCTCTAATTGGCCAGCCAACGCGAACATTCCGAACCTCTAAACTGGCAGAGGAGGATAAGGCAAAGGCCTGAGGCACTCGCCAACACGAACATTCCGAGGGGGTAAGGAAAAGGCCTGAGGCAGTCAGGCATGGTGGGAGTTTCAGGCCAAAACCCTATGCGACCCCTTTGCGACCCCAAACAATGAGAGAACAAGACCAGACTGGGCACACAGAACCCTCAAGACCCACTCTACATCCTGGTGCAGTTTGAGGGAGGATGGACCATGGATGACGGAACTTGCAGTACTTTAGCTCACTTGCTTAGAGCACTGTGGCCCACACAGGACCACACTTGGCACACAGATGCCCACTGGCCCACTTTGCAACCTGGTGCGGTGTAGGGCAGGATGGGCCACAAATGATGGGATTTGCAGTACCTTCACCCGATTCATTTCCCATAGAACATTGAAACCCCTACAAATCACAGACCAGGCCCAAACTTGGCACACAGAGTACCCATGACTACATCCTGGTGCAGTTTTGAGTGGGATGGACCACGGATTATAGGACTTGAAGTACCTTCACTCACTTTCTGAGACCACTGTGACCCTCATCCAATTACCAAAAAAGAACAAACTAGGCACACAGAGCCTCCATGACCCACTTTACATCTTGGTGCAGACCATGCATGATGGGACTTGAAGTACCTTCACTCACTTCCCAAAACTGCTGCAAACCTAATCCAATGACTGATCAAGACCAAACCTGACACACAGAGCCCTCATGACCCACTCTACATCTTGGTGCCGTTTGAAGGAGGATGGACTATGGATGATGGGACTTGAAGTACCCTCACTAACTTCCTGAGACCACTGCAAGCCACGTAAACATCTCATAAGGACCACCCTTGGCACACAATGCCTTTCTCAAATTACCCGGGCAGGGCCGGGTCCCCAAGCTAGTAAATAATAAGGTACAGTGTATAGGCTAACATATCATAACCCAAAGTTCAATATCCATCCAGACATATAAATTCAATAAAGTTGCATACCACAGTAGAAAGGTTCCTAGCACAGCCACCATCTCGATCCGATGGGGTGACCACGAAGGTAAAGTCATTAGGGAGCATGGAGATCTAAATACACCTGCCTAAATTAGCAAGGAATGTAGTCCGACCGGCTCATTGAGGCCAAAAGGTAATTCAGAAAGAAGCTGAATTATCCATTGTACTTCGAGCCTGAGAAGCACTTGCGAGGCGTTTCCGTGTGGAAGGATGTTGGCTTTTTCTAACGCCTGCACTTTTAAAGACGCAGGAGAATGCTGAAAGTCTAAGCAATGTTGGTAAAATGGGATTTCCATACTGCTCGCATTTATTTATTTATTTCTTATTTCAATTTGCTAAACCGCCCTTCCTGAGGCTCAGGGCGGTTTCCAAACATATAAAACACATCGAGATAAAACATTCTAAAAACACCCTAAAAATACCATAACAATCATTTACAGACAAATAAAATCACATAAAAACATACTAATTAGAGCAAAGCTGATTCAAGTAAAACAGTGGCAGCACGGCTAGGCGAGGATTGGTAGTTCAAGCACCGGTCAGACCAAACGCTTGCCTGAACAGCCAGGTCTTGCATGACCTACGGAAGGCCATCAGGTCCCTCAGGGCCCGAGTCTCGGCCGGCAGCGAGTTCCACAGAACCGGGGCAGCCACCGAGAACGCCCTCTGCCATGTGCTGGAGAGCCTATAAGTTTTCAGTCCTGGGACCTCAAGCATGTTAAGACCCTCTGAGCGCAGTGATCTTCTGGGCACGTATGGGGTAAGTCACTCCCTCAAGTACACTGACCCCAAACCATGTAAGGCCTTGAAAGTCAGAACTAACACTTTGAAGGAGACCCGGAATTCAATTGGCAACCAGTGCAGTTCGCGCAGGAGAGGTGTTACATGGGATGTTCTAGTGGCTCCCAGCAGCAGGCGGGCTGCCGCATTCTGCACCAGTTTGAGTTTCCGGATCGCCGACAAAGGTAGGCCAATGTACAGCGCGTTACAGTAATCGAGCCTCGAGATGACCGTGGCTTGGATCACCGTGGCCAGGTCGCGACGGGAGAGTTAGGGAGCCAGACTTTTGTTTGCCGCAGGTGGTAGAAAGCTGTCTTGCAGGCACAAGCAATTTGTGCCTCCATAGACAGCTGGGGGTCCAGCCGGACCCCAAGGCTCTTAACTAAAGACTGCGGGCATAGTGCCACACCATCAAATGTCGGCAGCTGGATCTCCCCCCCCCCCCCGGCGGCCCAGCCACAAGATCTCCGTCGTCGCCGGGTTCACCTTCAACTTACTGGCTCGCAGCCATCCAGTTACGGCTTCTAGGCAGAGTTGGAAATTATCGGGTACAGATTCTGCCCCAGCATTGATTTTACTACGAAGCTCAATGAATCGTTGTTTTAGTTTCCGTGACGTCATACCAACATAGGTCTTTGGGCACCCACACGTGATGGCGTACGCTGGGCCCAAAGAGGCGCAAGTCGCAAAGGATTTGATGTTAAAAATTTGCTTCTTATAAGGGCTGAATATGGTCTTATCGGTACAGGTGTTTGCGCAGATCGAGCAATTCCCACAAGGTCTACTGCCCGGGGTTAAACTAGATTTAATACTCATCACATGATCTGAGTGCGTCAGAATCTGTCTCAGATTCCTAGTGCGTTTGTGTGCAATCTCCGGTGGTCGTTCTATTAGACACCCTGTTTGGATGCAGGTGAGCTTCCCTCCGCATCAGAACAGGGGCAGGAACCGTGTGCGGCTCTCGCCCCAGGTCTAACGTGGAGTGAAGGACATCTGCACTCAAACTGGGTTAAACACCCTGTTTGGATGCAGATGTGCTTCCCTCCACATCAGAACAGGGGCAGGAACCGTGTGCGTCTCTCGCCCCAGGTCTTATGCGGAGGGAGGGACATCTGCATCCAAACTGGGTTAAACACCCTGTTTGGATGCAGATGTGCTTCCCTCCATGTCAGAACTGGGGAAGGAACTGTGTGCGACTCTCACCCCAGCTCTAACTCGGAGGGAAGCACATCCGCATCCAAACTATTCATTTCCAAAAATGGTGGTGGCTTCGAAATGGCAAATTCACTTCCGGGTTGCTTACATCACCTCGAAACCGCTTCAAAAGTGAATTTAATCCAAATTCATTCCAATTTTATGAGCATCCCTATGCCGTCGCACCAGGTGCCTTTGAAAATAAACTGTGATGTGCTTCCTATAAGCCTGGTGGACTGCAGGATGCCTACTTGAGAAACTTAAGGGTCCAGCAACCCAAAAAACCACTCCAGGTTGAAGTTGAAATAGTTTATTCAGCTACAAAGTCCTTGAAGGACTTGGCACAGAGCTTAACGGTTGCAAAATATAAAACGAGGGTAAGATGAAAATTCCCGGGGTTGCTGACTAAGACTGCAAAGTCTCCCTTTGCTTCCTCCGAATGGCAAGGAAACCCAAAGATATTCCTCACCCTGACCCTAGGTTACTGAATAGAAGGAACTACGCCTTCCCTATCTATGCCTAGGGCCAGTTCGAAGGCGAACTGATGCTTAAATGGCAGTTAGAGAGCTACAATATACAACAAGCAATGCTAATCACAACAGGGTATCATTAGCCTATCTAACTCCAGGGGTCAAGCAATTCAGTCAAGCAGTACTTACGGTGGCCTATACACAGCTAACCTGACTGGCCAAGCACATCTGAGCTCTTCTCCTGCCTGAGAAGGACTAAAAAGAGATCTCAAAATGGAGAACTCATCCCCAGGGGGAAAAGGGGTGGGCCCCAAACCAAAGGGATACATTTTGCAAGGCTCAAGCAGCAAGCTTTGCAAAACTGGCTGCAAACCTGTAAATGATTAACTAACAGGGTGCCAGTGGGTCTGTGGCAACCCTAAAAGAAAATGCAAAAGGAAGCCGCCGTCCATAACTGGGAGCAATACAAAACAGGTGTCTGGAAGACGGAACAATCCCGACGAACCTACCCAGGCCTAGTACTGAATCAAGGAAAAGTGGGCACTGAATCAAACCTATAATGCAGGGCTGTCCAACTTCTACCGGCCCAGGGGCCTGAATTCCGGTCACTGATGACCTGGGGGGCCGAAGGGTCTGACCCCTCCCTCCCCCTGGCTCCGTCCCCGCCCGCCCTCCCCGGCTCCAATTTACTTACAATTCATAAGAGGCATCCATACAATCAAATATAATCTTTTACTAAGGGGAAATGCATGGAGGGAATACATAAGGGGCATCCATACACAATTACATAATAATAACATAAAGGTTAGCCTACCTTCCCAAACACGCAGGATCCAGGAGTAGCCGGACCACGAGCAGAGGCGACGACCGACCGAGGCAGCAGCCGAGAAGGTCCATATCGCGTCTGCGTGGGCCGCAGGGATTAAGTAGCCGAGATTTCGGCAACAAGAGTATCGCGAGACTACGGAAGCCACACGGGATTTCGCTCTCAACGCAGGCGTGATCTCGTGTTGAGAGCAAAATCCGTGTGGCTTCCGTAGTCTCGCGATACTTGCTCCGAACCCAGAAGTGGATAATTTTTAAAAATATTATTATTTAATTTATATTTTTATTTTTTATTGAAAAGCTTAGGGGGCCGCAGGGAAGGGGCTGGGGGGCCTTATACGGCCCCCGGGCCGCCAGTTGGACAGCCCTGCTATAATGCATGGTTCAATCTTGAATACTATGATCTAATTTCTGCTAATCCAGACAACTAGTTTGTTTATTTTAGTCAATGGATGTGATTTTCCGAACTGACGCACTGGAATAAACTTAGGTAGGGGGCACAGCATGGATGCAATGAACAGATGAATGCCGCATAGAAATAGCAATGGAAGCAAGAGACTCAGAAACTCGAAAGGAGAATGCAACTCAAATGAAGCCGGGCGAAACAGCTGGTCTGCCATCAAGAGTTTATCATCAGTACTAACCTGGTAACCAGGCAACTGAAAGGTTCGTAAAGAGCCTCATTCAGGGATGTGTGCCAAAGCAATGAGAAAAAGGCAAAGATCTCTGATGGAGTGGATCATCAGCTTATGATTGAAGTTTCCCGAAATCTTCTCTCTGGAGAGGAAGGCAAAGAGTGTCCTCATGGTGTCCAGACGACCATGAGCCAGGTGGATACTGGATGCCAAGGAGAGACGGACACATTTCTCCTTTTGAGTTTCTCCTCACTTTGATTTTCTTTTGCGTCTTTTCCAGGCATGTAGCCGGGGGCCTAAGGGGCTCACAGGGTGGTCCGCGAAAAGGCCTTACTGGTACATTATTTAAACTGTTATGTTTATTCATATCATGATCTGATCACCATGCTCATTATATCCCACATTAATGGGGTTATTGGGATAACAATACAAAAGATTTGCTAGGGTAGACCCTCTTCCACCCAGTTTCAGCCCCCCCGGAGCAAACTCAGCCCCCTCCGCAACAAAATCCTGGCTACGGCCCTGTTTCCCAACTTCAGTTTTTATGGCAAAAGTGCATAAAATCCACATATTGTGCCTCCCGATATGTGGATTTTCGCCTCCCGTCACAACACTCATACCATTCCCTTTTTTTGAAAATATCCTGCCCTGAGAAAGAGTAAGACACCAGATGGCTTAGAGAATCAACAGAAGTGCCAGTAAAACCACAATTCACTGAAAATAAAAGAAACGCTGGAACTAAAATAGTACTAAACTGTTCACAGAATAGAAACTGCACAAAAAGATAAATTAAAAAAACAATACAGGCATTCCTTGCCTGTTGACAATCCACTCTTTTGAGCTTTCCCCATTATAACAGTATGACAGTAATGACATATGCCTATGACAGTAATGTTATTTGTTGTTTTTCAGTTTGCTGTAAGCCGCACCGGCAATATTGTTATATATTGTTGAAACACTGTAACCACCAGATTTGTACCTCTTAGGACCAGTGTGCCGTGGCACACTAGTGTGCCGTGAGCGATCACCAGGTGTGCCGTGGGAAATGGGAACCTCCAAGACCCTTTCTTCCCCCTCCTGCTGAACACTTTTCCTTCTCCACTCGGGCTCCCTTCTTCCCAGCCTCGCTCTGCTCGCTTTGCCTCGCTTTGCTCTGGGGCGAGTCTGCGCAGTAGCGCCCGCACGGGTCATGCCTTCCTCCCTCCCCCCTCCCCTCCTGAACACGCTCACGCTGCCCCCTCAAATCAAAATGGCGGCAGAAGCAGCAGTGTAGAAGAAAAATAAGTGTTCGGCAGGGGGGAAGAAAGGCGCGAAGGGGAAGGGGGAGGAAGAGGTCTCTGTCGAAAGCTGGCATGGGCAAACTTGGACCTTCCAGGTGTTTTGGACTCCAACTCCCACCATTCCTAGCAGCCTTGGGCCCTTTTCCTTTCCCCCCCTCAGCCACTTCAGCAGGAAAGGGCCTCAGGCTGTTAGGAATGGTGGGAGTTGAAGTCCAATGCACCCAGAGGGCCGAAGTTTTCCCATGCCTGTTTTAGGGACCTTAAAGTGGTGAGCCTCCTTCCAACATTGTGATTCTGGATAGAAAACAAACAACAACATAACACAACAATGGTTGAGTCCACAATGCTCTCTGGGTGTAGGTGAACTACAACTTCCAAACTCAAGGTCAATTCCCAAGCAAACCCTTTCAGTACTTTCTGTTGGTAATGAGAGTTCAATATGCCAAGTTTGGTTCAATTCCATTGTTGCAAGAGCTCAGGATGCTCTTTGATTGTGTGTTAACTATAAATCCCAGAAACTGTAACTCCCAAATGCCAATTGGTCTATTTTCCCCAAACTCCATCTGTGTTCACATTTTGGCATTTTGAGTATTCATGCCAAGTTTGGTCCTGATCCAACATTGTTTCAGTCCACAGTGCTCCCTGGATATAGGTGAACTACAACTCCAAAACCCAAGGTCAATGCTCACCAATCTCTTATAGTATTTTTTCTTAGTTATGGGAGTTCTGTGTGGGAAGTTTGTCTTTCTGCCATTCCTGCCAGGATATCTATGTTGTGTTCATCGTAACAGGTCTAGGTTTCACACTGAGTGTATAGATGCATTTATAAACATATTGCCATTTATGTATTACTGTGTTAGAGTGTCATTTTGTGTCATTTTGGTTGGTGGTGTGCCCCAGGATTTTGTGAATATAAAAAATGTGGCTCAAAAAGGTTGAAAAACACTACTTGTTATATGTACATTGTAAGCCACTCTGGCAGTAGGGCTATTATACAATTTCGGATATGCCCGAATTTCGGAAGTTTTTTGGATACTTCTGACTTTTTTTTAGCAATTTCGAGAGCAGCCCTCCCAACACGAGTTCCGAAATCCGAAATCCGAATTTCGGAATTCTGAATTCTGAATTTCGGATGTCATTTCCGAATTTCTTGCTGATTGCTCATTGCCTGATAGCTAACAGCTGACTCTCCCTTCTGCTGATTTTTTTGCCCGTTTTTGAAAGTGGATGCCATTTTTGAAGAAATTTATCGGAATTTCTTCGGAAGTCTAAATCAGGGCTGTCCAACTTCTACCGGGTCCAGGGCCGGAATAGAGGTCACTGATGACCTCGGGGGCCACTTGGCCCCGCCCCCAGGCCCCGCCCCCAGCCCAGGCCCCGCCCTCTCCTAAAGCTGTCATTCTCCCTCCTCCTCCTACTCTTTCCGGGCACCGTGGCTGTCCCGAGCGCCACGGCGCCCGGGAAAGGCACGGCGCCCGGGAAAGAGGAGGAGGAGGGGCGAGCAGAAGGCCTGCGCCAACGCCGCCTTCTGGCGTGACAGCGCTGTCCTTGGCGCCGCCTACCAAGGGCAGCGCATCACAGGCCTCGTGATGCGCTGCCCTTGGCGCCCTTACCTAAGGGGAGCCGCCCTTCCTAGGAGAGCAGAAGGGCAGAAGCCGGCGGGCAGCGCATCACAGGCCTGGCGTGATGCGCTGCCCTTGGCGCCACCTACTCCTCCTTTTCGGGCGCCCGCCCTTCCTAGGAAGGGAGCCGCCGGGGCAGAAGGCGGCGCGCAGGGCAGCGCGTCTCAGGCCTGGCGTGACGCGCTGCCCTTGGCGCCGCCTACTCCTCCTTTTCGGCGCGGAGACTGGGATGGAGGGGGCGGTGCAGGGCGGAGGAGCGAGCACTCTTCCACCACCCGGCCCCGCCTCCCTCCCCCGGCCGCCATTTTTTTGAAAAAAAAATTAGAATTTTTTAAAATTTAAAAATGGCGGCCGGGGGCATAGCTGGGGCCGTGCCCAACAGGCTGGGGGGCCGGATCCGGCCCCAGGGCCGCCAGTTGGACAGCCCTGGTCTAAATAATCCAAAACGCAATCTATGACTACATCCGAAACGAGTTTTGAAACTTTTAAAAAATCAAACAGCCCTATCTGGCAGTATTGTTGTTTGCTGTAAGCCGCTCTGAGTCCCCTTTGGGGTTGAGAAGGGTGGCATATAAATATAGTAAATAAATAAAAATAAAATAAAAAAATTTACCTAGAATGCACAGGCCTATTGTACAGTGTGTTATTTATATCCTTTAGGAGCCAACGTGAATTAGGGATTAAAAAATTATTAATTTTTTACCCACTTTTGTGGAGATTCTATGTCCCAATCCTAGAAAATGAGAAGGGCTGATTGTTTTGTCTTTCAGCTGCATTATTGATTCAGAAAGTGGATTGGGCCAATTCTTACCTAGCCTATATACTACTCTAAATCTTTTCCCAAATGCCAAAGATGCCTACTAGCTAACTAACATTGACATGATTCCTATTGGCCTCACTTCATCATAGTACACCAATTGAATCAACTGCTAAGAGTAATTCAGTACACCAATCTAACACATTTATTCTAGGTGGGAGTAAGAAAAGGATTTGAGCTATTATTTTTACAATGGAGGCTAGTTTTGTTCAGATACTTATTATGGAGGCTTTGACCTTGCAACACCATACTGATCAGCAGAGGAAAGGTGTGTACATAAACATAAATATACAAACAGCTGCAGAGCTGTTTGGGTTGGAAGTCAGCCTGAAGAAAACGGAAGTCCTCTACCAGCCCGCACCACAGGAAGAACACCATCATCCCCACGTCAGCATAGACACATCTGTGCTGAAGTCCGTTCAGCAGTTCACCTACCTGGGAAACATCATCTCTTCAGACGCCAAGATGGATAAAGAGATAGATCACAGATTAGCAAAGGCATAGAGTGCATTAGGAAGGCTTCACCAAAGAGTCTGGAGCAACAAGCACCAAAATCAGTGTGTACAGAGCTATCATACGGTCTATTCTCCTTTATGGGTCTGAAACATGGGTCACCTATCACCAACACCTATGACTCCTCGAACGCTTTCGTCAGCGCTGTCTTCGCACAATCCTAAATATACACTGAACCGACTATGTGATGAATGTAGCTGTCCTTGAGCAAGCAGGGACCACCAGCATTGAGGCCATGCTATTGAGAACACAGCTGCGCTGGGCAGGGCACCTCTAGGATGGAGGACCATCGCCTCTACGGTGAACTCACCACAGGTAAGCGGAAGAGAGGCGCCCCAAAAAAGAGATATAAGGACTCCATGAAACAACAGCCCAGGTTCGTCCAGATTGATCACCAACAATGGTCCACCCTGGCCTCACATTCAGGAGGCATGGAGACGCACTATCCACAATGCTGCAGCCTCTTTCAAGAAGACACGCTGAACGAGTCTCGTACAGAAACGACAACGCAGAAAGAACCACAACTTGGAAACAACATCACCCAAGGAGACTTTCTGCTGTGCTTTCTGCAACCGGACTTGCCTATTTCAGATTGGCCTTCTTAGTCATCAACGTGCTTGTAGAAAGCGTGGGATGAGTCCTTTCTGAATCTGAATCTTCATTCGTGAAGAAAAGCTACTACTACAAAAAACAGGTCCACACTGTACAGTTCTAGTCCTTCCATACCACTTGAGCTGTAGGGGTGGTTGATCCATTAAAAAAATTGATTTTAAACTCGTGGGGGATTTCCGTTGCTGGGTCGTTATAGAAATTATCACAATTTTTAAAAAATAAATTTTGTGCTTGAAACGTAATTAATAACAAATTTTTGTTATTATTCCTTATGCCAACTGGCATGTCATCAATCTCTCCCTTCCTTCCCATGCCAGATCAGATGCCATGCAGATATTTATTTATTTATTTATTTATTATTCGTTCTTATATACCGCTCCTTCCAGCGGGCTCGATATAACCCGGGATGGTATCTGATCTGGTGAGGGAAGGAAGGGATGGGTGGATGGCTCGCATGCATTCCTACAAAACACAGGAGGCAATGCACCAAGCATGCAGTAAGTTACTGAGAAAGTAGCTGGCAGTATGGGTACACACAGGTATGCATGCATGCACTCACTCAGCCTGAAGAAGTCCCTAAAGCCCACTAACAACATGATAGAAGCAAGCTATCAACAAATAATCAATTAATGCAAATGAAATTCACAGATACAGTATGAGCTTCTTATAACAGGAATATCAATCTCCTCAAAAATTGCTTCTGAGGGCCACTTACACACACATCATCAGAGTCCTGCAGTTCTGGCTGCTCCAAAGCAGGAGGAAAAGCGTGCGATCTTGTCCCAAACACAGCCGCACACCCGACCAATTGATGCCTGAAAAATGGATCCGTGATCGGATCCATTTTTAGGGCATTGAATGGTCAGGTCTGTGGCTTGTGTTTAGTACAGGGGTGGGCAACTATTTTTTCCAAGGGGCCACACGAGAGCCAAAAAATATTGTGGAGGGCCGCACCTAAAGGCGGAACTACATGCTAATCTACATAATTTATTTATTTATTCACTTACTATATTTACTATATATTACACATCATTAATATTAACATATTAATATATCAAGAAATATTCATATATTAGTATTAATATCATAATTATTATATTATAGTATATATATAAGCATAATATATTGAAATTATAATATATCATATAACATTATATTATATTATTTATTATATTATTTTATTATTGTTATAAAATTATTATACAATAATAATAAAAACCACTAAAATAAAATAATGCTTCCTTATAGTCCCCTTCTCTGGAGATTTTTATGCAGAGGCCAGGCAGGGGAGGCAAGCCAGGGGCCCTTAGGCGGGCCGGATAGAATCAGCCAAAGGGCCGCATCCGGACCCCGGGCCGCAGTTTGCCCGCCCCTGGTTTAGTAGAAGGTTTTGCCCGCTTTTGTGCCTGTCACGATCACGGACTTAGCGAGCCCCTTAATCACACACACACAGACGTACTGAAGGCTAACTACTTTATTGAGTATAAAAACAGTTCCAAAGAATATATAGTCCAATAATAAGCAATTGTCCAAAAGGTAAAAAGCAAGATTGTCCAAAGTAACGTAGCAAATAGACTTGAAGCTTGGCAAGGCTCCGCAATCCAATGCGGTTCAAGAAACGAGGCAGGGCTCCGCAATCCAATGCGGATCAAGAAACAAGGCAAGGCAAATGCAAGGCAAGGCTTGACGACCACGGCTTAGCTTGTGGTCCCACTCCGCTTCACGCCTATTCAGGAAAGACGTGGCCGGAGAACTGAGGATGCGTTCCCACGGATCCTATACTTAATCCTTCGGCCGAGGTCCGCGACGCTCTAGGCTTCTCCGTCTCCAATCTCTGCTCACGGACCTCGGTCGGTCTAGGACCCTAGACCAAGCCCTCCTGGTAGACTCAATGTCCCGTCTCCTATCGAAGGAGCGACCTTGCCTCTCAGCAGCTGTGTCGCTATCTTCCTGAGAACTTTCCTCCCTAGCACTTTCCCATTCGGCCGTCCATGTTTTCACTTTCAAACTCTTGGGAATTCCTCCCCGGGTGTTCATAACTCCCTTCGCTGCTTCCCATCTCCACCTGGTGATCGGAATCTATGCTGGGCCCAAACATCATCTCATCCCATGCCAAGCTCTCTGCAGGCGAGCGAGGCCCATCCGAAGGGCCCTGTGCTTCACCCCAGTCATCTAGCTCATCCTCTGAATCCACATCTGCTGCTGTAGGCCCTAAAGCTAATGGAACCCCAGGACCTATTCCCTGCCCTCCAGGCACAAACGAGAACTGCTGTGCTACAGTGCCTGCTTTGGAGCAGCCAGAACTGCAGGAGTATGATGTGTGTGAGTGACCATGAGAAGCAATTTTTGAGGAGATTGATATTCCTGTTATAAGAAGCTCTCAGCTGGCGAGAGGAGAAGAAAGGGTGCTGCCGCCTCCAGGCTCCTCTCGCGAGTTGAGAACTGAGAGGGGAAAATACAACCTAATAACGTGACTTTGAGAAAAATGGCAGGGCCCAGGTTCAGTATAGAAATTACACTTCCGGGTTGGGCCCCGACTTGCAGGGGCGGTCCTACAAGATAGGGCAAGTAGGCGGCCGCCTAGGGCGCCATCTGGGAAGGCGGCGCCATCCTGGCCGCATGGGGCGCCATCCTGGCCCTGCCGATGTTCCTCAGACAGTGCTGCAGCTGCCTGCTTTTGGGCCCCGGCCTTGTGTGCTCCGACGCCGCTTCTGGGCACATGCAGAGGTTTTCACGCTGGCGCAGTTGCTCCAGAGCTGAAGTTGAGCGCAGGAGCAACTGCACATGCGCGAAAACCTCCGCGCATGCCCAGTAGCTCCCTTGCACAGAAGCCTGTAAGCAAAGCGCTCCCTATCGGGCAGGCAGGGAGTGCTTCCCCTCTCCCTTTGTCTCCGCCGCGCGCGCGTTTGCAGGGAAGGAGAAAAGAATCAGTGAAGGAAGTGTAAGTGAAGGAATGAATGAAGGGCTTTCCTCCTCCTCCTCTGTGACCTCTTCTCTCCCTCCTTCCTTTCTTCGGCTCTATTTCTGTCTCGACCTGAGGGGCCTGAGGCTATGAGGAGTTGTGGGAGTTGGAGGCCAAAACACCTAGGGGGAGGGAGGGAGGGCCCAAGTTTGCCCAGGCCGCGCTGCCTCTATTCGACCTCATCTGAACATTTTGGCTGTTTTTCTATTTACATTTACATTGGGATCCTAATTTTGGACTTATGGGAGACTCCTATGAATTATGAGACGGGTGACAGGTAATAGATTCTGATTTTGATGCATTTACATTGCATTTCTTGTTGATTATTATACAGTTCTGCTTAATATTGTCATACAATATAATACAAATACAATATAACAATAGAATAATGATGTATTTTATATTACATGTAATATTACAAACAATATTGCAGTATAGTGGTATTGTACAAAATAGTAATATATAATATTTTATTTTACTTTATTTTGGGTTATTTGAGTTTTATAGGAGTAATGAAAATATTTAGTAGAGGATAATTTTATTTAAATAAATAATTTTATTATTTTATAATAATAATATAATAGAATGTTACATTATATTATAATGTCAATATATTATAATATAATTATATTGTAATGTAGTATAATATAATTATGATATAATATAGTATGAGTATGGTATAATATATTGTATATACATTGATACAATATAATACTGCTAATGGTATTGTGATATTATAATTGTATATTTGTTTTACATGGGGGGCGGCAAAATAATGTTTTTTGGGGGGGCACCAAAATAATGTTCGCCTACCATTTAAAATTACCTTAGACCGCCCCTGCAGATACAGTATGAGCTTCTTATAACAGGAATATCAATCTCCTCAAAAATTGCTTCTGAGGGCCACTTGCACACACATCATCAGAGTCCTGCAGTTTTGGCTGCTCCAAAGCAGGAGGAAAAGCGTGCGATCTTGTCCCAAACACAGCCGCACACACGACCAATTGATGCCCGAAAAATGGATCCGTGATTTTTAGGGCATTGATTGGTCAGGTCTGTGGCTTGTGTTTAGTAGAAGGTTTTGCCCGCTTTTGTGCCTGCTTTGGAGCAGCCAGAACTGCAGGAGTATGATGTGTGTGAGTGACCATGAGAAGCAATTTTTGAGGAGATTGATATTCCTGTTATAAGAAGCTCTCAGCTGGCGAGAGGAGAAGAAAGGGTGCTGCTGCCTCCAGGCTCCTCTCGCGAGTTGAGAACTGAGAGGGGAAAATACAACCTAATAACGTGACTTTGAGAAAAATGGCAGGGCCCAGGTTCAGTATAGAAATTACACTTCCGGGTTGGGCCCCGAGGGTCAATATACTTTGAAATTAATTTTAAAAACGAAAATTAACGGATTTCAAAGTATTTTAAATTGGAGATATCCATCCCTATTGAGCAGGCATGGTTTAGAACCCAAAAATAGGGAATCGAAAATCTAATGGGGGGGGATTTTTTTGATTAGTAATAGAAAGACTTACCAAAAAAAATTCCAAAAATTTCTAAAATGTAACGTAATTACTAACGAAATTCGTTAGTAGTTCTAAAGTAGGCAAAGCAGGGAAACAGGACTGACACTGTTTTAAGCACAGGCAAATCAAGGGGCAACATTTCCCTTGGTTTCCTTGCAGGGAGATATAATGCATTAATATATTATTATTATTTATATTATTATTAATATTATTAAAAGACAGGGTTTCTTTGCAGGGACATATAATGCATTAATATATTATTATTATTATTAATATTATAAAAGGACAGGGTTTCTTTGCAGGGACATATAATGCATTAATATATTATTATTAATATTATTATTAAATAAAATAGTTGCCAATGCCCACCTCTGGTGCAGGCCTTGCTAATCTGTAGAGTTCTCCTCACTCCAGCTTTTTCCCATTCAGTTTTACCATAGCAGTCTAGGACCTCCATTTGAACTCTATGGCTTTTCTTGATTCTGAACTCTTCCTTCTCCTCTCCATGCTCTTTTCACTCCTGCTGCCATTCTCTCAGCAGTTCTTATGTCCTTCTACGATGTCCGGCTATCTAAACACCCTTCCTGGGTGTTTAAATCGCTTTTTTCATCAGTCCTCCAGCCCCTCTAGGAGTCCCGATCTGGATCTCTCTATCGTTTCCGGCTCCTTTTTCACTTCCTGGAGGAGGCCTTTCACTCTAATTAGGCTCCAAGCATGGAAAGGCCCTGATTTGACTGTGAGTTATGTCTGCAAAGCTATTTTGGAGGGGGAATTTTTCCTGTTGGGTGGGCATCCGAAATAGTTACTAATCTAACGAAAATTTGGGCCCAGGGGGTGCGTATAAACTTGAAGGTCCCATACATACGAATCCCTTCCGATTTCTTTTCATTTTCATAACTTTTTTCTCATGCCTACTATTGAGCTGTCATGGCCCCATTCTCTGAAATCTTAGGATAAGTAGTTTGAAGTTGTCCCTGGACTCCTTTGCTCAAATTGCCAGGACGTTATTTTAAACCCTTCCACACAAACTTAAAGTTGCGACTTCTCAAACTTTGAAATGACAGGGCTCCTTTCCCCTTCTTTCAAAGCCTCGGCTTCACAAAAAGGTAAAACAATTTGTCACTGACGGTGCATAATGCCAGGCTCAAACCGGCGTGCTGTCCCCTTTCCTTTGCCAGAGGTCACCGTGCATAGTGTCTCCAAGACGCTCTGAAGGGAAACAAATGAGCACAAACATGATAAATTGCAGGGAAGGTGCTCTGTTGTGATGAGTCGAAAAGAGGGGATAATGAATTTGTGGGGAGGAGGAAGAGTAGGCTGGGTGTGTGCCGTTTATTCAGCAGGTAGCTGACTTAACCCTTTTGGTGGAAAACAAAAGGAAGCATTACGGCTGGCCATGAGGTGTCAGCTCGAATCTAGGAATATGTGAAGGCAGCAATTTATAAGCGAAACGGCTGTCCTTGACCATTGCACCAGGTCAGCTCAGCCGCATTTCAGACATTTCCAAGATGGATGGATGGCAGGGTTGAAAAACTCCCCTGTGGGAAGCTGATAAGACCCGGGAAGACATCTGAAGAGAGTGCTCTCTCTTTGGAGCCAAGAAGGTCCCTGCATCGAAGCCAAGGTGGTCACTGACCTTGACAGAGACATGTCTCGGATTGTCTGTTGAAGAGCCACTTTGTGGCTATGAATGAAATCCTGCTGCTACAGCTGTCATTTCTCTCTCAGAAACAATGACCAGTTCGGCATTTTCTGGAACTTCTGTAGTTACCGTGTTTCCCCGATAGTAAGACACCCCCGATTGTAAGACGTATCGGGGGTGTCGGGGGGGGTTGGCTAATGTAAGCCGTACCCCGAAAGTAAGCCGTACCCCGAAAGTCCATGTGAAGGGAGGGGGAAAGAAGGAGCAAGAGGCGGGGGGCAAAGCGGTGTCGCGTCAGAGGCCAGGCTTCTGACGCGGCGCCGCTCGCCCCGCCTCTGCTCCTTCTCCTTTCCCTCCCTTTCTTTGTTCACTTGAATGGATGAAGGAAGGAGGGCGAAAGAAGGAGCAAGAGGCGGGGCGAAGCGGCGTCACGTCAGAGGCCAGGCTCTGACGCGGCGCCACTCACCCCACCTCTGCTCTTCTTTTTCCTCCCTTCCTTTGTTCACTCGAATGGACGAAGGAAGGGAGGGCAAAAGAAGGAGCAAGAGGCCGGGCAGAAGCGGCGTCGCGTCAGAGGCCAGGCCTCTGACGTGACGCCGCCGCTTCGCCCTCTGCTCTTTCTCCCTTCTCTCCCTTCCTTCGTTCACTTGAATGGATGAAGGAAGGGAGGGCAAAAGAAGGAACAAGAGGCGGGGTGAAGCGGGGCGTCAGAGGCGGGTGTCGGCGTCGCAGAGGCCTGGCAAGAGGCATGCCGCGCAAGAGGCGTGCAGCGCAAGAGGCGTGCCCGTCGGACCAGTTGGGTCGGCTGTGCGGCGGCGGCGCGCGCGCCTCACAGGTACCGGCCCTCACAGGTACCGTCGCCCTACTGGGTGAAGAACTCTTTCGGGGTATGTCCAATATAAGACGTACCCCAAAAGTAAGACGTAGTGGGGCTTTTGGGGATAAAAAGAAAGTAAGACATCGTCTTACTTTCGGGGAAACACGGTAGTTATGTCAAATGGTCCATGAAAAGATGTGGACAATTTCGACTGTCCACTGACACTACTTCGTGACTTTAAAAAACTGTGTGGCAGGGCAGGCGATCCCACCGCTGCCACCATTTGAAAAGATCTGCTTACGCCACCTAAAAGCTAGCGTCGAAACCTCTTGTACAGGGGTGCTCAGGAAGTCGATCGCGATCGACTGGTCGATCCTGGGCCCGAGGGAGGTCGATCCCAGCTGGATTGGGCACTTCTGAGGGGGTGGAGCCATGCCGCGCTAAGCCCCGCCCCCTCCGCCAGCTCCAGCATTTCCACAGCTTCTCCAGGGTAGAGAAAGGTTATGCCAAGCCAGAGGTGGCTATCTATGCCACCACTGGCTTGGCATAACCTTTCTGTACCCTGGAGAAGCTGTGGAAATGCTCAAGCCAGAGGAGGAGAAGGCGGAGCTAAGCCACCATATTAATTCTCTGGCTACCGATGTGAGGGTTTATCTTGATGCTTCTATGTTGAAATGATATGACTGAGAGAGTTTCATGAAGGCACATCAAACAGTTTATTTTCACAAACGGGTTCAATGCTTAGTTGGTTTCAGACTACAAAGAGGTACAGACTTGAAGGTTTCAAACAATATAACACTGGGGTATAACTTCCCCTGACACAGCCACACGGGCACCAGCAGTTCTATTACTTAACTGCTTACTGCCGGGTTACTCTCAACCCTAACTAGGACTAAACTTGTCCCACACTTGGGATTCCCTAAACCCCACACAGAGCTCTGCACTGCACACTTGCAGCTCTAACCGACAGCTGCTTCTTTACCAACCGCCAAAACCAACTGAACAAATTCAAACCTCTTCAGCATTCCAAGCTAGCCTTCTGGCTGGCTCCGCCCACCGTCACCATGGTAACTCAATCTCCATGCAGAGGGTGGTCTTTAATATCACCCTGTTATGGCCTATGTTACCTTTAACATTTAACAGATATATAAAATTACATTTAACCTGTAATTAAAATTATCACCTCACTACAGTCCACTACTGAATTTCAGATATTGTTTGACTTCAGTTTCCAAATTCTTCACTCAACATGGGCTTTAGAGCAGTGTTTCCCAACCAGTGTGCCGCGGCACACTCGTGTGCCGTGAGAGATCATCAGGTGTGCCGTGGGAAATTAGATTCTAATCTATCTGATGTCATGTATAAAGTTTGCTATTCTGTCTCCGGAACCACAGCACGTGGGTCCCTGTTTTTGGGAGGGCCGCGCAGTAGGGCAGACCTGTTTGGGCCGGTTCTCTTCTGTTCCGCTCCGGCGGGGAGCACTTCCGGTCCAGCCGAGCCCAGCCCTGTTGGCGCTGTGTGAGGTGTGAGTCAGAGAGCAGCGGAGTCCGAGCGCTGAAGGCAGGCAGGCAGGCAAGCAGCCGGAGGGGCAGGTTGGTAGGCAAGCAGGCAGGGAGTCATCCAGCTAACGGGGAAAAGGAGAGAAGGGAACTCGTGGGAGAAATATGGGTCCCTGAAAGGCCATCCAGCCTGACCCCCTTCAGCCAAGCAGGAAGGCACCATCCAAGCCCTCCCGACAGATGGGCATGGAGACTCTGCCTATACATTAAGGCAGGCAGCATCTTTATTAAGGGCTTGGAAGAAGGTTTAGATTAGATATGGTCAAACTTGGGCCTTCCTCCAGGTGTTTTGGACTTCAACTCCAACACTGTGTCCTGTTCTGGGCACCACAACTTAAAATTAAGATATTACAATTGTATATTTATGTTTCATGTAATATTGCGAATAATATTGCGATATAATTGTTATAACACAATGTGGTATGTAATTGTTGTACTGTGGCAATGACATTGTATGTTGTATTTGATATTATAGTATAATATAGTATGGTATACATATATTGTGTATACATATAATATTGACTACAGTATAAAATTTATTGCTTTTGACCAAAGGCCGTTGATATAATATTGATAATGTTGTAATGTAATGCAATATAATACTACTACTAATAATATACTATAACTATGTGTTTTGTGTTCATCGAAACAGGCCCAGGTTTCACACTGAGTGAGTGTATAAATACATTTTAAAACATATTAACTATATGTAATACTGTGTTAGAGTGTCATTTTGTGTCATTTTGGTTGGTGGTGTGCCCCAGGATTTTGTAAATGTAAAAAATGTGCCGCGGCTCAAAAAAGGTTGAAAAACACTGCTTTAGAGAGCGTAGTCCAATGACATATCTAGGTATTTGGCTTTTTTTTTTGCTGCGGCAAAAACAGCCAACGGGATTTTGGCCTGCATCAATAAGAGCAGGGGTGCTCATTAGGTAGATCGTGATTTACTGGTAGATCGCGTAGGGCGTCCTGGTAGATCGCAGGCAGGGTGGGAGGAAGGCTCAGTCCCACCCCGCTGGCTCCCGACGGGGTCTCCTCCTATTCTAGGAACCCATTGTTGTTGTTATTATTATTATCAGAGGCTGAATGGCCACCTGTGAGGAATGCTTTGATTGTGTTTTTCCCTTATGGCAGAAGGAGGTTGGACTGGATGGCCCTTGGAGGTCTCCCTCTACTCTAGGAACCTATTGTTGTTGTTGTTACTATTATTATTATTATTAGTAGTAGTAGTAGCAGAGGCTGAATGAATATCATCATCATCATTATTATGAATAAATTCAGGGGCAGTTGTAAAGGAGCTATCCAAGGTGATAAAATCATAGAATCATAGAGTTGGAACAGATCATTCGGAGTTTCGGAGTCAAGTGTTATCTGTACGCGGATGACGTCCAGATCTGTCACTCCTTCCCACCTGTCACCAAGGAGGCTGTCCAGACTTTGAACCGGTGCTTGGCTGCTGTGTCGGACTGGATGAGGGCTAGCAAATTGAAACTAAATCCAGACAAGACAGAGGTCCTCCTGGTCAGTCGTAAAGGCCGAACAGGGCATAGGGTTACAGCCTGTGTTTGAGGGGGTTACACTCCCCCTGAAGACCCAGGTTCGCAGCTTGGGAGTGATCCTGGACTCATCGCTGAGCCTGAAACCCCAGGTCTCAGCGGTGGCCAGGGGAGCTTTTGCACAGTTAAGACTCGTGCGCCAGCTGCGCCCGTACCTTGGGAAGTCTGATCTGGCTACGGTCGTCCACGCTCTGGTCACATCCCGAATAGATTACTGCAACGCACTGAAGACAGTTCGGAAATTGCAATTAGTCCAGCGGGCGGCAGCCAGATTACTAACGGGAGCTACATACAGGGAGCACACTACCCCCCTGTTGTGTCAGCTCCACTGGCTGCCTGTCCAATTCCGGGCTCAATTCAAAGTGCTGGTTTTGACCTTTAAAGCTCTATACGGTTCTGGCCCAGCTTACTTGTCCGAACGTATCGGCCGCTACGTCCCACCCCGTAACCTAAGATCATCCGGGGAGGCCCTGCTCTCGCTTCCGCCGACTTCTCAAATGCGGTTGGTGGGGACGAGGGACAGGGCCTTCTCGGCGGTGGCTCCCCGCCTGTGGAATGCGCTCCCTATGGAGGTACGGTCCACCTCATCCCTCCTGGCATTCAGGAAAAGGTAAAATCCTGGCTTTGGGACCAGGCGTTTGCACACCAGCACTAACAGCATGTTAGATGGGGATTTTAATGGAATGGATGAAGAGGGCCAATGTTTTTATGGAGTGAATATTGTTTTTAACTTGGAATGACTGTGTATGTTGCTGATGGAACTGTATTTTAATGTGTTTTAATGTATTTTAATTGTTGTGGGGTTTTGGGGTTTTATACTGTATGATGTGGCATCGAATTGTGCTGTACTGTAAGCCGCTCTGAGTCCCCCCTCGGGGGTTGAGAAGAGCGGGGTAAAATCCTGAAATAAAATAAAATAAATCTCATGGGCCATCCAATCCAACTCCATTCTGCCAAGAAGCAGGAAAATTGCATTCAAAGCACCCCCGACAGATGGACATCCAGCCTCTGTTTCGAACCTCCAAAGAAAGAGCCTCCACCATAATCCGGGGCAGAGAGTTCCTTTTTAAGATGCTAAAAACAAAGGAGAGGACTGCCGGTCTCCTTTGTTTCAGATTGAAGTCTGTCATCTGAGCTCCTCTCTTTCCTTTCCTCATCCAAGGAGGTCTTCTCCTAGTACAGTGTTTCTCAACCTTCCCAATACCAGGACCCCTTAATACAGTTCCTCATGTTGTGGTGACCCCCAACCATAAAATCATTTTCGTTGCTACTTCATAACTGTCATTTTGCTACTGTTATGAATCATCATGTAAAATGTATTTTCATTCACCGGCACAAATACCCAATACACCCAAGTTTGAATACTGGTGGGGTTGTGGGGGGTGATTTTGTCATTTGGGAGTTGTAGTTACTGGGATGTATAGTTCACCTACAATCAAAGAGCATTCTGAACTCTACCAACGATGGAGTTGAACCAAACTTGGCACACAGAACTCCCATGACCAACAGAAAATACTGGAAGGGTTTGGTGGACATTGACCTTGAGTTTGGGTGTTGTAGTTCACCTACATTCAGAGGACTCAAATAATGATAGATCTGGATCAAACTTGGCGCAAATACTCAATATATCCAAATGTGAACACAGGTTGAGTTTGGGGAAAATAGATCTTGATATTTGGGAATTGTAGTTGCTGGGATTTATAGTTCACATGCACCCAAAGAGCTTTCTGAACTCCACCAACAATGGAATTGAACCAAACTTCCCATACAGAACCCCCATGGCCAATAGAAAATAATGTATTTTCTGATGGTCTTTGGTGACCCTTCTGACACCCCCTCGCGACCCCCATAGGGGTCCCGACCCCCAGGTTGAGAAACACTGTCCTAGTAGGACATGATGACTGGGGGTGATGCACGACCTCAGAAAGGAATGAACAACAACCCTATTCTGGGAATATTGCCTATAATCCCTCTGCATGCCCAGTATACAATGTATGTTCAGAAGGACCAGATGGCTAATGTTCATGAGAAGCTTGGTCTGTGAGAGCTGCAGGAGGCCCAGCTGACTCATGGAGAAGTCGGCAATTTTCCGGAGCCCCCGACCTCCATTTCCCTCCAGGGGAGCCATTTTTGAACAACTGAGCCATGCTCATTGGGAAGGCGGCCGGCCGGGCGCTGTTGTGTGCTGACAGGAGCATCTGCATGAATGAAAAGGCATAGAAAGGAAATGGTAGAAGGATGGACAAAAACAGATTCAGCTATAAATGTCTTTTATCCCCCTTTCTGCTCCTGTGTGCTGGAATATAGAAAGAAGATACAACAGTTTGGTTGACCAAAGGCTTTGATCCCCCTGGACACCGTGCTTAACATTGAACATTGCTCATTATCACAATCTTCCGATAAGGTGAATTAGTCTGTGTTATACGAATCATCTATTGCAGTGCTGTCCAACTTCTAACCGGCCAAGGGCCGGATTCCAGGTCACTGATGACCTGGGGGGCCGCCCGGCCCCGCCCCTGGCCCCACCCCCTGCCCCCGCCCCCAGCTGCCGGGAAGCTTTGGGAGAGAGGGAGGAGCCACGGGGCACCCCCCTCCCTTCCAAGGCATCCTAGCCGCAGATGAAGCTGGTGGTTTTGCCGGCTTCAGCTGCTGCCGGGATGCCTTGGAAGGGAGAGAGGTGCCACCGGGGGACCCCCTCCCTTGCAAAGCATCGCGGCAGCGGCGGAAGCCGGCGCAGGCTTCTGCCGCTGCTGCGATGCCTTGGGAGGGAGAGAGGCGCCGCCGGGGATCCCCCTCCCTTGCAAAGCATCGTGGCAGCGGCGGAAGCTGGCACAGGCTTCCGTCGCCGCTGCGATGCCTTGCAAGGGAGGGAGGCACCGCCGGGGGACCCCCTCCCTTCCAAGGCATCGCGGCAGCCGCGGAAGCCGGCACTGGCTTCAGCTCCTGCTGCGATGCCTTGCAAGGGAGGGGGGTCTCCCGGCAGGGGGAAGAAGAGGGCGGTGCAGGGAGGAGGAGCTAGCTCTCTTCCTCATCCTTGTACCACCCCTTGTCCCTCTCTCACTGGCGCCGATGCAATCCGGTTTGCATCGGCGGCGTGGAGAGAGGGACGGAGGGGGCGGTGCAGGGAAGAGGAGCTGGCTCACTTCCTCCTACCTGCCCCGCCTCCCCCACCCCCTCGGCCGCCATTTTTTTTAAAAAACTAGATTTTTTAAAAAAAATTAAAAATGGCGGCCGGGGGCATAGCGGGGGCCATGTCCAACAGGCTGGGGGGCCGTGTACGGTCCCCGGGCCGCCAGTTGGACAGCCCTGATCTATTGTAAGTACTCCAAAGGAAGGTTTGTGATGCATACAGGGGCGGTCTAAGGTAATTTTAAATGGTAAGCGAACATTATTTTGGCCCCCCAACATTATTTTGCCCCCCCCGCATCGCGCATGCCCAGAAACTTCTGTACGGAGGCGCAGAAGCCTGTAAACACAGCACTCCCTATTCGGCACATGCCCCCCCTCCGCGCATGCCCAGAAGCTCCTGTGCGCAGGCGCAGAAGCCTGTAAACACAGCACTCCCTATTCGGCACGCAGGGAGGTTTGCTACAGTGCGGCGTCGGAGCACACAAGGCCCAAAAGTAGAACATCGGCCGGACGATGTCTGGCGGGCGGGGGAATGCACCCTTTACCCAGATGGTGCCCCACGCAGCAGCGTCCTTTGCCTAACGGTAGGACCGCCCCTGGATGCACATATATATCAATCCATTAGTAAGTCGAATTTAGGCCGATGAGGACGTATTTCTGTAGGAATCCTTCTCCCGTTTCGACCCCTCAGGGTCTTTATCAAGGCCAATCGACATTCACGGTAAAACCTTCACTGTATGGTATATTCCAAGGCGGAGAACATAAACATAATATACAATCTACATTGAAACATAAAAATACTATAATAATATCTTAATCATCCCTCTCAAGCAACTTATAAATTCACAACATAATAATATACTGCATTATACAACAGTTAGTATAGTGAACGTACCTATTCCATAGAGGCGAAGACTTTCATCTACGGAATCATATTGGAAAATGCAAAGTATTACTGTTAAACCTCAGTATAAATACATTCCATGTTGTATTACTTTGCATTTGCCAATATGATTCTGTAGATGGAAGTCCTCGCCTCTATGGAATAGGTACGTTCCTAACCAGGAGCAGCGGTCAGAAGAAAATGACTACATTTTGTTGGAACTCCTTTTGAAATATTATTTGATTGGATACTTACTGAAAATTTGCTCTTGAATATAGACATTTAGAATTGGACATTGACACTGGTAGGACACCAGGCGATGGTTATTGATTTATGGTGACTGTATATTGTGTTATTGTATGTAATATATAGAGTTTATCATCTTGAACATTGTGTTTGAATAGCATCATACCCGGTTCTTTGTAGAGTGCAGTTGTATAGCAACTTCCTCCATCTTTGGTTTTGCTATTATGCCACCGCCAGCATAGCTCACAACTTCATTAGGGTACGCAGAAGGGTTGGGCTTTCGGATGAAGAAAGTAAATTAGTTCGTATTAGATCTGTTCAAAATGCTAATTTTGAGCTTTTCCGCACCTCCCCCGCGAACCCGGAAGTAGACTTTGATTTACGCTCCTTGAGGCCGGCAATTTGCGTAATTATTGTAATTAATTCTTAATTATTGTACTCACACACCTTCTCCCTGTCTTCTCCCCTTCGGTTCCTTCCTGCCTTCATTCATTTTCTTGCCCTGTTTCTTTTTACCTCATTTTTATGGGGAATTGGAAGTGACGCTGCCGCTAGGCATTCTGGGAAGTGTAGTCCTCCATGCTTCTCCCTCTCCCCCTCTCTCTCCTTCTCTCTGCCGTCGCTGCCGATGTTGCCTGGCTCGAGGGAAGAGAGGCAGAGGCAGCCGAGGCACGGAGGGGCTGGGAAGGGCAGGCCCCGCCCCCAAGGAGACCTAAACTTCTTGGTGGATGGAGCTGCGCTTAGGCGAGTGCGGGAGAATTGCAGGAAGAGAGAGAGAGAGGAGGGGAGAATTGAAGGAAGAGGAGGGGGAGAGAAAGAGAGAAGAAGATGGAGAGGAAAGAAGGAAGGAAGGAAAGGAGGGAGAGAGGAGAAGGGAAGGCAGAGAGAAAGAAGGGAGGAAGGAGGGAGAGGAGGAGGAGGAGAGAGAAAAAGATGCCCACGAGCTGAGGGAGAAGAAAATAAACGTGTATGGGGCAAGGAAGAAGGAGGGAAAGATTTGCAGGCAGCAAGAGCAGAGGAAAGAAGAGTAAAGCACAGCTGGGTTGCTGTGTGGGAGGGTCCAGCGGAGAAGGAAAGCCTCCACTTCTGCAAACGCCCCTGACTCCTGGGAGATGGCCGTGGCATGAAGGAAAATCCCAGCAGTTCCCAATTTCAAAGGTCTCCCCCCCCAAGAGGCCCCCAGTATTCTCTATTGCTCATGACAGTTCTCTGTACCAACTTTGGCTCAATTCCATTGTTGGTGCTGCTCTTTGATTGTAGGTGAACTATAAACCCCAGCAGCTACAACTCCCAAATGACAAAACCAACCCCCCACAACTCCAACAGTGTTCAACTTTGGGTATATTAAGTATTTGTGCCAAATTTGGTTCAGATCCAGGATTGTTTGGGTTCAGAGTGCTTTCCAAATGTAGGTGAACTATATCTCCCCTAAATGACTGTCAATTCCTCCCAAAGCCCTCCAGTATTTTCAGTTGGTCATGCGTGTTCTGTGTGCCAATTTTGGTTCAATTCAATCACTGGTGGAGTTCACAATGCTCTTTGATTGTAAGTGAACTATAAATCCCAGCAACTACAACTCCCAAATGTCAAGGTCTATTTTCCCTAAACTCCATCTGTGTTGTTCACATTTGGGCATATTGGGTATTCATGCAAACTTTGGTCCTCTCCTGATCCAACATTGTTTGAGTCCAGACTGCTCTCTGGATGTAGGTGAACTACAACTCCAACACTCAAGGTCAATGCCCACCAAACCCTTCCAGTATTGCCACAAATACACATATTAAAATGTATTTCCATAAAAGTTGCATATCAAAATGTATTTCTATTATTATTATTTGAAACACAACAAGATGCATTTCTATATGCTATACATCTTTAGCTCCAGTGAATTGCACTCCAAGGTGAAGGGAAATGTTGCCCTTGATTTCCCTGTGCTTAAAACAGTGTCAGTCCTGTTTCCCTGCTTTGGACAATTTAGAACCAATTACAAAATTTTGTAAGTAATAACATATCAATTAAGATTTTTCTTGAAATTTTTTTGTAATTCATTACGTTAAGCATAAAGAAATCCCCCCCCCCATTTGTTTTTAGCACCACGCTTTATGGGTTCTAAACCAACCCTAGTACGCAAGCCTCTCCCCCACAACAAGGGGGCACCAATGGAGAGGTGTTGTAGTTCACCCACAACCTTATGCATTTTCTATTGGGTGCATTCATAAAAAAACAAAAGTGTTAGACATTACCAAACTGATATTACCAAACTTCAAAAAAACCAAACAACCCAAACAATGCCTTTCTCAAATAACCCAGGCACTGCCGGGTCCCCAAGCTATTTACAATAAATTCTGGCCCATTTAGTAGTTGCTATTGCCCAAGCCAGCAAAGACAAGGCTGAAGAATGCTGGCTGTTTATTATTTATTTATTTATTATTCGGGCTTCTATGCCGCCGACTCCCTGAGGCTCGCGGCGGCTTACAGGAGCCGAAGGGCACAGTAAAATACAGGCAATAAGCAGTTAAAAACAATTAAAAACAACAGCAGTATAGTAATTAATAACACAGTTAAAACAATGAACAGCACATCATCCTCAGAAGAACGCATAGATGGCGGGGCATGGGCAGGACTTACTCACCAAAGGCCTGCTTAAACAGGTATGTTTTACAGGCCCGTCTAAACGGGAGCAAGTCCTTCATAGCCCGAGTTCCGGCCGGGAGGGCGTTCCACAGCGTAGGTGCTATGACAGAGAACGCCCTCCGGCGGGTAGCAGTCAGCCTTGCGAGTTTAGCTGAAGGTATCTCCAGGAGATTGGAGTCCTCAGACCGAAGTGATCTCGGAGGGCAATATGGGGTGAGACGGTCCCTCAAATACGCTGGCCCCAGGCCGTGTAAGGCCTTAAAGGTGAGGACCAACACTTTGAGGTGATCCGGTGCTCAATTGGCAGCCAGTGCAGATCCTGCAAAACAGGTGTTATGTGGGCGCCAGCTGGCGTGCCAGACAGGAGCCGGGCGGCAGTGTTCTGCACTAGCCTGAGCTTCCGGTCACCGACAGAGGAAGGCCAACGAGCGCGTTGCAGTAATCCAGCCTTGAGATGACTGTGGCTTGGATCACCATGGCCAGATCGTTCCGGGAGAGATAGGGGGCCAGCCTCCTTGCCTGTCGCAGATGAAAAAAAGCGATCTTGCTGACCGCAGAGACCTGGGCCTCCATGGTCAGCTGGGAGTTCAAATGGACCCCCAGGCTCTTTACGGAAGGTGATGGGCATAACACCGCACCGTCCAGGCTCGGAAGCTGGACATTAACATCACCCGGGCGACCCAGCCACAAGATCTCCGTCTTCGCCGGATTCACCCTCAACCTACTGGCTCGCAGCCATCCAGTAACGGCTTCGAGGCAGTGTTGGAAATTATCGGGGACAGAACCCGGCCTGCCCTCCATCCTCATAATGAGCTGTTGCATTCTGGAGAGGCAAATGGTTATCTATTCTGGTTATAAATGTAAAGGCAATTAATTATATGCAAAGGGGGAATTACCTCTCATTTCGTGTTCATCCAAAAGAACCCACTGAATCTCCGTTGTCGGCACTGAAATGGTGGATCGGTGCGTCTTAAGAAAATGAAACATTCTATTCTTACCTCGTCCAAATTATTCTCTTGCGAATACTAAATACATTTTTGCTCAAACCACCTGCTCCCGTATTCTTAGAGAACAGCAGCCCCGCTGTGAGGGAGGCCTGGTCTATTTAAAATAGAAACAGAACCAATTAACAAAAATACTTAATTGTTCGAGGAAAGAGAGAGAACTGGGAAAGAGAACGAAAAAGAAAGGCACATCAATTTTCTTGTATGTGTGCGTACGTCGCTTCCTTTCCTCCCCAAGAACAATAACAACAACTGCAAAGAATACCTTGGCTTTAATGGTTTTTCTGGCTGTTTGTTTCCATTAATTTTAATCAATCTTCAAAGAACACAAAGAACATAGTCAAGTGGCCTTGCAGCGCTTTCCAATTTTCTGAAATGTCCCCGCTCAAGAAATTGCAATTTCAGCTTCAAACCCTGGGAAACGTAATGAGAAAGATGGTCTTGATCATGGTGAATGTGTGTGCGCGTGTAAAGGAACATGGTGGGAAGTCAGAAAGAGTTGAATTAACTGGCGCATTGGGCCGGAACCACATAAAGGCATAGGACGTTTCTAGCTGAAGCCGAGTTCTTTCGCTCAGCCCTACAATTACGTATTATTTCGGACATTTGTATCCCGTCCTATCTCAGCCTCCGCAGAGGGAATCAGGGCGGCTAACAACTGGCACACCATGGTGCACACTAGGCATGTTTTAGAACCCAAAAATGGCGATTCTAAAATCAAATGGGGGGGGTTGATTAGTAAAAGAAAGACTTACAAAAATTTCCCAAAATTTCTAAAATGTAACTTAAGTACTAACGAAATTGTTAGTAACTGTATGCCAGAGCATGCACATTCCAGATGGTTTTGTTTACAACTCCCAGAAATCCTAACAGCTGGTAAATTGGCTGGGATTTCTGGGAGTTGTAGGCCAAAACTTGAATAAACCACACTGAATTCTAGATGGGACTCTCCAAATAGGAAGGAGGGAGGGAAGGAGGGAGGGAGGGGGTATTCTATTCTTGGAAGCAGCAAAAAAAGGGAGGAGGAGCCCCCCCTCACTCCTCGCTGCCTCTCTCTCACCCCGATCCTGAGGGAGCGAGGGCCCAAGTTTGCCCAGGCTGAGAGGAAAAGGAAGAGGCCTGAGGCTGTGAGGAATGGTGGGAGTTGAAGTCCAAAACACGTACCTGGAGGGCTGAAGTTGGCCCCTGCAATGGGGCATGGCAGAGCAACGGGGAAGAGAAGCATCTGAGAGAGCGCAGGGAGAGAGAGGAGGAGAAGCGCGCGCGCGCGTGTGTGTGAAGCTGGCCCCTGCGATGGGGCATGGCAGCAGAGCAATGGGGAAGAGAAGGGGGAAGCGTGGAGGACTACACTTTCCAGAATGCATTGCCTACCTAGCAGCAGCGTCACTTCCAGTTCCCCATAGAAATGCGGGAAAAAGAAGAAGCTGAATGAAGGCGGGAAGGAAATGAGGGGGAGAAGACAGGGAGAAGTGAGTACGTAGTACAATAATTAATTGATTAAGAATTAAGAATTTATTACGATCATAATGCAAATTGTTGGCCTCAAGGACCGTAAAAGGAAGTCTACTTCCGGGTTCGCGGCAGCGATCCGTAAAAGCTCAAAAGTCCCATTACATACGAATCTCTTATGAATCCTTTTAATTTCCATTTCATTTTTCTCATGCCTAGTGCACACAACTAAAAGCATAAATATGAAGTCGAGCCCCGAGGACCCCTTGCTTCCAAGTTGGCCTGCAGCAGGGAGTTCCACAGTTCCAAAGTGCCCCATTGGGTAGCATGATCTCAGCAGTAGCCTCAGTCTAGCCTTTCTTCTTTCCTAACGTTATAGCAAATCTCTCTATATAATAAAGTGGAATGTTTGTATGTTTGTTTGTATGTATGTTTGTATGTACAGTATGTGGCAGCGTTCTGATTGGCTCCCGGCCTCTACATTCTGACAACATGATTAGTTGCCAGCGAGGGAGTATTTGCATAACGCCTCTAATTGGCCAGCCAACACGAACATTCCGACACTCAAAACTGTCAGAGGGGGATAAGGCAAAGGCCTGAGGCAGTCAGGCATGGTGGGAGTTTAAGACCAAAACACTTTGCGGCTCCCAACAAAGACAGAACAAGACCAAACTTGGCACACAAAACCCCCAAGACCCACTCTACATCCTGGTGCAGTTTGAAGGAGGGCAGACCATGGATGATGGGACTTTAAGTACCTCCAATCACATCCCCAGACCGCTGCTACCCTCATCCACTGACTGATCAAGACCAAACTTGGCACACAGAGCCCCCATGACCCACTTTACATCATGGTGCAGTTTGGAGGAGGGAAGACCATGCATGATGGGACTTGAAGTACCTTCACTCACTTTCCAAGACTGCTGAAAACCTAATCCAATGACTGATCAAGACCAAACTTGGCAGATATAGCCCTCATGACCCACTCTACATCCTGGTGCAGTTTTGTGTGGGACGGACCACGGATGATGGGACTTGAAGTACCTTCACTCACTTCCTGAGAGCACTGTGACCCTCATCCAATGACTGATCAAGACCAAACTTGCCACACAGAGCCTTCATGACCCACTCTACATCCTGGTGCAGTTTGAAGGAGGATGGACCATGGATGATGGGACTTGAAGTACCTTCACTCACCTTCCGAGACTGCTGCGACCATCATCCAATGAATGATCAAGATCAAACGTGGCACACAGAGCCCACATGACCCACTCTACATCCTGGTGCTGTTGGGAGGGGGATGGACCATGGCCGATGGGACTTGCAGTACCTTCACTAACTTCCTGAGACCACTGCAAGCCACGTAAACATCTGATAAGGACCAACCTTGGCACACAATGCCTTTCTCAAATAACCAAGATAACTCCGAGATTCAGAGGAATTTCCTTCTGTTCTCCAGGCTCTCCCTCCGCTTGTGAGGGAGAGCCTGGGGAAACGGAGGAAAGCTTGGCCGGGCTGCTTCCAAAGCGCCCACCTCAGCTCTCAGCGGGCGAGAGGAGAAAGGAAGGTGCTGCTGCCCTCCAGTCTCCTCTCGCGAGTTGAGAACTGAAGAGGGGGAAAAAAACGACCTAATAGCATGCCCTTTACAAAAATGGCGATCCCGGGTTCGGTTTTGAAACTTCACTTCTGGGTTGGACGCCGAGGGTCGATATAGGGTCAAAATAATTTCAAAAAGAAATATTAACGGGTTTCAAAGTATTTAAATTGGAGATATCCACCCCTAGTGTGTGTGTGCACACACACACACTAGCCTGGGGACCCAGCGGTGCCCGGGTTATTTGAGAAAGGCATTGTGTGCCAAGGTTGGTCTTTGGTACTTCAAGTCCCATCATCCATGGTCCACCCTCCTGTAAACTGTAGAAGGATGGAGACTGGGTCATGGGGGCACAGGGTGCCAAGTGTAGTCTTTTTAGGTCTTTGTTCAGGGCTGCAGTGGTCTGTGGGAAATGAAGGCTTTGAAAGTACTGCATATCCCATAATCCATGGAGGTACCTCAAGTCCCACTCTTCTCCATATGGCAGTAGAATGTAGTATGGGTCATAGGGGCACTGTTTGTCAAGTTTGGTATTGCATTGGGCCTCTGTGTGGTAAGTGTGGTCCTGATCTGTCATTGGTGTGGGCCACTGTGCTCTAAGCGAGTTAAAGTACTGCAATTTCTGTCATCCATGGTGCAGCCTACCTCAAACTGCACCAAGATTTAGAGTGCATCTTGGAGGGTCTGTGGGCCAAGTTTGGTCTTGTTCTGTCATTGTTGTGGACCTAGTCAGGAAAATGAAGTAGAGGAAGCCTTACTGTCAAATCAGGTTGTGGCCTAGTCTGGGAAATCAAGTAGAGGAAGCCTTGCTGTCAAATCAGGTTGTGGCCTAGTCAGGATAATCAAGTAGAGGAAGCCTTACTGTCAAATCAGGTTGTGGCCTAGTATGGAAAATCAAGTAGAGGAAGCCTTACTGCCAAATCAGGTTGTGGCCTAGTCTGGGAAATTAAGTAGAGGAAACCTTACTGGCAAATCAGGTTGTGGCCTAGTCAGGAGAATCAAGTTGAGGAAGCCTTGCTGTCAATTCAGGCTGAGGCCTAGTCTCAAATATCAAGTTGAGGAAGCCTTACTGTCAATTCAGGCTGAGGCCTAGTTTGTAAAATCAGGCAAAGAAAGCCTTTTTGTAAAGAACTCTGTCTGGCACCTTTGAGATTTGGGATGTTGGAATGCTGGCCAATCCATGGCCCATCCTCCCTCAAACTGCACCAAGACGTAAAGTGGGTTTTGTGGGTTCTGTGTGCCAAGCTTGGTCTTGTTGTCTCATTGTTGGGGGCTGCAAAGTGTTTTGGACTTAAACTCCCACCATGCCTGACTGCCTCAGGCCTTTTCCTTACCCCCCTCTGGCACTTTAGAGGGTCGGAATGTTCGTGTTGGCTGGCCAATGGGAGTCCTTTATGCAAATTATCCCACAGTGGGAGCCAATCGAAACGCTGGCACATATTCGCTCGGTCGCACCACCCACCCACCGCCCGCAAACACTGACTTTTATTATATACATAGATAGATAGTAGGCATGGTTTAGAACCCAAAAATAGGGAATCGAAAATCTAATGAGGGATTTTTTGATTAGTAATAGAAAGACTTACAAAAATTTTTCCAAACATTTCTAAAATGTAACGTAATTACTAACGAAATTCGTTAGTAGTTCGTATGCAAGCGCATGCGCATTCCAAATGGTTTTGGCCTACAACTCCCAGAAATCCTAACAGCTGGTAAATTGGCTGGGATTTCTGGGAGTTGTAGGCCAAAACTTGAATAAATCACACTGAATTCTAGATGGGACTCTCCAAATAGGAAGGAGGGAGCAAAGGAGGGAGGGAGGGAGGGAGGGGGTATTCTATTCTTGGAAGCAGCAAAAAAGGAGGAGGAGGCCCCCCCTCGCTCCTTGCTGCCTCTCTCACCCCGATCCTGAGGGAGCGAGGGCCCAAGTTTGCTCAGGCTGAGAGGAAAAGGAAGAGGCCTGAGGCTGTGAGGAATGGTGGGAGTTGAAGTCCAAAACACCTGGAGGGCTGAAGTTGGCCCCTCATGAAGCCTCTTCAAGGCTTTAGATCCTGGCAGGCAGAAGGGGCAGGGAGAGCCGTCCACTCCTCCTGCCCTGCCAGGATCTAAAGCATCAAAGAGTATTGGGGTGAGAAACCAACCTAATGTATAATAGAATGAATGCTAACTTATAGAGTAAGTGCCTAAATATTATAAGTAATCCAACTGGTCATATACCCACATTCCATGCACATGCAATAATACAGCAGTAATAACAATGGGTATAAGAAGAGGTAAAATTCAAACCGAAGTATTCTGACTGGTCCCTCCTCAAGCGGTGCAAACGGGCTCTTCTCTATGAGCCCGGGATTCTGCAGCAAATCCCCCCCCCCCCAAGAATATGTATGTGCACCCAGGCAGCAAATGCTGTGCCTGGGCTTTTGGCTTTTCCCAGGAGAGGCTGCCTCCCGGGCTCATAGAGCAGAGCCGTTTGGCGTTTGCACCGCTTGAGGAGGGACCACAGTCAGAATACTTTGGTTTGAATTTTACCTCTTCTTATACCCATTGTTATTACTGCTGTATTATTGCATGTGCATGGAATGTAGGTATATGACCAGTTGGATTACTTATATTAGGCACTTACTCTATAAGTTAGCATTCATTCTATTATACATTAGGTTGGTTTCTCACGTGTTGTGTGCAACGACCCCAATACTCTTTGATGCTTTAGATCCTGGCAGGCAGGAGAGGCAGGGAAGCCTGGAATAGTGTAAACAGAGAGGTTTACTCTGAAGTAAATCCACAAAGGAGGGCACTTCATCCAAAGTGCCCTCCTTTGCGGATTTACTCATGAGTAAACCTCTCTGTTTACTATTTGCAGATTTACTTCTGAGTAAACCTCTCTGTTTACATTTTTCCAGGCTTCCAGCCGAAAGAAGGAGCAAGTTTAGGGCTTGCCTTGCCATAATACTTATTGGCAAGGGAGGCGGGAGGGTGGTGAGAGAGAAGGAGGGTGCCCCCCCCCTTACGACCTAATAACGACACTTAAGAAATTCCTGGCCCCCGAAGTTCTATAAAGAAAGTCCTCTTCCTGGTTGGCGTTCCAGATGCGGAAATACTCAAAAGTAGCATTTCTTACGAATTTCTTCCGAATCATTTAATTTTCATAACTTTTTTCTCATGCCTAATAGATAGATAGATAGATATACACACAGTATACACACACACACCTTGTACTTTGAGTATGCTTCAGTGTCTCAGCATCAGCAATCTGGAATGGCAAAAACTTCCGTGGAACTGTACTAACTCCCTGTTGTGCAATCACATTTTTTATGAACCCTATTTTATGATGTTCTAAACCAGGGGTGCTCAGAACGGTGATCGCGATCACCAGGGTGATCTTCGGGCCTCATCCTGGTGATCTCCAGGCCCCTGGCCAGGTTTTTTGCTGTTGGTCCTCTTCATGCGCCCCTGCACGCTGCAAAGAAGTCCTCCGTCATTGCTTCTCCCCGCTCCCTGCTCGCGCGCTGCCTCCAAAAGCTCCAGAGTCCAAGAGGCAGAATGGGCCCCCTCTTTTGGATTCCTCCTCCTCCCTCCATCCTTCTCCAGCCACTCAGAGTCGCAGGAGACCAAAGGGGGCGGGCCTGGATGACGCGATGCATGGCTGGCCCCGCGCGCATGCACAGAAGCGCCCATTCTGCCTCTCGGGCTTCTCATGAGCTCTTGGAGGCGGCACGCATGCTGGCGGCGTGGAAATAGGAGCAACGACGGAGGAGAAGAAGAAGGACGCTTTGGGGTCATTTCCTTACCGCATCTCAAAGGTCGGTCTTTTTACTTTGGGGGTGGGTGCTTGATTGTTCCGTGGCATGTCTCTTTGTTTATTTTTAATGTTTAAAAATGGCCTTTAGCCCAAAGCCTCTCTGCTTGCTTTGTTCCTTGAGAAATATATGTTGGGGAATATGGAAATGTGGGAGAAATGGGGTGGTTGGATGTATTTTTGCATGCCCCTTTGTTTACCTTGCTGAGTATTAAATGGCCTTGCAGTTCAAAAGCCTCTCTTTTACTTTCTGGCTGATAATATGTGTGGTAATATGGCAGTGTGGGAGAAATGGGGTGGTTGGATGTATTTTTGCATGCCTCTTTGTTTACCTTGCTGCGTATTAAATGGACTTGCAGTTCAACAGCCTCTTTCTACTTTCTGGCTGATAATATGTGTGGTAATATGGCAGTGGGGAGAAATGGGGTGGTTGGATGTATTTTTTGCATGCCCCTTTGTTTACCTTGCTGAGTATTAAATGGCCTTGCAGTTCAACAGCCTCTCTTCTTACTTTCTGGCTGATAATATGTGTGGTAATATGGCAGTGTGGAGAAATGGGGTGGTTGGATGTATTTTTATGCTCTGTTTTATATTGTTGTTATTAAATTGAAATGTTGATGTTTTATGACTTCATTTTATGTAAACTACCCGAGCCTGCTGGAAGTTGTAAACTATGACATGAAATCGTCTGTGCCAATCACAACTATGAAAACGAAAGGCCTCGCTTATGAAAGTGAGGAGGGCCCATCATGGCATTTGAAGAGTCGGAGGGGGTCCAAAACGAAGTGAAATAGCTGGCTGAGACATCCTAAAAAACTTGGTGGGAGTAAGAGCGAGATCAGAAGAACAAGCAGACAGAACGATGGCAGAGGAGGATGGGGATGAGATGCATGAGGCTTCATAATATTCCCGGCCCACTCGACTAGCAGGCACTCCAAAAGATGTCGAAAATGTTGCATTTTGACATTTTGGAACACGTTACATTTTTTAGACACATCATTAGCATTTTGGAAGGAGAACTGCGCCCTCTCTTCCAAACTGACATGTTCAAAATGTTAACATTTTGAATTTTTTTTCAACCACTTATCACACAGCCTACATCAAATTAGTCATCCCCTTAGCCATAATATACCACGCCCCATTTGCCACCTACCTGGTGCTCGGTATCAAAAAATAACTCCCCACAATAGATGCTTGAGCCATCAAAGTCAGATCCTTTCAGAACCAAACTGTCAAAATATTGTCAAATGTATGAAGGCAGAAAGCTGGAATCGCAAACTTGGATTAATATGTGTCAACGCTCTTTCTGAGATCAGGACAGTGAAATTTGATAGTGGAACTTCACACTAGCCGGTTGAAGGTGAATCCATCAAAGACGGAGATCCTATGGCTGGGTCGTCCTGGTGTCGGTGAGTGCTGGTTGCCTACCCTGGATGGCAAGAGGCTAAGCCCGCTGTCTTTGGTAAAAGTCTGGGGTCCAATTTGACCCACTGCTATCGATGGAGATTCAGGTCTCCATGGTTAGCAGGTCTGCATTCTTCCATCTCCGACAGGCTAAGCCAGTGTTTCTCAACCAGTGTGCCGTGGCACACTAGTGTGCCGTGAGCGATCATCAGGTGTGCCGCGAGAAAAGCTCTCTGCCCCCCTTCCTTCCCCCCTCCTCCTGCCGAACATCTGCTGCTTGGGAGAGAAGGAGGAAGGGCCGAGCGGCAACGAAGAAAAAGAAGGGGCCGGGGCGCCGCCTCCTTCGGCCGTTTTCCCAGCCAGCCTCCCATCCGCCATGACTCCCGCCACGACTATCACCCCTCGCTCGCTGAAGCTGCGTGGAGGAGGAGCCTTGCCTACTGAAGCCCGTCCACCGCTCATGCTTCTCCTCTGTGGGAGAACTGAAGCTGGGGGGAGGGGGCGGGGCATGGCACGGCTTGGCTCCGCCCCTCCCCGGCTCAGCGCTCTCACAGCTGCCAGCCTTGAGGGCAGTGCCAAGCCAGCATTGTGCTGGCTCTGCCACCGCTGGCTTGGCACTGCCCCTCAAGGCTGGCAAAGCTGTGGGAGAACTGAAGCCGCGTGGAGGGGCGGGGCATAGCACGGCCTGGCTCCTCCCGGCTCGCACTCCCAGCAGCTGCTCCCAGCAGGTCACCATCCCCCAGCCGTTCTTTACTGTGTTAGAGTGTCCTTTTGGTTGGTGGTGTGCCCCCGGATTTTTTTTAATGTTAAAAGTGTGCCGTGGCTCAAAAAAGGTTGGGAAACACTGGGCTAAGCAACTGGCTCCTTACCTATCCAGGAATGACCTAGCTACGGTGATCCAGGCAACGGTCATCTCAAGGCTAGACTACTGTAACGCCCTCTACATCGGCCTTTCCTTGTCGACAACCCGGAAACTAAAGTTGGTGCAAAATGAAGCTGCTCGATTGCTGGTGGGAGCATCGACAAGAGAGCACATTACACCAATTCTACAGCAATTGCACTGGCTACCAGTAGAGTACTGGATTGTCTTCAATGTGCTGGTTTTGACCTTCAAGGCCTTGTATGGTCTAGGGCAGGGGTGGGCAAACCACGGCCCGGGGCCCGGATGCGGCCCTTTGGCCGATTCTATCCAGCCCTCCTAAGGGCCCCGGCAGAAAGGCGGGCAGGCAGGCTTGCCGCTCACCTCGCCTCACCCCACCCGCTTGCTGCTCACCCCGCCCACCGCTCACGCCGGCGACAGCAAGGCCAGGCAGGGGAGGCAAGCCTCGCTCTCTCACCGCGTCAGCTCGCCGCTCGCTCACTCGCCGCTTGCCTCGCCCTCTCGCCCACTCCGGCTCTCCCAGCGCCAGCAAGGCCAGGCAGGGCCTTGCTTTCGCCGACACTGGGAGAGCTTTAGCGGGCGAGAGGGCGCACGGGTGGGAGGGCGAAGCGAGCCGCGAGCAAGCGGCGAGCTGGCTGGGCGAGAGGGCAATGCAGGCAAGCAAGCAAAGCAACCGACAGAGAGGGAGGGAGGGAGGGGGAAGAAAAGGAGGAGGCCAGGGAGCATCCTTAATGAGTGAACTATACATCCCAGCAACTCCAACTCCCAAATGTCTATTTTCCCCAAATTTCCCCAGTATTCACATTTGGGCATATTGAGGATTCGTGCCAAGTTTGGTCCTGAGTTTCCCATCCTTTGAATGGGGTTTGATCTCTTCCTTTTCCGGCACGAATCTCAAAGGCTCGCTGTCAGGAGGTTTTTAGAAAGGTGGGAACAGGAAGTCATCGAGAGGGAAGGGACCCCAGGGCTATCCAGCCCAACCCCCAGGGATACACAATCAAAGCACCCCCGACTGATGGACATCAAGCCTCTGCATAAAACTCTCCAAAGAAGCGGACTACACGGAAGCATTATTTTATTTTAGTGGTTTTTATTATTATTGTATAATAATTTCATTATAATAATATAATACTTTAATAAATAATATATAATGTTATATTATATTATAATTTCAATATATTATAATGTATATACTGTATATATATACACTATAATATAATAATTATGATATTAATACTAATAATATATGAATATTTCTTGATATATTAATATGTTAATATTAATTATGTGTAATATATAGTAAATATACTAAGTGAATAAATAAATAAATAATGTAGATTAGCATGTAGTTCCGCCTGTAGGTGCGCCCTCCACAATATTTTTGGCTCGTGGTGGCCCCTTGAAAAATAATTGCCCACCCCTGATCTAGGGCCAGTGTACCTGAGGGACCGCCACCCCATACGTTCCCCCGAGATCGTTGCGATCAGAAGAACAAAATCTTCTGGTGATCCCATCAAGCCGTTCCTGCCGCCTTTCAACAACAAGACAAAGGGCCTTTTCTGTGGTGGCACCAACTTTATGGAACGAGTTACCAGACGGAACTCGTGCCATCACAGAGTTAGCTCCCTTCCGGAGGGCCTGCAAGACGTTCCTTTTTAGGCAGGCTTTCAATCTAGGCGCCTCTTGATAATCCTGTCCAAACCCTTGTGTTTTTATATATCCAAACTGTTTTTATGTGTATTTTATTGTTTTTATGTAAACCGCTCTGAGCCTGCAGGGAGGAGCGGCATATAAAAGTGAAAAATAAATAAATAAACAACAGGGTTAAGCCCTTTGGCTCACTCGAGGTAAAACTAAAGGGGATTGCTTCTTTATATAAGGTATGCTGCCACCTTTGGACTCTGGATTGCTGCAGGATTTTTTTTCACTTATCACACAGCCTACATCAAATTAGTCATCCCCTCAGCCATAATACAAAACCCTATATGGTTCTGGCCATGTTTACCTGTCCGAACAGATTCTCCCCTATGAACCATCAAGGACATTAAGGTCCTCCGGAGAGGCCATGCTCTCGGTCCCACCTTCTTCGCAAGCGCAGCTGGTGGGGACGAGGGACAGGGCCTTCTCTGTGGTGGCCCCTCGGCTATGGAACTCTCTCCCAAATGATGTTAGATCTACCCCCTCCTTGTTGTCCTTCAGGAGGCGGGTGAAGACTTGGATGTGGAACGAAGCTTTCCCAGAATACGCTGGGAAATATATTATTACTAGCTGTACCCGGCACGTGTTGCTGTGCCCTTTTTAGGAGATGCGAGAAAGTTCAATCATCCACGGTGTGCCCTCCTCTAAACTGCAGTTGGATGGAGTGTGGGTCGTGGGGGGCATGGTGTGCCAAGTTGGGTCTTTATTGGTCTTGGTTCTGGGCCACAGTGGTCTGTGGGGAATGATGGGTTTTGAAGTACTACAAATCCTGTTTTCCATGGTGGTACTTCAAGTCCCATCATGCATGGTCGGGGCTCTGTGTGCCAAGGTAGGTTACTGTAAATTCAGGCCATACACAATGTCCCATGAGCTGAGGCCTAGTTAGGAACAGCAAGTTAATGAAGCCTTACTGTCAATTCAGGCCATACACAATGTCCAATGAGCTGAGGCCTAGTCGGGAGAATCAAGTCAATGAAGCCTTACTGTCAATTTAGAGCGTAAACAGCTTCCCAGTAAGTGAGGGCTAGTCAGGGAAATCAAGTTAATGAAGTCTTACTGTCAATTTAGAGCGTAAACAGCTTCCCAGTAAGTGAGGGCTAGTTAGGAAAATCAAGTTAATGAAGCCTTACTGTCAATTTTGGGCGTGGTCTATGATTTTTTGGGGTGTAAATTTTAGGTTGGAAGTGATTTGGGTGTTTGTGTTGGGCTCAGGCCTTTTCCTTATTCTGTTTTGGCAGTTTATTATGGTTCGGAATTTTCATGTTGGCTGGCCATTGCAGCAGTTATGCAAATCCGCCCTTATTGGCAGCCAATCATGTTGTTCAGAATGTAGAGGCTGGGTGAGTCTTTGGCTGCCCCGGAGGATGCTGGTAAATGTAGTTTTATGTTTATTCATTGTTTTGGGGGCCTGTTAGGTTTTGGGGGGGAAAGTTTCTTTGCTACAAACGTACCTTGCTTGAGGCCTCTTTCTGGTGGCAAGTATTGTGTTTCTGCGTTGTATGGTTTCTTTGTTTGAGGTATACATCACATGACGTGAACCCATTTATATAATAGATATATAGATTATACATCAGGGTGCCCACACTTTTCAGTACGCGAGCTACTTATAATAAAACCAAGTCAGAAAGATCTACCTACCTCCTCAAAGTTGGAAGGGGGAGGGGTGGGGGCGGGGCTTGGCGCAGCCTAGCACCACCCCACACTGGCTTCCGCGCTACCAGCAGCTTCTCCAGGCTTGAGGATGGCAGTGCCAAGCCAGCCTTGTGCTAGCTATGCCACCACTGGCTTGGCATTGCCATCCTCAAGCCTGGAGAAGCTACTGGTAGAGCGGAAGCCAGAGGGGGGCGCAGCCAGGCCACACCAAGCCCCACCTCCTCCCCTCTGGCTTTGGAGCTCCTCTGTCAAAAGCTATATTTTCTTCTTCTGTTTAGGGTTTGCTGGGACACTTCCTTCATGAAAATCACCTTCTTATCCTTGTAGAACACCGGTCTTTGCGCACTTCTTTGCAGAATTATATCCCTCAGACTCTTTCTTGTAAACGTGACTATTGTGTCTTTCGGGGTATTATGCTTCTTTGCGTACTCTGTGTTTAGCCTGTAGGCTCTGTCAACATCTGTACTCACAGTTGCTACATCAATTTCAGTTAGCTCCGTGATAATTCCAATAATCACTTGCCTGGTGTCCTCCTCTCTGGATTCCACCAGATTTCTGATTCTTAACTGAAATTCTAGTGATTTATTTTCCAGTAATTCCACCTGTTCTTGTAGCTTTTGGGTTGCGACATCTACTTTGTCAACTTTATTTTCCAGTTTGGCCTGGGATTTGAACAACCTCTGGTTGTCACTTTTCATTCTTTCCATGTCTTCTTTCAGTGTTTTGAAGTCTTCTTTCATGTCTTTTTTCAGATTTTTAATTTCCATTTGGAGCTCCTGATGCTGCCTACTTTGCTGTTGCGCTATATTCTGGATCTCTTGTAACAGGGTATCCCTGAATCCCAGGTCCTCCGGGAGAGATTCTCTCCGGCCTGGCACCCTGGCCCCTTGACTTCCCCTCGCTCTAGCAGATTGCATCTCAGTGTTCGGCACTTCCTTGTTCTTATCTGCTTTGTTGTCTTAAGGAATCTGGCACTGTCTTACCTGGCAAGGCCGTAGGGGTATCCGCTCCGCTGCCTGCGCCGGTTCCGCTTATTTGGTCTTGTATCTCTCGTGCTTTGGCCTTCCTGGTTGCCACAAGCCTGTCCTCGTTTATTCCCTGTTCTTCGCGAGTCTTCCTGTGTATTTTTTTTGATCCTGTCAGGCTACTCTCGCGGTCTTTCCCTCGATCTCAGTCTCGTGTACTCTCGCGTAACCTTCCAACACGACTTTCCGGCTTCCACTCTCGGGCAACCGCAACTCTCATCCTTTTGTCTCGCGTTGCCCACCGCCCGCGTTGACCAGCGCGTTTTCAAGGACGCAGGTCTCCCGTACACGAGGCAAGGATCGTCCAAAATGGCACTTTCCTCCGCCACCCTGATCCTTCTCAGGTGAGATTTGGCTCTTGGCTCGTGGAGGGTGGAGGGGGACGGGAATCCCGGGAGGGAGTCAAGACTCTTCTTACCCTGTGAAGGGAAGCGGCGTTTGATCGGGCGTCACGAACCTAGTTGGTTTTACCTTCTTCCCTGGCTCTTGTGTTTCCTGACTGCCGGACACCGACCCATGTGTAGGTACCTTCTCCTTCTTCTCCTTCTTTCTTCAGTAAGATCCTCTTTGAGTCCCAGCTTCTGGTAAGTCTATTACTGTAGCTCTCGGGGTCTCCCTCGCCTTTGCGGTCTCTTCTTCTAAAGCTTTCTCGGTCTCTGTGTGTTGGCCACCGGAGGAATATTTAGAAGCGCTCGGCTTCCTTCCCTAGGGTGGAAGGCCTTCCCTGGCGGGCCGTTGCCGGGCAATCTAGTCGTGCCTCCTTGAGGGTGGCGTGACTTTGTCACCATCGGCCGGTCCCCCCCGGGTTGCTGTCCCAAAGCGCCTCGGTCCGCTGCTCGTGGGGAAGGAGAAATCGTCTGCTTGGCCTTCTACCCTGGATGTCTCCCGGAGACCCGGTGAGACACGTCTTCCTCCTTGCGGGTGCCAACCGGAAGTCCTCTCTCTCTCCTCTCTCTCGTGCATGCGCGCTCTCTCTCTCTCTTGGCAAAATCTCTGCTCCGTCCCCTCCGGGAGTGCACGCCAAGCGAACATCTCTCTCTCTCTCATTCACTCTCTCTCTCTCTCTCGCACTCTCTCTCTATCGCTCTCTTGCTCTCTCTCTCTATCGCTCTCACTCTCTCACACTCTCTCTCTCGCGTTCGTATGCTCTCTCTCGCACTCTCTCTCTCTCCTCTCTCATGCGTGCGCTCTCTCTCTCTCTCCCGGCAAAATCTCTGTTCCGTCCCCTCCGGGAGTGCACGCCAAGTGAACATCTCTCTCTCTCTCTCTCTCTCTCTCTCATTCACTCTCTCTCTCTCTCTCTCTATCGCTCTCGCTCTCTTGCGCGCTCTCTCTATCGCTCTCACTCTCTTGCACTCTCTCTCTCTCGCGTGCGTGCGCATGCTCTCTCTCGCACTCTCTCTCCTGTCTCTCATGCATGCACTCTCTCTCTCTCCCGGCAAAATCTCTGCTCCGTCCCTTCCGGGAGTGCATGCCAAGTGAACATCTCTCTCTCTCTCATTCACTCTCTCTCTCTCTCGCTCTCTCGCGCACTCTCTCTCATGCTCTCTCTCTATCGCTCTCCCTCTCTTGCGCGCTCTCTCTCTCTAGTGCTCTCACTCTCTCACACTCTCTCTCTTGCGTGCGCTCTCTCTCTCTCTCATGCGCACCTTTGGAGTGAGTTTGCACTGGCTGCGCTCTCCCCAAGCCTCCCGACTCCCGAGGAGACCTTGAGAGCACAGCGGAGCTTTCCAGCCGGTAGGAATGGGGACTTTGGAGGTGGCGGGATGGTGCCTACTCGCCTTTCTCTTCTGCTCCGGAGGCACCATGGCGAAAACCAGCCAAGTGTGGGTCTGAGTGGTGTGTGTGTGGGGGGGGGGGGGGGGGCGTAATTCCAAAGTGTGGCCTAGGGCGGAAAAAGGTGTTAATCCGGGCCTGGGGCCAGACAACAATGGGGCCTGAAATGGGATGCCTTTTGGGAAAATTGTACACCCTTAGCCTCCTCAAATTCTGACTAACCGATAGGTTTCAGTCATGCTTTATTTCTGTGCACAACAAAAAGCTCAGTGACATAATTCATATGTAGGCTATGGCAACCAGTAATTGTCTTGGCTGCCAAATGATCCAGGTTCTCCCAGTACAGCTGTAAAATAATATCTTGGGTAGATAGGCAATTTCAGAAGAGAACAGCTTCCTTTTCAGGTCGACACAACTGGTTGGGACAATAGGTGCAAAGCCGCGCAAAATAGCCCGTTCCGACCTGTCTCTAATCCCCTGTGCTGTGTTCACAAACATTACAACCTGATTTAATTTCCCAAGAAAGCATCACCTCTCATCTTGTCTAGTTAGTCATAATTTCCCCCTCCACTCTTCCTCACAGTGTGCAGAGTGTTTGAATGCCTGGAAAGCCTTAATAGATCAATGACATTTTGTAACAAGTGTTAATATTGCGAAACAGTTATCAGGGTTGGAAGAAATGAATACTAATGCATTGGGTGGGACAATGGTTTGTTATCCTCCCGAACTTTTATGATTGTTCCCCCCATTCTCCCTCTGGTCAAGCAGGAAAATAACACTTCCTACCCTCACCCCCTCACCTCACCCTCACCCTCACCCCACCCCCTCACCCTCACCCTCACCCTCACCCTCACCCTCACCCTCACCCTCACCCTCACCCTCACCGATCACTGAGGTTATTGCATCAATAAACTCATGTTGGTGTCATAAGTAAAGGAAGATTTATTTTTTTATTTTTTTTTATTTACTTCAGTGTTTCCCAACCAGTGTGCCACGGCACAGTAGGGTGCTGTGAGCGATCATCAGCTGTGTTGTGGGAAATGGGAATCTCCAATCCCCTTTCTTCCCCCTCCTGCCGAACACTTTTTCTTCTCCACTCGGGCTCCCTTCTTCCCAGCCTCGATCTGCTCGCTTTGCCTCGCTTTGCTCTAGGGTGAGTCTGCGCAGTAGCGCCCGCACGGGTCACGTCTTCCTCCCTCCCCCTCCCCTCCTGAACACGCTCACGCTGCCCCCTTGGATCAAAATGGCGGCAGAAGCGGCAGTGTAGAAGAAAAAGTAAGTGTTGGGCAGGAGGGGGAAGAAAGGGCACGAAGGGGAAGGGGGAGGAAGAGGTCTCTGTCGAAAGCTGGCATGGGCAAACTTGGACCTTCCAGGTGTTTTGGACTCCAACTCCCACCATTCCTAGCAGCCTCAGGCCCTTTTCCTTTCCCCCTCAGCCACTTAAGCAGGAAAGGGCCTCAGGCTGTTAGGAATGGTGGGAGTTGGAGTCCAAAGCACCCAGAGGGCTGAAGTTTTCCCATGCCTGTTTGAGGGACCTTAAAGTGGTGAGCCTCCTTCCAACATTGTGATTCTGATAGAAAACAAACAACAACGTAACATAACATTGTTTGAGTCCACAGTGCTCTCTGGGTGTAGGTGAACTACAACTTCCAAACTCAAGGTCAATTCCCAAGCAAACCCTTTCAGTACTTTCTGTTGGTAATGAGAGTTCAATATGCCAAGTTTGGTTCAATTCCATTGTTGCAAGAGTTCAGGATGCTCTTTGATTGTGTGTTAACTATGAATCCCAGAAACTGCAACTCCCAAATGTCAAGGTCTATTTTCCCCAAACTCCATCTGTGTTCACATTTTGGCATATTGAGTATTCATGCCAAGTTTGGTCCTGATCCAACATTGTTTGGGTCCACAGTGCTCTCTGGATATAGGTGAACTACAACTCCAAAACCCAAGGTCAATGCCCACCAAACTCTTATAGTATTTTCTCTTGGTTATGGGAGTTCTGTGTGGGAAGTTTGTCTTTCTGCTATTCCTGCCAGGATATCTATGTTGTGTTCATCGAAACAGGCCCAGGTTTCACACTAAGTGAGTGTATAAATACATTAAAAAAACATATTAACTATATGTATTACTGTGTTATAGTGTCATTTTGGTTGGTGGTGTGCCCCAGGATTTTTTTAATGTTAAAAGTGTGCCGAGGCTCAAAAAAGGTTGGGATACAGTGGTCTAAAGCAGTGCTGTCCAACTTCTTCTGGCCCAAGGGCCGGAAGAAGTGTCACTGATCACCTGGGGGCCGCAGTGAGTGGGGGCGTGGCCACTCCCAGGGGCGTGGCCACTCCCAGGGCGTGGCCGTTCCCGGGGGCGTGGCCATTCCCGGGGCGTGGCCGGCCTCCTGCGCGGCCCGCCCATTTTCAGGAGGGTTTCCCTGGGTGACGTTAGGCTAACGTCACCCAGGGAAACCCTCCCACAACCCTGGATGGCTGGTGGGGAAGCGAGAGCGGCGCCGCTTTCCCGCCAGCCTTCCAGGCTTCGGGAGGGTTTCCCCCGGCTCCTGTGTCCCTCTGAGCAGAGGGACACGGGAGCTGGGCGAACACTCTCCGCCTGCCTAGATGGCTGGCGGGGAAAGCGAGAAGCGGCGCTCGCTTCCCCCGCGAGCCTTCCAGGTTTGGGGAAGGGTTTTTGCCCGGCACTCGCGTCTTGAGTGCCGTGTGAAAACCCTTCCCCAAACCTGGAAGGCTCATGGGAAGCGAGCGCCGCTCGCCCCCGGCAGCCATCCAGGCTGGCGGGGAGTTTCGCCCGCTGCCGCGATGCCTTGGCAGGGAGGGGAGGCGCGTGGGGACCCTCTCCCTTCCAAGGCATCGGCACCGAAGAGAGAGGGAAGAAGAGGGCGGTGCAGGGAGGAGGAGCTGGCTCACTTCCTCCTCCCTGCCCCGCCCCCCTCCCCCCCCGGCCGCCATTTAATTTTTTTAAAAAAAATAAAAATGGCGGGCAGGGGCATAGCGGGGGCCGGAGCCAACAGTCTGGGGGGGCGTGTACGGCCCCAGGGCCGCCAGTTGGACAGCCCTGGTCTAAAGTATGGGACCCAAGTGCTCAGTTAAATTCAGAACTATGGATAGTTCCTTTGCAGTCCAGCCTGAAACACAGAACAGCGTTCAAAGACAAAGGCATTCAGATGATGGATATATTTCTGCATTGAAAGCTTGTTCCTTTTGTATTTCAGCTGATAAGTCAATATTGAGTCCAATGGGACTCTATTGATGAGTAGACTTATTCATTGATGAGTAGATATACAACCTGAGTCAACCGGTGGAATAGCAGCATTAAATCAGTGGTGGTGTGGTAGTGGTGGTGGTTGTTGTTGTTATCATCCTATAACTGCAACCGTGCAATGAGACGACCTTCATGGTCCCACCTGGGCATTGTCTTCTTCACGACTAGAAAGTTGCCCTTTGCCCTGTGTCGGGGGTGCATCATGCTCCTCCTGGGTTAATGCTAGATCTCAACCAGGATCGGCCCTAATACATACTTATTTCTTTCTCTGTTGTATGGATATAACAAAGAGAAGTAAATTGTTGTCACTAAGCAACCTGAACTGGGCTTATTCCTGTCATAAGTGTGATGCTGAGAAACCATGGTGACGGGAGTGTCAGAGAGCCAGGCTGAGTTGAAGAAATCCAAGGCTCTTCTGACAGACGTGATGTTCTGCAGGACACGAAATAAATGCCACCAAGTTGCCTTGATTTTTTTTTGGTGTGTATGTGGGCAATGCATAATATAGTATGGAGGGATTGATTTTTCACCGTAGCTCTTTCAAATCCACCCATACAAACTGGACCTGAAATAAGTGACCTTATAAAACAGGTGAGGGAGGCTGATGCTCAAAGGCAGGGGTCGGGAACCTTTTTGACTCAGAGAACCATGAAAGCGAAATATTTGGAAATTTATTTCAGTGTGAGCCATCTATATATATAAAGGAAGAGTCGTCATGGAAAGACTACCTCAAACAGAGAAACCTTACAACACAGAGACACCAAACTTGCCAACAGAAATAGGCCTCAAGGAAGGTATGTTTGTAGCAAAGAAACTTTCCCACCCAAAACCTAAAAGGCCCCCAAAACAACGAGTAAAAAAACTACATTTCCCAGCATCCTCCGGGGCTGCCAACGACTCTCCCAGCCTCTACATTCTGACAACATGATTGGCTGCCAATAAGGGCGGATTTGCATAACTCCTGTACGGGCCAGCCAACATGAACATCTGTAAAAAATGAGAATAGAAAATATAGAAAAATGTTCATGATAATGCATGTTTACAATGGATAATGATTATTATTTGTTCAAATATGTTTCTTTTCAATAAAAAATATTTGATAAAAAAACAACATGAACATTCCGACCCATAATAAACTGTCAGAGGAGGATAAGGCAAAGGGTTGAGGCACAAACACAAACACCCAAATCACTTGTCACAGAAAATTTACACCCCTACAAATCACAGACCACGGCCAAAATTGACAGTAAGGCTTCATTAACTTAATTTTCCTGACTAGGCCTCACTTAATGGAATGCTGTTTACGCTCTGAATTGACAGGAAGGCTTCATTAACTTGATTCTCCCGACTACGCCTCAGCTCATTGCACATTGTGTATGGCCTGAATTGACAGTAAGGTTTCATTAACTTGCTATTCCTGACTAGGCCTCAGCTCATGGGACATTGTGTATGGCCTGAATTTACAGTAACCAACCTTGGCACACAGAGCCCCTATGACCCACGCTACATTCAACTACAGTTTGGAGGAGGGTGGACCATGGATTATGGGACTTGAAGTACCTCCATGGATAATGGGATTTGTACTACTTCACAACCCATCATTCCCCACAGACCACTGTGGCCCAGAACCAAGACCGATAAAGTCCAAACTTGGCACACAATGCCCCCCATGACCCACACTCCATCCGACACAGCCACAACGACACAGCCATGGCCCCAACTACACCCTAACTAACAACAATTCCAAGCCTTACATACTCAGACTTTCTCGCATCTCCTAAATAGGGCACAGCAACGTGTGCCGGGTACAGCTAGTATAATATATATATAATATATTTTAAGACTGAATTCAACTAAATGTGAGTCTATACGTACATACAATGAGAAAAGGATTCCCCCGGCAGAATGACGGGACACTTCAGACCTGGCTCTGCAAAAGGCATGCTCAGGACTCTGGGAAGGAAGAGAAGACGGAAGGAAGGAAGGTGGAAAGAAAGAAAGAAAGAAAGGAGGGAGGGGAGAGGAAGAAAGAAAAGAAGAATGAACAAGCTATGGGAAAGGAAGTAAAGAAAACCAGGAGAGATACAAGGAGGGGAAAAGAAAGAAGGAAATGGGAAGGGAGGAAAGGAAAGTGTGGGGAAAAGAAAGGAAAGGGAGTGAGGAAAAGTAAAATAATGATGGGAAAAGAAAGAAGGGAAGAGAGAAGGAAATGCAAAGAAAGGAGGAGAAGGAAAGGAAGACTTGGGGGAAAGGAATAGAAGAGGAAGGAAGGAAGGAAGAGGGAGAATGGATGAAAGAAGGAAGGGGGAGAGAGAGGGAAAAGGAAGGAGAAGGAAAGAGTGAAGGGGAGAAAGAAAGGAAGGAAGAGGGAGAATGGAGGAAAGAAGGAAGGGGAGAGAGGGAGGGAAAAGGAAGGAGAGAAGGAAAGGGTGAAGGGGAGAAAAAGGAAGGAAGAGGGAGAATGGAGGAAAGAAGGAAGGGGAAAGATAGCCGATGGTGCACCATTAATCAAACATGATCTTAAAAAAGCAAAAGAATTTTAAGGAATTACTCATTCATTTAAAGCTTTTTGGGAACCTGAAATTGCTGGGATTTATAGTTCACATACAATCAAAGAGCATTTTGGACTCCACCAACGATGGAATCTAACCAAACTTGGCAAACCGAACTCCCATGACCAACAAAAAATACTGGAAGGGTTTGGTGGGAATTGACCTTGAGTTTGGGAGTTGTAGTTCACCTACATCCAGAGAGCACTCTGGACACAAGCAATGATGGATCTGGACCAAACTTGGCATGGATACTCAACATGCCCAAATGTGAACACTGGTGGAGTTTAGGGAAAATAGATCTTGATATTTGGGAGTTGTGGTTGCTGGGATTTATAGTTCATCTACAATCAAAGAGCATTCTTAACCCCACCAACAAGAATTGGACCAAACTTCCCACACAAAACCCCCACTGAAGGCGAGCTGCAGAAAGAACCCATCTGCATCCTATTTGGTTTGACCTGCAGCAGGGAGTTCCAATGTTCCTGCACATGTGGTCTAGCATCTCTAGCACAAAAGGCTGGGATTTGGCATCAAAAGACCTCCAGCCATTTCTACCTCTCTGTTTTCTTGCCTCACTTAACCTGAAGCCATGGACTCTTTGTGCACAGAGTTGCATGCGGACAGGCCAACAGGGGCAAGCCCTGAGCGGTTTGGGAGACATAGTTTTCCAAGGATTTTGTGTATTTGGACTCTCCTCAGGCTATTAGCAAAAAGGACTCATCTCTTATAGTTTCCCCAAGAACACGCATGCATTTTCTTTTATATGGACTCTTCTATTATGGACTTTCCCCAAAAGCATATGAATTTGATGCTTTTCAAGATCATGTGAATTTTATTTCTACTCCTTGCATATGAAATAATTATGAGACATCGGCAGTGGTATTTCCCTGAAACCCTCCCCTTCCATGTAACCATTTTCCTGCATGTTTTTTCCCTTCCCATATGTTTTTTAAAATATGAAGGAATGCTATGTGACCCAGCTGTTTGTTTTGAGATCAGGGTGACCACATTCCTGGCTGCACCCTATAATCCAATCATTGAAACAATTTGCATGACAGAGGAATCTTTCTGGTTTGGAGAGGTTTCCTTTCTTTTCCCTCTCCCCATTTTGAAAGACCCCTTTTCATTTCATAAGCCTCAAACCCTCAGAGTTTAGTCTCGTTTTTGGCTTATAGAACCGGCCGTCACTGTTGGCCTCGGAAACCAGCACATGGCTACAGTTATTTCATTTATTTACCATCCAGAAGGCTGAAACTTCTCATGGATAGAATCTGCACGTGGCCCTTTGTCAACAGGGTCGTTAAGGACAATTCCTGTTTTTCACCAAGAACAAAAGAATTCCTTTGGCTCGAAAGGTCAGGGGCTCAGATCTTCATTTACATATGGACATGATCTAATCAAGAAAACTCCAGCTGCTCTTTGTTTTGAACACATTCCTGTCCCTCGCTTCCCATTGGCCAGGGCAAAAGCGGCGCTGTTTCACGATTGGTTGCCGCTGCAGCTGGCTTCCAAGGTTCCAACCAATCATCACGAAGCCTACAGCATGCAGGGGCGGGAAAGTTTGAATTTGACAAGTTCTGTAAAGTGTATAAAAATGGCATATGTTTCAATGTAACTTTATGACTGCTTTGCGACAAGGAAACTGCAGTGGTCATCCTTCTCAGCTGACAAGAATAAAAGCTTCAGTGGCATCTTCTTCCGGACTTCTTTGGTGAGATCATTTGGGAAAGGGATTTTTAGTTTGCTTTTAAAACTTCACCAGAGGTTCTGCTGAAATCCTCATTTTCCGGGTACTTCCGGGCCTCTGCCCCCTATGGGCCAGGCTGTCCTAAATTGTTCGGTAACACCATGACCAAGAGAAAATACTGTGTTTGCTGATGGTCTTTGGTGACCCCTCTGACACCCCCTTGCAACCCCCCCCCCCCCAGGGGTCCCGTCTCCCAGGTTGAGAGACACTGCCATTAATGAAAATGTAGGCCCCTTATTCATCATTTTTACCCCTAGTGTTCTACTCTCTGAGTTGTAGATTTGCTTTGAGGTTAAAATTTGATTTCTAGTTCCATAATCTTATTTCCGAACATTGCACCTAAAGACATAGTCTTAACTTGCTTACTTGTCCCCTGTTCCTCCATTGCTGCCATACCTGCTTCTTAATATTAAGCCAGCTGTTGCTCTTGTTCCTTGGGTTTAAATTAATTTTTAAAGAAGGAGGGGAGCAATAGGAACTTCTTGTTTTGTTTTTTCCCCCCAAAACCTCATTCATATTCATAAGTCACGATTGATCAATCAAAATTCATTGTGGAACATATTAACCCTCTTGTTGCACAGGATTTTCATTTTGGAGATGGGGAACGGCAATAGAATTATTTACTTTTTATTTATTTATTTATTTATGACATTTATATGCTGCCCTTCTCACCCTGAAGAGGACTCAGAGCGGCTCACAAGATACCTATACATGCAATCTATATATATAAAGGAAGAATCGTCATGGAACGACCGTCCCAAACAGAGAAACCTTACAACGCAGAGACACCAAACTTGCCAACAGAAATAGGCCTCAGACAAGGTACGTTTGTAGCAAAGAAACTCCCCCCCCAAAAAAACCCTAAAAGGCCCCCAAAACAACGGGTAAAAAACTACATTTCCCAGCATCCTCCGGGGCTGCCAACGACTCTCCCAGTCTCTACATTCTGACAACATGATTGGCTGCCAATAAGGGCGGATTTGCATAACTCCTGTACTGGCCAGCCAACATGAACATTCCGACCCATAATAAACTGTCAGAGGAGGATAAAGCAAAGGGCTGAGGCACAAAATTTACACCCCTACAAATCACAGACCACGCCCAAAATTGACAGTAAGGCTTCATTAACTTAATTTCCCTGACTAGGCCTCACTTAATGGAATGCTGTTTACGCTCTGAATTGACAGGAAGGCTTCATTAACTTGATTCTCCCGACTACGCCTCAGCTCATTGCACATTGTGTATGGCCTGAATTGACAGTAAGGCTTCATTAACTTGCTGTTCCTGACTAGGCCTCAGCTCATGGGACATTGTGTATGGCCTGAATTTACAGTAACCTACCTTGGCACACAGAGCCCCTATGACCCACGCTACATTATACTACAGTTTGGAGGAGGGTGGACCATGGATTATGGGACTTGAAGTACCTCAATGGATAATGGGATTTGTAAGACTTCAAAACCCATCATTCCCCACAGACCACTGTGGCCCAGAACCAAGACCGATAAAGACCAAACTTGGCAAACAATGCACCCCATGACCCACACTCCATCCGACTGCAGATTAGAGGAGGACACACCATGGATAATGGGATTTCAAGTACCTCCACTCACTTCCAAAGTAACCCACCCACACACGCATCAACCTCTCCATCAACACAGCAGACGGAAAGACAAAAAACATTGTATATCCACAAGCAATGCAGAACGCCAGCAACACCACACAACTCCACAGGACTCCAAAACACCTGGAGGAAGGCCCAAGTTTGACCATATCTAGTCTAAACCTTCTTCCAAGCCCTTAATAAAGATGTTAATGTATAACGAGAAATACACAGTAGGCTTATATAATATAAAAATATATGCTTTATATCATACCTTTATGGTCACCTCATTGTTCTCAGTGAGGTTAGGCTTCGGTTTCTCCAATCACTGATAAGGACTACGGTACATCTATGAAGGCCTTGATAAAGCCCCGCCTGGGGGCGAAACGGAGCACAGCGCCCCCCATCGCAGGCATCGCCAGCCCGTCGGCCTAACTCTGTATACCTTATTTAGGAGCGGATTGAGCCTCCTTTGTCCTTGCACGGATTGGATATTGCTAGTACTAGAGACTGTATTGAGTTGAATTATTTGGACTATCTATATTACGTTGTGGAGCTGCAAATTTTTGTGAAGTTGCGATATTATTGTGAAGCTGCTATATGTGTACCTATCACCTACACCCTGCTTCCACAACACCCATATATCGCCCTGGGCTGGATGAGTGCCGATTGCCTACCCTGGATGGCGAGCGTCTTAGCCCGTCATAACTTGTTAAGAACTTAGGTGTCCAACTGGACCCCTTGCTGACCATGGAGTCAGGTCTCCGCGGTCAGCAAGACGGCGTTCTTCCACCTACGACAGGCTAGACGACTGGCACCCTACCTGTCCAGGGACGACCTGGCCGCGGTGATCCAAGCGACGGTCATCTCGAGGCTGGACTACTGTACGCCCTCTACGTTGGCCTTGTCGACAATTCGGAAGCTCAAGCTAGTGCAGAATGCCGCTGCTCGCTTGCTAGCGGGAACGCCGGTAAGGGAGCATATTACGCCAATTCTTCGGCAACTGCACTGGCTTCCTATGGAGTACTGAATTGCCTTCAAGGTGTTGGTGTTAACCTTTAAGGCCTTGCACGGCCTAGGTCCTGCGTACCTGAGGGACCGCCTTGCCCCATACATTCCCCCGAGATCACTACGTTCAGAGGAACAAAATCTGTTACTTGTACCATCAATCCGCTCCTGCCATCTGTCTAAAACCAGGCAGAGAGCCTTCTCCGTGGCAGCCCCGGTGCTATGGAACTCCCTCCCAGACGACGTCCGGGCGGCCACAGAGCTCACCCCCTTTCGGAGGGCTGTTAAGACTACACTGTTCAGATTGGCCTTTGACTAGGCACACTAGCTGGGGTGGCTGTTTATCACAGTTCCCTAATATATTTGTGCCTTGGGTCCGAGGAAATGTTCTATGTTCCTTTCAAACACCTCGTGATGTGACCTGTAACTGTTTTAATGTTTTACTGTTTTATTGTATGGCTGCATGGCTATCACATGCAGCTTGTTTTATATGTTGTGACCCGCCCCGAGCCTGCAGGGAGGAGCGGAATACAAGACCAAATAATAAATAAATAAATAAATATGTTTTGGGTAATATAGTATGTCCTGAGCTAATATGTGAATTAACTCTCTAGTGCTACCTATGATATAAAGCATATATTTTTATATTGTATAAGCCTACTGTGTATTTCTCGTTGTTCCTACAACCCTTGCTCTTGTTATAGTGTACCTTAATGTATAGCCAGAGTCCCCATGCCCATCTGTCCGGAGGGCTTGGATGGTGCCTTCCTGCTTGGCTGAGGGGGTCAGGCTGGATGGCCTTTGGGGGAGTTCCCTTCCCTCCTTTCCCCCGTTAGCTGCCTGCCTGCCTACCTACCTACCTGCCCCTCTAGCCTTCAGCACTTGGGCTCCGCTGCTCTCTCACACCTCACATAGCGCCAACAGGGCTGGGCTGGGTTGGACTGGAACGGGCCCAAACAGGTCTGCGCTACTGCGCGCCCCTCCTAGAAACAGGGACCTGCACGCTGTGGTTCTGGAGACAGAGTAGCAAATTTTATACATGACATCAGATAGATTATAATCTAATTTCCCACGGCACACCTAATGATCTCTCATGGCACAGTAGTGTGCCGCGGCACACTGGTTGGGTAACTGTCCTACGCTATTTGCAAGACCTTCTTCAAAGTTGTTACACAAACAGTGAAGTGGAGATTGCACATTGCTCTGTGGAACCAATAGATAGACCAGGGCTGTCCAACTTCTACGGGCTCAAGGGCTGGAATTCTGGTCACTGATCACCTGGGGGGCCGAAGGGTCTGCCTCCGCCCCCAGCTCCGCCCCCTCCCCCGGCTCCGCCCCCTCCCTGGCTCCAATTTACTTACAATTGACCTTGAGTTGTGGAGTTGTAGTTCACCTCCATCCAGAGAGCACTGTGGACTCAAATAATGATGGATCAAGACCAAACTTGGCATGAATACTCAATATACCCAAATGGGAACACTGGTGGATTTGGGGGAATGTTTCCTAATACCTTTGAGTTATTTGAGTCCACACTCAAATTGGGACACACCAAAAAAAACCCAAAGACCTCAATGCCGTCGCAGGGCTTGATGGGGCCTCCTTTCCCAGAGGCGGGGGGAGGAGGCCCAAAGAGCTCCCTCCCTCCCTGAAGGGAAAACAAGCTGCGGGGGCAGGCGCAAAGGAAGCCACGTTGCGCCCTGCACGCGGGGGAAGGCAGCACAACAAGGGAAGGGGGCACGGAGGAGGGGAAGGAAGCTGCCGCCAAGGAAACCGCCGCTGAGGGACCCCTCCCCTCACCCAACGTCCCACTGTTTTTAGATTGATTGATTCGAGCCAGGCCCTTCCTTACCCATACTGCGGGAGCCCCGCCACAGGGCCGAAGCGCCAACGCCAACGCTGTCCCCGAAGAGCCCCGCTGGAGCCAAGGCCAAGCTCAGGCCGGGTGCGGCGGTTCTCCCATCCGCGGGGCGGGAAGCGAGGGCCCCCCACAGGAAGAGGACGGAGCCAGAAGGGGCTTTCCCTGCCTCACTCCCCTCCTCCCTCTCTCTGAGTGAATGGGGGCTGGCCTGGAAGCAGCCGCGAGGGAGGAGGAGGCGCGCGCCCAGGCCGGCCACAAACCCCGCGGGACCCAAGATTTTCGGGCAGCTATCGCGAGAGATGAGCCACAGACGGGATTTCACCCTCCCTTGAAATCCTGCCTGTGGCTGGCGTAGTCTCGCGATGCTTGCCTAAACCCGGAAGTAGGTATTTTTTTAAATTTTTAAATTTTTTAAAATTTGTATCTAATTAAAACAAGTTAGGGGGCCGGAGGAAAGGGGCTCGGGGGCTGTGTACGGCCCCAGGACCGCCTGTTGGACAGCCCTGAGATAGACCACACTACAAATAATTCAGATCAAAAGGTGACAAGCAGGGAAGGTGCAATTTCACGTTCCCATCTTGGTTCCCTTTGCTGCCTTCTCCTGTACTCCTTCCTTTCCTCAGCAATCCTATCCCCTTGGCCGCTTTTGCGATTTTCTCCGATCGGTCCGACGCATAAATATTCCCTGTTATTATTAACACGAGAGGAGAAGGGTCAATGCAGAAGGGAAAACCATTCTCTCTGCTTTCGCTCTGAGTTTATTGTTTTTGGCTCCCGGGGGGTTCCGGACTCCATCACATTTCGGTGCTCTTCCTTATAGGGGTTGTTCTCCCAAGGCTCCGATGAGTTCGTCAACAGAGATGACGGGGAATCTGAAGATTTAAATTTATACTTCCGAGTTCCAGCCGTAATTGGGGTTCCCAGGGGAAGCAACCTAGACAAATGACACAAATAAAACTTGCCAGCCGCCTTCCAGTTTCAGCATTTTTCCCATCCCCGAAAATAAAAGCACACACCCTTTCCTTCCAAGATGTGCAGCAGCGAAAAAAAACCCCCGAGGGGTCCTCCAACCCAATTACTCTTGAGCAAAAAGCTGCTGTTGTTGTTGCTAAGGCCTGGAATGGTGGAAATCCTGCAAGGAGTTCATGGAACACTTTGAGGTGATTTCTCCTAGCTTTTGTGAAGGCTTTGCCTGGAAGAGGAATCTGGAAGGGGAGGAAAACAACACATTGTGATAGAAGGGCAGGATGATATTAGCTTTAAAAAAAAGATATTTTTTTGAAAATATGAATTTTAGAAAGTTGAAAGAAATATATTTTCTAACAACAAAAGTAGGAGAACACTATTGCTTTAGATCAGGGGTAGGGAACCTATGGCTCGGGAGCCAGATGTGGCTCTTTTCATGATTGCATCTGGCTCTCCAGAGCAGCCCGGGCCTTGGTTTCCCAGCATGCAGTGGGGAGGAGTGACGCAAATGCGCCGCGACTGCCGCTTCCGCACCGCCATCGCCACCTCTTCCTCATCCCCCGCTGCTCTCAGGCCTTGGGCCTCGGTTTCACAGCATGGAGTGGGAATTCTTCCATTATTTCCTTCCCTCCTTCCCTTTCCTTCCCTCTCTCCCTTCCTTCTTTCATCCATTCTCCCTCTTCCTTTCTTCATTTCTTCCTATTCCTTCCTTCCTTCCTCCCCCTTCACCCTTTTCTTCTCTCTTTCCTTTCCCACCCCTTTCTCCCCTTCCTTCCTTCCTTCCTTCCTTCCTTCCCTTCCTTCCTTCCTTCCTTTGTTTCTCCCCTTCACCCTTTCCTTCTCCTTCTCTCCTTCCTTTTCCCTCCCTCTTTCCCCTTCCTTCTTTCCTCTATTCTCCCTCTTCCTTCCTTCCTTCCTCTTCCTTCCTTCCTTTGTTTCTCCCCTTCACCCTTTCCTTCTCCTTCTCTCCTTCCTTTTCCCTCCCTCTCTCCCTTTCTTCTTTCCTCCATTCTCCCTCTTCCTTCCTTCCTTCCTCTTCCTTTCTTCCTTTCTCCCATTCACCCTTTCCTTCTCCTTCTCTCCTTCCTTTTCCCTCCCTCTCTCCCTTCTTTCCTCCATTCTCCCTCTTCCTTCCTTCATTTCTTCCTCTTCCTTCTTTCCTTTCTTTCTCCCCCTTCACCCTTTCCTTCTCTCCTTCCTTTTCCCTCCCTCTCTCTCCTTCCTTTTTCCTCCATTCTCCTTCTCCCTTCCTTCCGCTTTCTTCCTTCCTTTCTCCCCTTCACCCTTTCCTTCTCCTCATCCTTTCCCTCCCTCTTTCCCCTTCCTTCTTTCCTCCATTCTCCCTCTTCCTTCTTTCTTTCCTTTCTTCCTCTTCCTTCCTTCCTTTCTCCCCTTCACCCTTTCCTTCTCCTTCTCTCCTTCCTTTTTCCTCCCTCTCTCCCTTTCTTCTTTCCTCCATTCTCCCTCTTCCTTACTTCATTTCTTCCTCTTCCTTCTTTCCTTTCTTTCTCCCCCTTCACCCTTTCCTTCTCTCCTTCCTTTTCCCTCCCTCTCTCCCCTTCCTTCTTTCCTCCATTCTCTTCCTTCCTTCCTTCCTTCCTTCCTCTTCCTTCTTTCCTTCCTTTATTTCTCCCCCTTCACCCTTTCCTTCTCTTTCAGTCCCAAAATCTTGAGGCAGGTTTGGAGAACCCATTGTTGGGATGCATGAAAAGCCACAACTGAAAGCACTGAACTGAAAGCTAGGGTGTTCAGAGAGCCAGGGTGCATGTAAAGCAGGGGTAGGGAACCTATGGCTCGGGAGCCAGATGTGGCTCTTTTCATGATTGCATCTGGGTCTCCAGAGCAGCCCAGGTCTCGGTTTCCCAGCATGCAGTGGAAAACCTTTCCTTCTTTCCTTCCTTTTCCTTCCCTCTCTCCTCCATTCTCCCTCTTCCTTCCTTCCTCTCTCCCCTTCACCCTTTCCTTCTCCTTAACTCCTTCCTTTTCCCTCCCTCTCTCTCCTTCCTTCTTTCCTCCATTCTCCTTCTCCCTTCTGCTTCCTTCCTTCCTTTCTCCCCTTCACCCTTCCCTTCATCCTTTCCTCCCTCTTTCCCCTTCCTTCTTTCCTCCATTCTCCCTCTTCCTTCCTTCTTTCCTTCCTTTCTTCCTCTTCCTTCCTTCCTTTCTCCCCTTCATCCTTTCCTTCTCCTTCTCTCCTTCCTTTTCCCTCCTTCTCTCCCCTTCTTTCCTCCATTCTCCCTCCCTCTTCCTTCCTTCCTATTCTTTTTCACCAAGTCTTCCTTCTTTTTCACTTCCCACTCTCTCCCCTTCTTTCTTTTCTTCTTTTCCCTTCATTATTTTATTTTTCCTTATTCCCTTTCCTTTCTTTTCCCCACCCTTTCCTTTCCTCCCTTCTCATTTCCGTCTTTCTTTTCCCCTCCTTGTCTCTCTCCTGCTTTTCTTTTCTTCATTTTCCATAGTTCATTCTTCTTTCCTTTCTTCCTCTCCCCCTCCCTCCATTATTTCCTCTGTCTTTCTTTCTTTCCCCCTTCCTTCCATCTTCTAATATATATAATATATTTTAAGACTGAATTCAACTAAATGTGAGTCTATACGTACATATGATGAGAAAAGGATTCCCCCGGCAGAATGACGGGACGTTTCAGACCTGGCTCTGCAAAAGGCACGCTCAGGACTCAGGGAAGGAAGAGAAGATGGAAGGAAGGATGGGGAAAAAGAAAGACAAAGGAAAGAAAGGAGGGAGAGGAAGAAAGAAAAGAAGAATGGACTATTGAAAAGGAAGAAAAGCAGGAAAGAGACAGGGGGGGGAAGAAAGAAGGAAATGGGAAGGAAGAAAAGGAAAGGGAGTGAGGAAACAGTAAAATAATGAAGGGAACGGGTGGGGAAAAGAAAGGAAAGGGAATGAGGAAACAGTAAAATAATGAAGGGGAAAGCAGAAAAGAAAGAAGGGAAGAGAAGGAAGTGAAAAGGAAGGAAGGAGAAGGAAAGGAAGACGTGGGGGAAAAGAATAGAAGAAGAAGGAAGGAAGAGGGAGGGAGGACGGATGAAAGAAGGAAGGGGAGAGAGGGAGGGAAAAGGAAGGAGAGAAGGAGAAGGAAATGGTGAAGGGGGAGAAAGGAAGGAAGGAAGAGGAAGGAAGAAAGAGAATGGAGGAAAGAAGGAAGGGGAGAGAGGGAGGGAAAAGGAAGGAGAGAAGGAGAAGGAAAGGGTGAAGGGGGAGAAAGGAAGGAAAGAAGGAAGGAAGGAAGAGGGAGAATGGAGGAAAGAAGGAAGGGGAGAGAGGGAGGGAAAAGGAAGGAGAGAAGGAAAGGGTTAAAGGGGAGGAAGGAAGGAAGAGGAAGGAAGGAAGGGGGAGAATGGAGGAAAAAAGGAAGGAAGGGAGAGGGAGGGAAAAGGAAGGAGAGAAGGAGAAGGAAAGGGTGAAGGGGAGAAAGGAAGGAAGGAAGAGGAAGGAAGAGGGAGAATGGAGGAAAGAAGGAAGGGGAGAGAGGGAGGGAAAAGGAAGGAGAGAAGGAGAAGGAAAGGGTTAAAGGGGAGAAAGGAAGGAAGAGGAAGGAAGGAAGGAAGAGGGAGAATGGAGGAAAAAGGAAGGGGAGAGAGGGAGGGAAAAGGAAGGAGAGAAGGAAAGGGTGAAGGGGAGAAAGGAAGGAAGGAAGAGGAAGGAAGAGGGAGAATGGAGGAAAGAAGGAAGGGGAGAGAGGGAGGGAAAAGGAAGGAGAGAAGGAGAAGGAAAGGGTGAAAGGGGAGAAAGGAAAGAAGAGGAAGGAAGGAAGAGGGAGAATGGAGGAAAAAAGGAAGGGGAGAGAGGGAGGGAAAAGGAAGGAGAGAAGGAGAAGGAAAGGTTGAAGGGGAGAAAGGAAGGAAGGAAGAGGAAGGAAGAGGGAGAATGGAGGAAAGAAGGAAGGGGAGAGAGGGAGGGAAAAGGAAGGAGAGAAGGAGAAGGAAAGGGTTAAAGGGGAGAAAGGAAGGAAGAGGAAGGAAGGAAGAGGGAGAATGGAGGAAAAAAGGAAGGGGAGAGGGGAGGGAAAAGGAAGGAGAGAAGGAAAGGGTGAAGGGGAGAAAGGAAGGAAGGAAGAGGAAGGAAGAGGGAGAATGGAGGAAAGAAGGAAGGGGAGAGAGGAGGGAAAAGGAAGGAGAGAAGGAGAAGGAAAGGGTTAAAGGGGAGAAAGGAAGAGGAAGGAAGGAAGGAAGGAAGAGGGAGAATGGAGGAAAAAAAGGAAGGGGAGAGAGGGAGGGAAAAGGAAGGAGAGAAGGAGAAGGAAAGGGTTAAAGGGGAGAAAGGAAGGAAGAGGAAGGAAGGAAGAGGGAGAATGGAGGAAAGAAGGAAGGGGAGAGAGGGAGGGAAAAGGAAGGAGAGAAGGAGAAGGAAAGGGTGAAGGGGGAGAAAGGAAGGAAGGTACATTTGCATCACTCCTCCCTGCTGCCTGCTGGGAAACCGACGCCCGGGCTGCTCTGGAGAGCCAGATGCAATCATGAAAAGAGCCACACCTGGCTCCCGAGCCATAGGTTCCCTACCCCTGGCCTAACTGTAGATTTCCTTCCTCTGAATCCAACACTGACTTCGAAATGAGTAGCCATTTCTGATGATTCAAAATGAACAGGCTGTACATCAAACGCCTTTGCATATGTCATTTGTGGAGGTCTTTCCTCAGAGCAGCTTTTCTAGTCCTCCTCTTGGGTGCCATCATGGTTCTTCTGCCAATCTGTAGGAGGCCAACACCTATTTAGGATTGATTTCCCAGCAGAGGAGAAAATAGAGACACGGAACCGATGCTTTGGCAGGGAAGCTGGGATTCTGGTGTGAAAACGATTGGTCACATGATACCACTTTGCTAGTATTTAATAGCATAGCTATCTGATGGAGATCGGTATGACATATCGTCTGGTTGTTCCAATACAATAAGGTGGCCTCCCTATCTTGAAACTTTGTAATGCACAGAATTATTATCTATTGCTCCCCAACCACTGAAATAACAAGACCACACAACATTGTGGGATAAATAAGGGCAATTTTATTAATTTCACTTATTTAACTTTTCTGTGGCCTGCAAACCAGTTCTTAAGGGGTATGAACTTGGTGTGGAATAAGCGGAGACAGTGGTCATTCAAGACCTACTCCTACTCCCGGCTTTGCCGCGCCTCAGCCAATCAGGAAGCCAGAGCTGCTTCGGGCTCTCGCCCAATGAGAGTGAAGGAGGCAGTCCAAGCAGGAAACAATGAACCCCGCTGCACTACAGTCTCCCTACCTGAGCTAGCCGAGGTGGTCTCGAGCCTGGTGTTGGAGTCCCAACTGCTCTTAGTTCAATCTACATGAAGCCGCTGGGGGAGGTCATCCGGAGTTTCGGAGTGTGGTGTCATCTGTATGCAGATGATGTCCAACTCTGTCACTCCTTCCCACCTCCTACTAAGGAGGCTGTTTTGGTCCTGAACCGGTGCTTGGCCGCTGTGTCGGACTGGATTAGGGCGAACAAATTGAAACTGAATCCAGACAAGACAGAGGCACTCCTGGTCAGTCGAAAGGCCGAACAGGGCATAGGGTTACAGCCTGAGTTAGATGGGGGTTACACTCCCTGAAGACGCAGATTCGCAGTTTGGGTGTGATCCTGGATTCATCGCTGAGCTTGGAACCCCAAGTTTCGGCGGTGACCAGGGGAGCATTTGCACAGTTAAAACTTGTGCGCCAGCTGCGCCCGTACCTTGGGAAGTCTGACTTGGCCACGGTGGTCCACGCTCTGGTTACATCCCGTATAGATTACTGCAATGCTCTCTACGTGGGGTTGCCTTTGAAGACTGTTCGGAAGCTGCAACTAGTCCAACGGACAGCAGCCAGGTTGATAACAGGAGCGCCATTCAGAGAGCGTACAACTCCCCTGTTGTGCCAGCTCCACTGGCTGCCAGTTTGCTACCGGGCACAATTCAAAGTGCTGGCTTTAGCCTTTAAATTCCTAAATGGTTCGGGTCCAACTTACCTGTCCGAACGCATCTCTCCCTATGAACCATCGAGATGTTTAAGATCATCTGGAGAGGCCCTGCTCTCGGTCCCGCCTTCTTCGCAGGCGCGACTGGTGGGGACGAGAGACAGGGCCTTTTCAGTGGTGGCTCCTCAGCTTTGGAACACCCTCCCTAGAGACATCAGATCGGCCCCCTCCCTCCTGACATTTCGCAAGAAAGTCAAGACCTGGCTATTTGAGCAGGCATTTGCTGATGAAATATAACGGTTTAATTAGATATATGGAATGATGACGATGTGACGGAAACTGATTTCAATGTGACGCTGAGACTGCAATTGTATGTTTTTAATTGTTAATTCGTTGTTATATGGTTATTTTTTTTGGTTTCTTTGCTTGTGTTGTATTGAGGACAGAGACTGCCTTGTGTAAACTGTCCCGAGGCACCTTCGGGCTGAGAGGGGCAGTATAGAAATGTGACAAATAAATAAATAAAATAAATTAAATGACTAAATGTTTGTCCAAGTGCCGGTGATTGCTTCTGAGAGTCCTCAAGCTAGCTTTTAGTATTGTCCCAAGTGAAGGAAATAAATATTTTGGTCTGGCGTGGTTGCCAGACCCCAGTAGTCCTTTTAATCCTAGATATGGATCTATTGATGTTATCTTGTCTTTGGTTTCGGCTAAGAGGATGAAAGCAATTTGTGAGTCAGATAGGAAATCCAAAACCTCCCGAAGGCAGAATGTCTTCTTTGTGAGGAATGACCAAATCACCATGGGGCACGTCCTCCAGATGGGCCAGCTCCGATGTCTGAACGTGTGTGCCCAAAGGACATATCCTTCAAATGGTCCGACTCTGAAGTTTGAAGGATCGTCCATTGTTATTGTCCATGCAAGTGTTCTTGATAAGTCCTTTGTGTTTAGGGGATTAGCTGGCCCAGGAAATGAGAGATTCATTTCATCTATTATATAAATGGGTTCACCTCATGTGATGTATACCTCAAACAAAGAAACCATACAACGCAGAAACACAATACTTGCCAACAGACATAGGCCTCAAGCAAGGTACGTTTGTAGCAAAGAAACTCTCCCCCCCCCAAAACCTAAAAGGCCCCCAAAACAACGAAAAAAATAAAACTACATTTACCAGCATCCTCCGGGGCAGCCACAGACTCACCCAGCCTCTACATTCTAAACATGCTTGGCTGCCAATACCGGCGGATTTGCATAACTGCTGCACTGGCCAGCCAACATGAAAATTCGATCCATAATAAACTGCCAAAACAGAATAAGGAAAAGGCCTGAGCCAATCCCCAACACAAACACCCAAATCACTTCCAACCTAAAATTTACACCCCAAAAAATCACAGACCACGCCCAAAATTGACAGTAAGGCTTCATTAACTAGATTTCCCTAACTAGCCCTCACTTACTGGGAAGCTGTTTACGCCTAAATTGACAGTAAGACTTCATTAACTTGATTTCCCTAACTAGCCCTCACTTACTGGGAAGCTGTTTACGCTCTGAATTGACAGTAAGACTTCATTAACTTGATTTCCCTAACTAGCCCTCACTTACTGGGAAGCTGTTTACGCCTAAATTGACAGTAAGACTTCATTAACTTGATTTCCTAACTAGCCCTCACTTACTGGGAAGCTGTTTACGCCTGAATTGACAGTAAGACTTCATTAACTTGATTTCCCTAACTAGCCCTCACTTACTGGGAAGCTGTTTACGCTCTAAATTGACAGTAAGACTTCATTAACTTGATTTCCCTAACTAGCCCTCACTTACTGGGAAGCTGTTTACGCTCTAAATTGACAGTAAGACTTCATTAACTAGATTTCCCTAACTAGCCCTCACTTACTGGGAAGCTGTTTACGCTCTGAATTGACAGTAAGACTTCATTAACTTGATTCTCCCGACTAGGCCTCAGCTCATTGGACATTGTGTATGGCCTGAATTGACAGTAAGGCTTCATTAACTTGCTGTTCCTGACTAGGCCTCAGCTCATGGGACATTGTGTATGGCCTGAATTGACAGTAAGGCTTCATTAACTTGCTGTTTCTAACTAGGCCTCAGCTCATTGGACATTGTGTATGGCCTGAATTGACAGTAAGGCCTCATTAACTTGCTGTTCCTGACTAGGCCTCAGCTCATTGGACATTGTGTATGGCCTGAATTGACAGTAAGGCTTCATTAACTTGCTGTTCCTGACTAGGCCTCAGCTCATTGGACATTGTGTATGGCCTGAATTGACAGTAAGGCTTCATTAACTTGATTCTCCCGACTAGGCCTCAGCTCATTGGACATTGTGTATGGCCTGAATTGACAGTAAGGCTTCATTAACTTGCTGTTCCTGACTAGGCCTCAGCTCATTGGACATTGTGTATGGCCTGAATTGACAGTAAGGCTTCATTAACTTGCTGTTTCTAACTAGGCCTCAGCTCATTGGACATTGTGTATGGCCTGAATTGACAGTAAGGCTTCATTAACTTGATTCTCCCGACTAGGCCTCAGCTCATTGGACATTGTGTATGGCCTGAATTGACAGTAAGGCTTCATTAACTTGCTGTTCCTGACTAGGCCTCAGCTCATTGGACATTGTGTATGGCCTGAATTGACAGTAAGGCTTCATTAACTTGCTGTTCCTGACTAGCCCTCAGCTCATTGGACATTGTGTATGGCCTGAATTGACAGTAAGGCTTCATTAACTTGCTGTTCCTGACTAGGCCTCAGCTCATGGGACATTGTGTATGGCCTGAATTGACAGTAAGGCTTCATTAACTTGCTGTTCCTAACTAGGCCTCAGCTCATGGGACATTATGTATGGCCTGAATTTACAGTAACCTACCTTGGCACACAGAACCCCGACCATGCATGATGGGACTTGAAGTAACACCATGGAAAATGGGATTTGTAGTACTTCAAAACCCATCATTCCCCACAGACCACTGTGGCCCAGAACCAAGACCAATAAAGACCCAACTTGGCACACCATGCCCCCCATGACCCACACTCCATCCAACTGCAGTTTAGAGGAGGGCACACCGTGGATGATTGAACTTTCTTGCATCTCCTAAAAAGGGCACAGCAACGCGTGCCGGGTACAGCTAGTATTTTCATATAGGAACACAGGGAAGGGGAAAGTATACAGGGAATACATTCATATAGGAGGGAAATAGGAACCATATCATCTCATATCAGCCCATCCTATCCACCAGAGTCCATTAGAATTCATAAATCATGAGAAGAGTCCGTGGAATTTGAAAGGAGAAAGTTCCCAAAAGTTTCTGAAAGCCCTTCAAAAGTAGGCAAAAGTCCATAAAAGTTCATGAAAGTTCATAAAGTGTGGGTTACAGGGCCATTGCCATGTGGGGCCGTGGGGCCATGGGAAGAGCCTTAGGTTCCCACGTGGGGGAGAGATAGGGGATTATGGGATCATTCCAGCCTGGTGTCCTTGATAAAACTATGAATTCCTTGGTTTTGAACTCTATTTTACAGCAGGGACCGGGAACCTTTTAGACTCAGAGAGCCATGAAAGCAAAATATTTGGAAATGTATTTCAGTGAGAGCCATATAATATATATATAATATATTTTAAGACTGAATTCAACTAAATGTGAGTATATACGTACATACTATAAGAAAAGGATTCCGCCGGTGAAATGACAGGACACTTCAGACCTAGCTCTGCAAAAGGCATGCTCAGGACTCTGGGAAGGAAGAGAAGGCGGAAGGAAGGAAAGAAGGAAGGAAGGAAGAAAGTCAGAGGAAATAAAGGAGAGAGGGGAGAGGAAGAAAGAAAAGAAGAGCGAACTATGGAAAAGGAAGAAAAGAAAAGCAGGAGAGAGACAAGGAGGGGAAAAGAAAGAAGGAAATGGGAAGAGAGGAAAGGAAAAGGTGGGGGGAAGAAAGGAAATGGAGTGAGGAAAAAGTAAAATAATGAAGGGAAAAGAATAAAAGAAAGAAGGAGAGAGAGGGAAGTGAAAAGAAAGGAAGGAAAGAAAGAAAGACTTGGGGAAAAGAATAGAAGAGGAATGAAGGAAGAAAGGAAGGAAGGAAGGGGGAGGGAGAATGGAGGAAAGAAGGAAGGGGAGAGAGGGAGGGAAAAGGAAGGAGAGGAGGAAAGTGTGAAGGGGAGAAAGAAAGGAAGGAAGAGGAATGGAGGAAAGAAGGAAGGGGAGAGAGAATGGAGGGAAAAGGAAGGAGAGAAGGAAAGAGTGAAGGGGAGAAAGAAACAAAGGAAGAGAGATGGAGGAAAGAAGGAAGGGGAGAGAGGGAGGGGAAAGGAAGGAAAAAAGGAGAAGGAAAGGGTGAAGGGGAGAAAAAAGGAAGGAAGGAAGAAGGAAGAGGGAGAATGGAGGAAAGAAGGAAGGGGAAAGAGGGAGGGAAAAGGAAGGAAGGAAGGAAGGAAGGAAGAGGGAGACTGGAGGAAAGAAGGAATGGGAGAGAGGGAGGGAAATGGAAGGAGAGAAGGAGAAGGAAAGGGTGAAGGGGAGAAAAAAGGAAGGAAGAAGAAAGAAGAGGGAGAATGGAGGAAAGAAGGAAGGGGAGAGAGGGAGGGAAAAGGAAGGAGAGAAGGAAAGAAGGAAAAGGAAGGAAGAAGGGAAGAAAGAAAGAAGGAAGGAAGAGGAAAAGGAAGGAAAGAAGGAAAGGGGTGAGAGGGAGGGAAAAGGAAGGAAAGAAGGAAAGGAAAGGGTGAAGGGGGGAAAAAGGAAGGAAAGAAGAAGGAAGAGGGAGAAAAAAGGAAGGAAAGAAGGAAGGGGAGAGAGGGAGGGAAATGGAAGGAGAGAAGGAAAGAATGGAAGAGGAAGGAGGTGTTGTACTGTAGACCTGAAGGGTCCCTCAGTAAACCACTTGAGACCAGCCGTGATTAAATGCTTTATTTAGAATAAGTAAAAAGGTTAAAGAGAAAAGGTAAAAATATAGTCCATAGATGCTTCCGGCATCAAAGTATTGCAAAGCAATAGTCCAAAAGTAAAACAGGATCACAAAGGTCTTGTTGCCCCAATGGGCTAAATCCAGGGATAAGTTCTTGGCACAAAGACTTGGCAAACAGAGTCCAAAGGCTGGAAGGCCCAATGGCCCAGGCAAGGTTCCGTGAAGACTTGGCTTGAAGCTGAACGTTGGCAAGAGATGTCTTACAGTTCTGAGTCTGAACTTAAATAGGTCTACAAGGCTTTGATCCTTACGACGCAAAGGTGCGTCGTAATTGGTTCTCATGAACAGATCCCCGGCTGGGCTTTCTCATGCCTCCCGCATCAGAATGGTATGTCAGCTCATAAGAACATAAGAACATAAGAAGAGCCATGCTGAATCGGACCTCAGCCCATCTAGTCCAGCATTCTGTATCACACAGTGGCCCACCAGTTGTACACGGGGATCTCGAGCAGAAGGGAGGGCAAAACCCTGACCTGCTCCCGACCCCCCACAACCAGTACCCGGGGAAATCCTGCCTACCTCAACCAACTCCGAGGTGGCACTTGAATGTCCTTTTCAGTAACTACCAATACACTTGGTATCCATGAATCTGTCTAATCCTGCCTTGAAGTTGTTCATTAGGGCTTGCACCTGGAAGGACGGGAGATAACCCGTCTCCGCTTTTCCCTCGTCTCTTATCGGCCCGGGATGTAGCTAGGCAGCGCCTGTCCTTGAACGCTGGTTGAACTAGAGGCCTCTGCAGAAGCTTGCTTTCAGGCCTCTCTGAGGCTTTGGAATTAACATGGCGTGAGTCTTGCTGAGGGTTAGAGTCAGGCTGGGGCGTGACAGGAGGGAGGAAAGAAGGAAGGGGAGAGAGGGAGGGAAAAGGAAGGAGATAAGGTAAGGGTGAAGGGGAGAAAGGAAGGAAGGGAGAAGAAGGAAGAGGGAGAATGGTGGAAAGAAGGAAGAGGAGAGAGGGAGGGAAAAGGAAGGAGAGAAGGAAAGAATGAAAGAGGAAGGGAGGAGGGAGGAAAGAAGGAAGGGGAGAGAGGGAGGGAAAAGGAAGGAGATAAGGTAAGGGGAGAAAGGAAGGAAGGGAGAAGAAGGAAGAGGGAGAATGGTGGAAAGAAGGAAGGAGGGAGAAGAAGGAAGAGGGAGAATGGTGGAAAGAAGGAAGAGGAGAGAGGGAGGGAAAAGGAAGGAGAGAAGGAAAGAATGAAAGAGGAAGGGAGGAGGGAGGAAAGAAGGAAGGGGAGAGAGGGAGGGAAAAGGAAGGAGATAAGGTAAGGGTGAAGGGGAGAAAGGAAGGAAGGGAGAAGAAGGAAGAGGGAGAATGGTGGAAAGAAGGAAGAGGAGAGAGGGAGAGAAAGGAAGGAGAGAAGGAAAGAATGAAAGAGGAAGGGAGGAGGGAGGAAAGAAGGAAGGGAGAGAGGGAGGGAAAAGGGAAGGAGATAAGGTAAGGGTGAAGGGGAGAAAGGAAGGAAGGGAGAAGAAGGAAGAGGAAGAATGGTGGAAAGAAGGAAGAGGAGAGAGGGAGGGAAAAGGAAGGAGGGAAGGAAAGAATGAAAGAGGAAGGGAGGAGGGAGGAAAGAAGGAAGGGGAGAGAGGGAGGGAAAAGGAAGGAGATAAGGTAAGGGTGAAGGGGAGAAAGGAAGGAAGGGAGAAGAAGGAAGAGGGAGAATGGTGGAAAGAAGGAAGAGGAGAGAGGGAGGGAAAAGGAAGGAGAGAAGGAAAGAATGAAAGAGGAGGGAGGAAAGAAGGAAGGGGAGAGAGGGAGGGAAAAGGAAGGAGAGAAGGAAAGAATGAAAGAGGAAGGGAGGAGGGAGGAAAGAAGGAAGGGGAGAGAGGGAGGGAAAAGGATGGAGATAAGGTAAGGGTGAAGGGGAGAAAGGAAGGAAGGGAGAAGAAGGAAGAGGGAGAATGGTGGAAAGAAGGAAGAGGAGGGAGGGAAAAGGAAGGAGAGAAGGAAAGAATGAAAGAGGAAGGGAGGAGGGAGGAAAGAAGAAGGGGAGAGAGGGAGGGAAAAGGAAGGGGAGAAGGAAAGAATGGAAGGGGAAGGAAGGAAGGAAGGAAGGAAGAGAAATGGAGGAAAGAAGGAATGGGAGAGCCAGATGCAATCATGAAAAGAGCCACATCTGGCTCTTTGAGCCATAGGTTCCCTACCCCTAAGAACATAAGAACATAAGAAGAGCCATGCTGAATCGGGCCTCAGCCCATCTAGTCCAGCATTCTGTGTCACTCAGTGGCCCACTAGTTGTACACAGGGATCTCTAGCAGAAAGGAGGGCAAAACCCTCACCTGCTCCCGACCCCCCACAACCAGTACCCGGGGAAAATCCTGCCTGCCTCCATCAACACACAGGTGGCACTTGGATGTCCCCTGTTTTACAGAGTCCTGGGGGGGGGGGGGGGTGCCACCTCGGATATCATTTCCTTCCTCTTTTTCTTCCACCTTTGGATCCGAGACCTTTGATAAAGGAGATCTATGGCTCTATTTCAAAAATGCATTGACTGCCAGTGGTGTGGTGGCGTCCAGGGATGCAAGGTAAAGATGACTGTTGAACTGCTGCCATCTCAGATGGCGCCAGATGCTTCTTGGATCATGGCTGAAGCGGAATTGGCTAATTCGGGGCTCTGTGGTTTGAGACAGCATCCCAATTATTTCCAATTACAAGACAGAGATGACAGCTGCTGCTAATGGATGCTTCCCCGGGTAGGCGATGGAGATTTTCTTCTGCAACACTAACTTCAGAGACAGGAAGCAATGTAGGTTAGAAGGTTTCCTTACACGTCCATCTGTATTTATAATTTCAAGTGTACAGGCAGTTGTGGACATATATTCACCTACCTTAAGAGCACCATAAAGTTTGAAACAGATTCACTCAAGAGGAAACGAGGCAGGTTTTTCTAAGCAGTCGTGATTGAAAACTCGTCCAAGGTTCTCCTGTTGCCATGGGTAGCATGTAATTAATTCATTTGATTTCTTGATTTGACGGCGGAGATTTTTTTTTTTGCAATGGTAGCTTCAGAGACAGAAAGCTATGAAGGCTACAGGAAGGGAGCAGGCCCGGATTACCCATGGCCAGACGAGGCCATGGCCTCGGGCGGCGGGTTTTGGGGCAGCGGCCGCCCCGAAAAAAACCGCCCCCTCGCAGCTTTTCCCTTGCCCTCTCCCGAGAGAGTCAGGAGAGGGCGGGGGAGAGCGCTGCAAGGGGCGGGGGAGGGAATGGCGCACTCCCTCGCCTGGGCCGCCCCCTTGCAAAGGAAGGAGGCGGCGAGGAGGAGGAAGGGAAGCTCCACCCCACCGGCGGGCATGCATGCATGCGCACGCACGCACGCCAGCGGGCTTCCCCTTCCTCCTCCTGGCCGCCTCCTTCCTTTGCAGGCAGGGGGCAGCCCAGGCAGCGAGGAGGCCCCCAGGGGCGGGACTTCCCGGGATTAAGGTCTTCGCCCTCCCATAGGCCAAGAGGAGATGCCCCCACACGGCACGCCCGCCCAGGGCATGGAAGCCACACCCCAGGGCGCGGAAAGCCACGCCCCAGGCTTTCCGCACCACCGCCTCCTCCCATAACCGGAAGGAGGGCCCGAGGAGGTGGAAGCCACACGGCACTGGCCCCAAGGCTTCCGTCCACCTCGCCTGGCATTCCTTTCGGTCGCGGGAGGAGCCAGGAGGAGGTGGACGGAAGGCGCGCAGCACCGTGGGGCTTCCGTTAGCCACCTCCTCCACCTCCCACAACCGAAAGGAAGGCACGAGGAGGAGGAAGGAAAGTCCCGCCCTCCTCTTCGCGCCCTCCTTTTGGTCACGGGAGGTAGAGGAGGCGGTGGACGGAAACCCCACGGTGCCGCACGCCTTCCGTCCACCTCCTCCTGGCTCCTCCCGCAACTGAAAGGAAGGCGCGAGGTGGACGGAAGCCTTGGAGCCGGTGCCGCGTGGCTTCCGTCCATCTCCTCGGGCCCTCCTTCCGGTTATGGGAGGAGGCGGTGGTGCGGAAAGCCTGGGGGCGTGGCTTTCCGCGCCCTGGGGGTATGGCTTTCCATGCCCTGGGGGGGGGGGGCGGCGCGGGGCGTCTTGGCCTCGGGCGGCCGAAGACCTTAATCCGGGCCTGGAAGGGAGAGGGTGTCAATTCTTTCCTTATATCCCCAGACATTATTTATGGACTAGCTTGGGGACCCGGCGGTGCCCGGGTTATTTGAGGAAGGCATTGTGTGCCATAGTTCGTCATTGCTGTGGGCCACAGTGCTCTAAGGAAGTGAATTAAAGTACTGCAAGTCCCATCATCCATGGTCCATCCTTTCTCAAACTGCACCAGGATGTAGGGTGCATCTTGGGGGGGGGGGGGGGTCTGTGTGCCAAGTTTGGTCTTGTTTTGTCATTGTTGGAGCCCCAGTCAGGAAAATCAAGTTGAGGAAGCCTAACAATATCCCATGAGCTGAGGCCTAGTCAGGAAAATCAAATTAAGGAAGCCTTGTTGTCAATTTTGGGCCTGGTCTATGATTTATAGGGGCTGCAGTGTTGTTTGGGAAGTGAATGAGGTGAAGGTACTGCAAATCCCATCATTCGTGGCCCATCCTGCCCTAAACCACACCAGGTTGTGAAGTGGGCCATTGGCCCTTGTTTTCCATGTTTGGTCCTGATCCGTCATTGCTGTGGGCCGCAGTGGCTGACTGCCTGAGGCCTTTTGCTTTCCCTATGAGTCACCTTAGAAGTGTATTGGGTGAAGGTACTGAACATTCCATTTCCATCAGAAAAAACTGTCAACTGGCTAACTTCAACTCCAGCCATTTATGCCTGCCTCAGGTCCTTTCCTCTCCTCTCTGTGCCGTGTTGGAATGTTGGGAGGCTGGCCAGTCACAGCCATTTATGCAAATAAGCCCACAGTTGCAGCCAATCGAAACGCTGGCCCATATTCGCTCAGTCGCACCACTGACCCACCGCCCGCAAACACTGACTTTTATTATATACATAGTAGGGTTGGGTTTTCGGATGAAGAAATTATATTAGTTTGTATTAGATCCATTCAAAATGCTAATTTTGAGCTTTACCGCACTTCTCCCGCCAAACCGGAAGTGGACTTTGTTTACCGCACTTCGTGGGCCCAAACGTTCTTTATTATTGTAATTATTTTGGATGTTCCTCTAACAGGAAAATTATCTCCTCCAAAATAGCTTTCCAGACATTACTCACAGTCATATCAGGGCCTTTGCATGGTCGGAACCTAATTTAAGTGAAAGGCCTTCCTCTAGGAAGTGAAAAAGCAACCGAAACCATAGAGAACCACAGCAGCTTGGAGGACTGAGAGGAAAAAAGCCATTTAATTCCCCAGGAAATTAGGCTAGATTCCCCAGGCATTTTATAATAATAATAATAATAGGTCCCAGCGAATTGCACTCCAGAGAAGAAGGGAAATGTCGCCCTTGATTTGCCTGTGCTTAAAACAATGTCAGTCCTGTTTCCCTGCTTTGGACAATTTAGAACTAATTACAAAATTTTGTAAGTGATAACATATCAAATAAGAATTTTTTTTGAATTTTTTTTGTACGTCATTACGTTAAGCATCAACCCCCCATTTTTTTAGAACCATGATTTTGGGTTCTAAACCAACCCTAATACATAGATATAGTGTGATATAGCGATGTTACTGAACGATTTAGGACAGCCTGGCCCTTAGAGGGCAGAGGCCCAGAAGTACCCCTAAAACGAGGATTTTTAGCAGAACCTCTGGTGAAGTTTTAAAAGCAAATAAAAATCCCTTTCCCAAATGATCTCACCAAAGAAGTCCGGAAGAAGGTGCCACTGAAGCTTTTATTCTTGTCAGCCGAGAAGGATGACCACTGCAGTTTCCTTGTCGCAAATCAGTCATAAATTTACATTCAAACATATGCTATTTTTATACACTTTACAGAACGGTCAAATTCAAACTTTCCCGCCCCTGCACGCTGTAGGCTTCATGATGATTGGTTGGAACCTTGGAAGCCAGCTGTAGCGGGAACCAATCGCAAATCAGCGCCGCTTTTGTCCTGGCGAATGGGAAGCAAGGGACAGGAATGTGTTCAAAACAAAGAGCAGCTGGAGTTTTCTTGATTAGATCATGTCCATATGTTAATGAAGATCCGAGGCTTTGACCTTTCGGGCTAAATGATTTCTTTTGTTCTTGGTGAGAAACAGGAATTGTCCTTAACGACCCTTCCTTGTTGACAAAGGGCCACATGCAGATTCTATCCATGAGAAGTTTCAGCTTTCTGGATGGTAAACAAATGAAATAATTGTAGCTATGTGCTGGTTTCCGAGGCCAGTAGTGACAGCCGATTGTGAAATAAGAAATATTGTTATGCCATACGTTCTATAAACACGGGATGAGGCTAATCTCAGAGGATCCAGCGTTTATGGAACAAAGGGGGTCTTTCAAAAATGGGGAGAAGGAAGAGAACCTTCTCCAAACCAGGAAGAGTCCTCTGTCATGCAAATTGTTTCAATGATTGGGTTAAGGGTGCAGCCAGGAATGTGGTTTCATCCTGATCTCAAAACAACAGCTGGGTCTTTCACAAACATGTAGCATTCCTTCATATTATTTTACACATGGGGAGGGGGAAAACATGCAGGAAAATTACATAGGAGGGTTTCAGGGGAATATCACCAATATCTCATAATTATTTCATATGCAAGGGGTGGAAAGAAAGTCCATATGATCTTGAAAAGCATCAAATCCATATCCTTTGGGGAAAGTCCATCTGTGTCCTTGGGAAAACTATAAGACAAAAGTCCTTTTTGCTAATAGGCAGAGGAGAGTCCAAACAGACGCAAGTCCTTGGAAAATTGTCTCCCAAACCGCTCAGGGCTTGCCCCTGTTGGCCTGTCCACATGCAACTCCATGCACAAAGAGTCCATGGCTTCAGGTTAAGTGAGGCAAGAAAACAGAGAGGTAGAAATGGCTGGAGGTCTTTTGATGCCAAATCCCAGTCTTTGGTGCTAGAGATGCCAGACCACACGTGCAGGAACGTTGGAACTCCCTGCTGCAGGTCAAACCACTTAGGATGCAGATGGGCTCTTTCTGGGGCTCGCCTTCACCGAAGTTCATGTTGGAGTGAGGGTGCAGCTTAACTGTAAAATTAATGCAGTTTTGAACTGCATTGACTGAAAGTTATGGAATCATGAGAGCTGTAGTTTTACAAGGTCTTCAGCCTTTTCTGACCAAGTACACTGATGACGATTGCACTTTCCCTCGGCTCTTCCAAGTAATCATTCCACTTACTCTGAGGCCGAACCCAGTTTCAAATTGGCCAGCCAGGGTGTGGTGAAGTCATATTTATTTGTTAGAGGTTTAACGGAAACTCCTTGGAGGTTCCACAAGCTAATCTCTCCGTTAACCCTTTAAGGGTTTGTCAAATTTTACCCTTACAATTTTTACACACACACACACACACACATATACGTGTGTGTGTGTGTGTGTGTGTGTAAATTGAAAGGGTAAAATTTGACAAACCCTTAAAGGGTTAACGGAGAGATTAGCTTGTAGAACCTCCAAGGAGTTTCCGTTACCGTGGAAACAGGAGGCGGAGCCTGCAAGTAGCTTTAAAATCTTTGGATTCAAACTTCTACAGTTGGTTGTTGACAGTGAAAGCTGAAGGGTGTGTGGAGAATTAGGGAGTCTGTTTTAGCCAGCTATCATCAGTTTTAAAAGGACTCTGACTCTACTCTGAGAGAGAGAGAGAGTTGAAGTAAAGGCTGACTCTACTCTGAGAGAGAGAGGAGTAGTAAAGCTGTGTTTGAACTGCCAGTAGAGAAGTTGGTTTTAAGGACCAGCAGAGGGTAAAAACTGCTGAGTTATTGGTTTTGCGAGTGCAGCTATACAGTAGCGAGTTGTATCTCCATGGTTAGTGTATTGTAACCTTAAGATTTTTACCTCTTAGAAGATATTGTAACCACCTAAGCTTTGAAATCTGAAACCTTCATGTTGAAGGAGTCGTAGGTGTTGGCGATAGGTGACCCATGTTTCAGACCCATAGAGGAGAATAGACAGTATGATAGCTCTGCACACACTGATTTCTGAGGTGTTTGTTACTCCAGGCTCTTTTGTGAAGCCTTCCAAATGCACTCAGGTGTGATCTATCTCTTCGTCAGTCTTGGCGTCTGAAGAGATGATGCTTCCCAGGGAGGTGAACTGCTGAACGGACTTAAGCACAGATGTGCCTATGCTGACGTGGGGATGATGGTGTTGCGGGCTGGTAGAGGACTTCCATTTTCTTCAGGCTGACTGCTCTGCAGCTGTTGCAAAGCAGGAAGTTAGGTGCTGCAGAGCTGCTTCTGAATGGGCGACAAGGGCAGCATCGTCAGCAAAAAGCAGCTCACAGACTAGATAGTTTAGAGTCTTAGTGCGAGCCCTCAGATGGCTTAAGTAGGTCGGCATTAATTAATTAATTAATTAAGATACATAAGTAGGTCTGCATTAATTCTATTGTGGAGATGCACCCTTAGCTACATGACTAAAGGTTGTTTTGAAACTAAGTAGGGTGTCTAGAATTCCATCTGAAATCAATACATAAATATCCAGAAGGTAGACATCCCATGATTACGACACGATTGCATCCATTTCCTTAATTTTGTTTCACTATAATTGCTTGATGAAGAAGCCTATGTAGCTTCAAAAACTAACGTGATCTGCATCCTTTGGTTGGATCAATGGAGATATCATCGGAGGATGGATATTTAGGTTTGCTAATTCTGCAGTATTCTCCAACCTGTTAGAAGAAAGAGGAACATGGATGAGTAACCAAGCAAATGCCTGAAAGGGAGATGTTCAATCCTCTGGATCTCTGGGTTGGTTTGAGAAAGTCTCATGCTTAGGAAACCAGGGGTAGGGAACCTATGGCTCGGGAGCCAGATGTGGCTCTTTTCATTATGCATCTGGCTCTCCCATTCCTTCTTTCCTCCATTTTCCCCCTTCCTTCCTTCCTTCCTTCCTTCCTTCCTTCCTTCCTTCCTTCCTTCCTTCCTTCCTTCCTTCCTTTTCCATTCTTTCCTTCTCTCCTTCCTTTTCCCTCCCTCTCTCCCCTTCCTTCTTTCCTCCCTCCCTCCTTCCTCTTCCATTCTTTCCTTCTCTCCTTCCTTTTCCCTCCCTCTCTCCCCTTCCTTCTTTCCACCATTCTCCCTCTTCCTTCCTTCCTGCCTTCCTTCCTTCCTTCCTTCCTTCCTTCCTTCCTTCCTTCCTTCCTTCCTCTTCCATTATTTCTTTCTCTCCTTCCTTTTCCCTCTCTCTCCAATTCCTTCTTTCCTCCATTCTCTCTCTTCCTTCCTTCCTATTCCATTCTTTCCTTCTCTCCTTCCTTTTCCCTCCCTCTCTCCCATTCCTTCTTTCCTCCATTCTCCCTCTTCCTTCCTTCCTCTTCCATTCTTTCCTTCTCTCCTTCCTTTTCCCTCCCTCTCTCCCCTTCCTTCTTTCCTCCATTCTCCCTCTTCCTTCCTTCCTCTTCCATTCTTTCCTTCTCTCCTTCCTTTTCCCTCCCTCTCTCCCCTTCCTTCTTTCCTCCATTCCCCCTCTTCCTTCCTTCCTCTTCCATTATTTCTTTCTCTCCTTCCTTTTCCCTCTCTCTCTCCCATTCCTTCTTTCCTCCATTCTCCCTCTTCCTTCCTTCCTCTTCCATTCTTTCCTTCTCTCCTTCCTTTTCCCTCCCTCTCTCCCCTTCCTTCTTTCCACCATTCTCCCTCTTCCTTCCTACCTCTTCCATTCTTTCCTTCTCTCCTTCCTTTTCCTTTTCCCTCTCTCTCTCCCATTCCTTCTTTCCTCCATTCTCCCTCTTCCTTCCTTCCTTCCTTCCTCCATTATTTCCTTCTCTCCTTTTCCTTTCCCCTCCCTCTCTCCCCTTCCTTCTTTCCTCTTCCTTCCTTCCTCTTCTATTCTTTTCCCTGAAGTCTTCCTTTCATTCTCCTTCCTTTTTTTCACTTCCCTCTCTCCCTCTTCTTTCTTTTCTTCTTTTCCCTTCATTATTTTACTTTTTCCTCACTCCCTTTCCTTTCTTCCCTTCCCATTTCCTTCTTTCTTTTCCCCTCCTTGTCTCTCTCCTGCTTTTCTTTTCTTCCTTTTCCATAGTTTGTTTTTTCTTTCTTCCTCTCCCCCTCCCTCCTTTATTTCCTCTATCTTTCTTTCTTTCTTTCCCCCTTCCTTCCTTCCTTCCACCTTCTCTTCCTTCCCAGAGTCCTGAGCATGCTTTTTTCCAGAGCCAGGTCTGAAGTGTCCCCTCATTCTGCCGGGGGAATCCTTTTCTTATAGTATGTATGTATATACTCACATTTAGTTGAATTCAGTCTTAAAATATATCTATTATATAAATGGGTTCACGTCATGTGATGTATACCTCAAACAAAGAAACCTTACAACACAGAGACACCAAACTTGCCAACAGAAATAGGCCTCAAGCAAGGTATGTTTGTTAACTAGCCCAAACACTTACTGGGAAGCTGTTTATGCTCTAAATTGACAGTAAGGCTTCATTAACCTGATTTCCCTAACTAGGCCTCACTTACTGGGAAGCTGTTTACGCTCTGAGGGACAGTAAGGCTTCATTAATCATTTCATTCTCCCAACTTTTCAGCTCATTGGACATTGTGTATGGCCTGAATTGATATATATTCATTAACATGCTGTTCTAACTAGGCCTCAGCTCATGGGACATTGTGTATGGCCTGACTTACAGTAACCTGGTTTGGCAGGGCTGACCTGGGATGGGAGAGGGTCTACCCTAGCAAACCTTTTGTATTGTTATCCCAATAACCCCCATTACTGTGGGATATAATGAGAATGGTGATCAGATCATTATATGAATAAACATAACAGTTTAAATAATGTACCAGTAAGGCCTTGGACTTTCTCGCACCCTAAAAGGGCATAGCAACGCGTGCCGGGTACAGCTAGTTATATATATATATAATACTGGCTCTCACTGAAATAAATTTCCAAATATTTTGCTTTCAGGGCTCTCTGAGTCAAAAAGGTTCCCGACCCCTGCTCCAAACCCTGGAGAGGCACTGCCAGTCAATGTAGACTCTCCTGAGCCAAAAGGATCGATGGCTGAATGTACGAGAAAGCAGCTTCTTTTGCTGCTCCGCCGCATTAGTGAGAAGCCGAGGAAGAGCAAAGGAAAACAGATTTAGGGAAAGGCACAGAGGAATGCTTATTATGATGGCCCGGTTTCCGGAGTGCTCTAGCTTGGCGGCGTGAGCCTTGTTTGCTGCTAGAGGCCCTTAGAGGGATTGTAAGAATTAGTGAGGGGTTTTGTTGTTGTTATTTTGGTTAATGGCTTCTTTGTGTTGCTCGGATTCTTAGGTATAATTAAGGGAGGAAAAGGACGTTTCTAAGCAATTTCTTCCAAAAAGAAAAAAACATTAAAAGCAGGAGATTAAAAGAGAGAGAGAGAGATAGAAACATGTGAGGCAGACAACAATAAACAAAAATATGATGAGGAAATATAGGTTAGGGCCGGTTGAATATGGCCCTGAGACCATGGAAGGAAGTCAAGTCAGAAATTCTTAGATGACATGGATGGCCTGGATCCATTTCAATCTGGCTTCTGTCCCGGACGCGGGACCAAGACAGTTCTGGTGGCCATCTCTGATGACATCCGTCACCAGCTAGACAAGGGAGGATCGGTATTGCTGGTGTTGCTCAACCTCACCGCAGCTTTCGATACAGTAGACCATTGTTTTTCAACCTTTTTTGAGCCACGGCACATTTTTTACATTTACAAAATCCTGGGGCACACCACCAACCAAAATGACACACAATGACACTCTAACACAGTAATACATATAGTTAATATGTTTTCAAATGTATTTATACACTCAGTGTGAAACCTGGGCCTGTTTCGACTTTTTATCTCTGGAAAAAGATGTGGACACGGGTCATATCAAAATACTAGGCCTGGTTGATCCACACAAAAAAAATGGTTCAAAACTCATTCTGGATGTAGAGGGCTCTGGCGCTTCGAATCTGAATGCCTTCTGAATTTTTTCCCCAAAAATTCAAAATCAGTTCGGATAAATTCCGAAATTTCGGAATTAATTCGTCAATGGCGGACAGACATGTTATTTAACCCAGTTTGGACACAGATTGCTTCACTCAGCCTGAGATCTGAGGGGAAAACCGGCCGAGAGAAGCAATCTGCGTTAGTTTGAATTCAGGACTTAATGAAGGATATGGAACGGGAGGCTGTGGGAAGTCGTCCCCCATAATAAGTGCTTTCTTAACCCCATTGCTGCCAATGGGCCAAGATAGATATATATATATGTATATATATATATATATATATATATATATATATCTCTTCGGCCCATTGGCAGAAAGCACTTATTATGGGGAGGGGGGGACTTCCCACAGACTCCCGTTCCATATACACACACACATATATACACACACACATATACACTGTGTATATATATATATATATATATATATATATATAAACAGTGTATATGTGTGTATATACTAGCTTGGGGACCCTGCCCTGCCCGGGTTATTTGAGAAAGGCATTGTGTGCCAAGGTGGGTCCTTATCGTTTGTTTATTTGGCTCGCAGTGGTCTCAGGAAGTGAGTGAAGGTACTTGAAGTCCCACCATCCATGGTCCACCCTCCTCCAAACTGCACCAGTATGTAGAGTGGGTCATGGGGGCTCTGTGTGCCAAGTTTGGTCTTGATCAGCCATTGGATGAGGGTCACAGCAGTCTCGGGAAATGAGTAAAGGTACTTCAAGTCCCATCATTCATGGTCCACACTCCTCTGACCTGCACCAGGATTTAGAGTGGGTCATGGGGGCTCTGTGTGCCAAGTTTGGTCTTGATCAGTCATTGGATGAGGTTGGCAGCAGTCTTATTAAGTGAGTGGAGGTACTTCAAGTCCCATCATCCATGGTCCATCCTCCTCCAAACTGCACCGGGATGTAGAGTGGGTCTTGGGGACTCTGTCTGCCAAGTTTGGTCTTGATCAGTCATTGGATGAGGTTGGTAGCAGTCTTGTGAAGTGAGTGGAGTTACTTCAAGTCCCATCATCCATGGTCTATCCTTCTCCAAATTGCACCAGGATGTAGAATGGGTCATGTGGGCTCTGTGTGCCTAGTTTGATTTTTTTGGGGGGTAATTGGATGAGGGTCGCAGTGGTCTCAGAAAGTGAGTGAAGGTACTTCAAGTCCCGTCATCCATGGTCCATTCTCCCTCAAACTGCACCAGGATGTAGAGTGGGTCTTGAGGGTTCTGTGTGCCAAGTTTGGTCTTGTTTTCTCATTGTTTGGGGTCGCAAAGGGGTCGCAAAGTGTTTTGGCCTGAAACTCCCACCATGCCTGACTGCCTCAGGCCTTTTCCTTACCCCCCTCTGCCACTTTAGAGTGTCGGAATGTTCGTGTTGGCTGGCCAATCAGAGTGTTTTATGCAAATACTCCCTCAGTGGGAGCCAATCAGAAAGCTGCCACATATCCTTCCGCCCTCCGGACACATACATACATACATACATACATACATACATACATACAAACATTCCGCTTTATTATATACTAGCTGTACCCGGCACGCGTTGCTGTGCCCTATTTAGGAGATGCGAGATGTAAGGGTTGGAAATGATGTTACTTACGGTCTTGGTGGGGTCATGTAGGCATGAATTGCGCACTTTCTATGTGTGCTCCAAATGATGTCATCTGGAAGCATGAGTTGTATTGTCTTATATAGCGGAGGAAGTGTTTTGATTCTGGAGTGTCTCCACTCAGCAAAGTCTGTAGTGGTTGTGGAGGAGTGGCAAGTGGTGGTAGAGAGACTTTACCGGCTAGGCAGCACATTCCTGGTGTTTCTGCTGGGTATTTCAGGGCTTTGCAGTGTGTGCAGATGTGCGTTAGGGTGCCAATGTCGGCCTCTGGCACCATGCTGTAGTCTTCTGCAGCATTGTATCTGAAGGCTAGGCGGTGGAATTGGTTGTGGTGTTCTTGAAGTTTGTTTTCTGTGTTGCGACGTCATTTTTCTGCGCTCCTTGCGCTCTGCTGTTGTGTTGCATTTCTGCGTCTTTGTTGTTCCTGGCTGCGCGCTTCTTCTTGTCGTGCAGTTCTTTGCATTTGGTTCTCAGCTGTGCGTCGTGCAGTGACCTGTTGTCTGTGTCTCTGCTGCGCAGTGTGTTTCTGTTCTGGCGTTTGTTCTGCCCCTTTTTGTTTGATGTATGTAGCGTTGTGAGTGTGTCGTCCGATGCTGTTATTTTTATAAGGCATGGCTTGTCTTTTTGGGTCAGTTTATGTCTGTGTGGAAGGAAGGAATGGTTTTTGTTTGTGGTGTTTGTAGGTGTTGTGTGTACAGGGTCCCGTAAGGTTGGTGGGATGGGTTGTGATTGGAAGTTGTGTTGTGTTGTGTGGGTAGGAATTTGCTGGAGAATTGCTCCCTCAGAGTTTGGTTTTGGCAGTTTAACCCTCAAACACCATCTGAAATCTCTCAGCATTCTATCCTAGCCTTGGATGGCTCTTGCCAGCGTTGCTATGGTTACAGCAGTTATGCAAATCCGCCCTTATTGGCAGCCAATCATTTTGTTCAGAATGTAGAGGCTGGGTGAGTCTTTGGCTGCCCCGGAGGATGCTGGTAAATGTAGTTTTATTTTTACTCGTTGTTTTGGGGGCCTTTTAGGTTTTGGGGGAAAAGTTTCTTTGCTACAAACGTACCTTGCTTGAGGCCTATTTCTGTTGGCAAGTATTGTGTTTCTGCGTTGTATGGTTTCTTTGTTTGAGGTATACATCACATGACGTGAACCCATTTATATAATAGATACAGATAGATAGATAGATAGATGCTGAACGAAAACCCTATTCAGCAGTCCACCCATTTTTGGGAGGCGCTGGAAAGTGGGTACGGGGGGAGAGGGCTTCGGAAACCAGCCAAGCAGAAACAGATAGCGATTCACCACAAATGCGCAAACTTAGTGTGGCTTTTTGTATGTATATGGCGGGTAGGTATGTGTTTGCACCAAAGGGGAAAAATTGGGCTCTGGCTCCCATTCAAAACTCATCCATGATCTTGAAGGGTGCCTTTGGGAGATGAATGGCCCAGCATTCAAACCACTGCGGCAAGCTGGCTCTCTGCTTATAGGGTTTCCAAAATACCATAGATCCTTCACCTCTGTTTGTTTCAATATTAGCCCTTTCAGAAGGGGAATGCACTTCCTTAACCCCAATTGTGGCTGCCCTTTTCAGTTGGGTATGGTTGAGAAGGTTGCGTATGTGTTACCATACTTCTGCAAAATAGAGGCATCTGCTCTTTATATGTCACTCACATTTTTTTTTACAATTTTCCCAACTTTTTGATTCTTACTTCCTCCTTTCAGATTCACTGATGAAATGGCCTTTAATATCCCACCTCCCTCTCACAAAATGTTGGAGTCATTTTCAAAATGGTGATAAAAAGTGATGCGATCTCACTTTCAGTTTCCTTTTCAGAGGGGAAACTTAGACCTACATCAGTAGGGATGGTTTAGAACCCAAAAATAGAGAATCGAAAATCTAATGGGGGGGGGGGGGGGTGATTAGTAATAGAAAGACTTACAAAAAAATTCCAAAAATTTCTTAAATGTAACGTAATTACTAACGAAATTCGTTAGTAGTTCTAAAGTAGGCAAAGCAGGGAAACAGGACTGACACTGTTTTAAGCACAGGCAAATCAAGGGGCAACATTTCCCTTGGTTTCCTTGCAGGGAGATATAATGCAATATATTATTATATTATTATTAATATTATTAAAGGACAGGGTTTCTTTGCAGGGACATATATTGCATTAATATATTATTATTATTAATATTATAAAAGGACAGGGTTTCTTTGCAGGGACATATAATGCATTAATATATTATTATTAATATTATTAAATAAAATAGTTGCCCACCTCTGGTGCAGGCCTTGCTAATCTGTAGAGTTCTCCTCACTCCAGCTTTTCCCCATTCAGTTTTACCATAGCACTCTAGGATCTCCATTTGAACTCTATGGCTTTTCTTGATTCTGAACTCTTCCTTCTCCTCTCCATGCTCTTTTCACTCCTGCTGCCCTTCTCTCAGCAGTTCTTATGTACTTCTGCTCTGTCCTTCTATCTAAACCCCCTTCCAGGGTGTTTAAATCGCTTTTTTCGTCAGTCCTCCAGCCCCTCTAGGAGTCCCGATCTGGATCTCTCTATCGTTTCCGGCTCCTTTTTCACTTCCTGGAGGAAGCCTTTCACTCTAATTAGGCTCCAAGCATGGAAAGGCCCCGATTTGACTGTGAGTTATGTCTGCAAAGCGATTGTGGAAGGGAAATTTTCCTGTTGGGTGGGCATCAGAAATATTTACTAATCTAACGAAAATTTGGGCCCAGAGAGTGCGGAAAAGAAAGTCAACTTCCGGGATTGGCCCTGCGATGCGTATAAACTTGAAAGTCCCATACATACGAATCCCTTCCGATTTCTTTTAATTTTCATAACTTTTTTCTCATGCCTATACATCAGCCATAGTTGTCTTCCAACTCTATCTGAAGAGTTTTCCCCCCAGCAAGTAACTGAATCCTTGTCCTTATCCAAATAAATCAGTCTTAGAAATTGGGCCATTGAATATGGAATAAGAACAGAAATACTTTGTATCTCAACTAGGGTAGACCTACTGATTCAATTTGAATCCATTGCATAATAATAATAATAATAGTAATTTATTTATATTCCACCCTTTTCACTCAGGTTGGATTACAAGTACACATACATGGCAAACATTCAGTGTCGTTTGTATAGATCTAGGTCAGTGCTGTCCAACATCTACCGGACCAGAGGCCTGATTGCCGGTCACTGATGACTTGGAGGGCCGAAGGGTCTGGCCCCGCCCCCGGCTTCGCCCCCCATACTCAATATGCCCAAATGTGAACACTGGTGGATTTGGGGGAAATAGACCTTGACATTTGGGAGTTGTAGTTGCTGGGATTAGTAGTTCGCCTACAATCAAAGAGCATTCTAAACCCCACCAATGATGGAATTAACCAATCTTGGCACACAGAACTCCCATGACCAACAGGAAATACTGGAAGGCTTTGGTGGGCATTGACTTTGAGTTGTGGAGTTGTAGTTCACCTCCATCCAGAGAGCACTGTGGACTCAAATAATGATGGATCTGGACCAAACTTGGCATGAATACTCAATATGCCCAAATGTGAACACAGATGGAGTTGTGGGAAAATAGACCTTGACATTTGAGAGTTACAGTTTCTGGGATTTATAGTTAACACACAATCAAAGAGCATCCTGAACTCTTGCAACAATGGAATTGAACCAAACTTGGCATATTGAACTCTCATTACCAACAGAAAGTACTGAAAGGGTTTGCTTGGAAACTGACCTTGAGTTTTGGAGTTGTAGTTCACCTACATCCAGAGAGCACATGGTTGGATCAGGGCCAAACTTGGCATGAGTACTCAATATGCCCAAATATGAACCGGAGAAGGAAGGAAAGAGGGGAAGAAGAGAACGATGGAGGGAGGAAAGGGAGGAGGGAAAGTGAGAAGGAAGAAAAGATAAAAGGGTGGCAGGAAAGAAAGAAAGGAAGGTGAAAGAGGGGCAAGGAGGGAGGGAGAACAATTGAAAGGAAGGACGAAAGGGTGGATGGATGGGTGGAAGGAAAGAAGGAAGGAAGGAAGGAGAAAGACAGGAGGAAGAAGGGAGGGAGGGAGGAGGAAAGGGTGGATGGATGGATGGAAGGAAAGAAGGTGAAAGAGAGGGAGGGAGGAAAAAAGGAAGGAAGAAAAGAGGAAAGAGTGGAAGGAAAGGAAGGGAGGAAGGAGAAAGAGAGGGAAGGGGAAGGAAAGAAGGCCGGGTGGCAGTTGGGGCTCCTGAGGTGGCGGCGGAGGAGGCGGAGCGCTGCGCCTGGGCCAAACTGGGCCAGGCCTCCGCAGCCGGGCCAGGCTCCGCGGCCGTAGCCAGGCCTCCGCCGCCTGCGTGAGTGCGCCTGCCCTGCGCCGGAGAGAGTGCGCCTGCACCGGCGAGAGTGTGCCTGTGCCGGCGAGAGTGTGCCTGTGCCGACGCCAGTGCGCCTGCGCTGGCGAGAGTGCGCCTGCACCGGCGAGAGTGCGACTGCGCCGGCGCGAGCGCTGATTGGCGGGGGGAGGGAGGGAATAGGAGGGAGCCTGCTCCTCCTCCCTGCCCCACCCAGCCCCGCCTTTCCACGAAAAAAAAAAATAAAATAAATATAATAATATAAAAAACCAGCCGATTTCTTTTTTAAAAGGGTAGGGGGGCCGTAGGGAAGGGACTGGGGGGGCGTATACGGCCCGCGGACTGCCAGTTGGACAGCCCTGATCTAGGTCAATAGCGCGGACAGGGGTTATTGTACCAGGAGGGGCCTTACCGTTATGGGCTTCTGAAGCACCGAAGGTGCCGAAAGAAACTGAGAAAATGGAAGAAATTAATTCCATTGGCAAGTCTATCCAATAGCTTTGTCTGGCCAAAATAAATTTATTGCATTTCATCTCTGCTTCTAGTGTCTCACTGAAACTGAGATACTAGGGGTTTTGCGCAGCGCCGAGCCTCAACAATACCTTGCCAAAAAATTTCCATGAGAAGTAGACCATGAGTCAACTGGAAGGTACAAAACTATGATACAAAGAAGTACTGTTACTACCTAAGAACATGAAAATGCGAAGGGACCAGCAGAATAACAATAAAGCTTAACTGCTTAATTTCCAAATTCAATATCTTTGTATTGTTTGTATATATTGCAGGGTAATACTCACGGACCCAAAATTAACATCAATAACGATTTCAAAAGGTCTTCATAATTACAGTCTTCATAATTAGAGTCCAATGAAAAGTTCAACACAAATAATCATCAAAAGTCCAATAGTTTGTAATAGATGACTGGGTATAATCCCGATAATATTGAAATAATCCAAAGTGGAGCCAATCAAAACTCGGCTCCTACTATGATTTGATTGGCTCCACTTATTTCAATATTATCGGGATTATACCCAGTCATCTATTATGAACTATTGGACTTTTGATGATTTTTTGTGTTGAACCTTTCATTGCACTGTAATTATGAAGACCTTTTGAAATCGTTATTGATGTTAATTTTGGGTCTGTGAGTATTACCCTGCAATATATACAAACAATACAAAGATATTGAATTTGGAAATTAAGCGGTTAAGCTTTATTGTTATTCTGCTAGTCCAGGGCTGACCAACTTCTACCGGCCCAGGGGCCTGAATTCCGGTCACTGATGACCTGGGGGGCCGAAGGGTCTGCCCCCGCCCCCGGCTCCCCCCCACCCTCCCCCGCCCCGCCCCGGCTCCAATTTACTTACAATTCATAAGAGGCATCCATACAATCAAATATAATCTTTACTAAGGGGAAATGCAGGGAGGGAATACATAAGGGGCATCCATACACAATTACATAATAATAACATAAAGGTTAGCCTACCTTCCCAAACGCGCAGGATCCAGGAGTAGCCGGACCACGAGCAGAGGCGATGACAGACCGAGGCAGCAGCCGAGAAGGTCCAAATCGCGTCTGCGTGGGCCGCAGGGATTAGTAGCCGAGATTTCCGTGTTTGAACAGCAAGTATCGCGAGACTAAGGAAGCCACACGGATTTCGCTCTCAACGCCGGCGTTATCTGGTGTTGAGAGCGAAATCCCGTGTGGCTTCCTTAGTCTCGCGATACTTGCTCCGAAACCCGGAAGTGGGTAATTTTTTAAAATATTATTATTTTATTTATTATTATTTATTATTATTATTTATTAAAAAGCTTAGGGGGCCGCAGGGAAGGGGCTGGGGGCCTTATACGGCCCCCGGGCCGCCAGTTGGACAGCCCTGTGCTAGTCCCTTCGCATTTTCATCAACTGGAAGGTACATAACACAACTGAATGTACCCTGAACACCCAGAGCTGAGCCTCACTTCACTTCACACAACATCTCCTCTCATGATGTCAAAATACAATCGCGCATCTCCCCTCCCCATACCATTTCTGGTGAAAGGTCTTGAAGCCGCCTTGCCCTTTTGCAAAATCTGTTGAATCTGAATTTGTCTTCCAGGAACGTTGGAAGAACACCTGCTTTCTTTTGCTCTCTCCAAGCTTCCCCCCCCCCCTCCCTTTTCCTTTTCTAATTTGCGAAGCGTATTCCCATGTTCTGTTGGCCGCCCTCTTAAGTGTGAAATGTAGCACTCGATAAGTGCTTTCCAAATAACGTTTGGCCTTTTCCCCAAACATCTTTTAAAATATCTATTTATTTGCAAAAACCTTCCTTTCCTTTGAATGCAAGAGTGAGAAAAGGAAAAAAAACCCCAGCTCATTCTTGTTGGAACGACAGGAAGAGAGGGATAGAAAGAGATAATGACTGAAAGTCTAGGGTTTACTTATATAATCATCTAAAGTCCCATCTCTTCCGGCATGGCCTACCCACCCAGTTCTCATGATTAATTCTAAACTTTTGTCTTATGTTTAATCTCTGTTCTGTGTATTTTAATATGTATTTTGTAGAAATATGTTTTAATATGTGTATTTTGTAAAATGTTTTCAGATGATTGTGTGTTTTTAGTAGGCTTACTAGCTGTACCCGGCACACGTTGCTGTGCCCTATTTAGGAGATGCAAAAACGTCTGAGTATGTAAGGGTTGGAAGTGACGTGACTTATGGTGTTGGTGGGGTCATGGCTGTGTCGTTGTGGGTTGTTCTGGTGGGTGGGATGTTGAAGTCTTGTGCAGTTGTGTGTGTTGTGTGTGAGTTGTGTAGTGGGTCTGTAGAGGTAGGCCAGTGTTTTTCAACCTTTTTTGAGCCGTGGCACATTTTTTACATTTACAAAATCCTGGGGCACACCACCAAGCAAAATGACACAAAATGACACTCTAACACAGTAATACATATGGTTAATATGTTTTTAAATGTATTTATACACTCAGTGTGAAACCTGGGCCTGTTTTGATGAACACAACATAGATATCCTGGCAGGAATGGCAGAAAGACACAAACTTCCCACACAGAACTCCCATAATCAAGAGAAAATACTGTAAGAGTTTGGTGGGCATTGACCTTGGGGTTTGGAGTTGTAGTTCACCTATATCCAGAGAGCACTGTGGACTCAAACAATGTTGGATCAGCACCAAACTTGGCATGAATACTCAATATGCCCAAATGTGAACACAGATGGAGTTTGGGGAAAATAGACCTTGACATTTGGGAGTTATAGTTTCTGGTATTTATATTTAACACACAATCAAAGAGCATCATGAACTTTTGCAACAATTGAACCAAACTTGGCATATTGAACTCTCATTACCAAGATAAAGTACTGAAAGGGTTTGATTGGGAATTGACCTTGAGTTTGGAAGTTGTAGTTCACCTACACCCTGGGAGCACCTGGGACAGGGTTCACCCTCAACCTTTTGTTGTGGGTGGCTTTGGCGGTGCTGAAGGGTAGCGGCAAGGCGGCGGCAGTGACCCCGATCCTTTTCTCTTCACCCTCTGCCATCCGGAGGGCAGTAGCGGCGAAGCCAGCGTCCCCACGCCTCGTTCTTCTTCACCCTCCATCCTCCGGAGGGCAGACTCAGGGGCGCGGAAGCTTCTCGGAGTACCCAGGAGCTCTCTGTGTGGTAGCCGCTGCTCCGTGGTGGCTGCCATCTTTCCTGGCAGCACTTCCGGCCAGGAGGGGGTGGGACCTCCGCTCTGCATTCTTTGGGCGTCAGTTTCTGGCCGGACCCTTTGCCTGACGTATTGACTTCCGTCGGAGCCTTTTCGGCCGGACCGGAAGCGGTTCGGCCGCCATGGTTTTTTTGTAGGTTTTTTTGGGGTATTTTCAGTGTTGCTTCCCCGGAGAGCCCCAGAAGCGACCGAAGTGGCGGAGAGCGGCTGCGGGTCCCCCAGCGATGGAGGCAAAGGGATGCAGGGGAGGAGGAAAAGTTACGATCCTTCCCCCGCTCCCGCTGCTCTTTCTACCTCCTCCGCCTTGTCCTCCTCCTCCTTGCCGGCTCCATTGCTGCCAGTTCCCGCCCCCGCTGGGATCGGGTGAGAAGCGGCGGTGAGGTAGTGAAGGAGGCCGAGGAGGCGGCGGGAAGGCGGAGGAATTGGTGAGCGAGTGCCCTCAGTGTGCGAGTGCTGAGGGCGAGGGGTTGGGGTTGTGGGGTGGTCTGATTGTGTGTTAATGAGGCTTTCCCCCCTTCCCCTCCCCTCCCCTTGCGGAGGAAGGAGGCCGCTGGCATTCACCAAGCGCCGCTATGCTTGGTGTCAATGGCCGTTTTTGGGGGGTCGTGTTTAGGGGTCTTCCGAGGTATCTAGGGTGGATTTTTTGTGCCCTGTAGGTACCTCGGGGTACGGTGGAATGTGTTGGGGGGGCTTCGTGGTTATGGGGCGTATAGTTTGGCTGCCTATATGCGACATTGCACGGACCTTCTCTTTTTATATATATAGATTTTTTATTTATTTATTTACAAAATGTTTACCTCGCTCTTCTCACCCACTGTTCTAGATCATGGAAAGAGACTGGTTTCTTTCCAACACGATATTGGATTGTGGTCTTTCAGACCCTTAATTCCATTGCTGGGCATGAGAAAGGCCCACTGGGTTGACTGTCTGAGACATCCTGTCACATCCTGGCTGCAAATTGGCTGCATTTTGCAGTCTTTTAAAAGCCCATGACATTTTATTTATTTATTTTTTTAAAGGCACAAAGGAAGCCAAGTGGCAACACAAAAGCAGCTCTTTGGATCAGAATGCTCCTCATTTGCAGTACAAAGCAATTCGGGTCAGCTTCTCTTGCCTTTCATTCAAAGGGCATTTATAGTAAGTAGCCCCAGGCTATTGATGCTAATCTGATTTCTGATGCTTTTTGTGAGCGCTGCATTCTGCTGTCCTCTCTTCAAGAGAGATTATAGAGATCCTGGCTGGACCAGAGCATTTGGTAACTGTTATCAAGTCACATATTCTCAGCCCAGTAAACCCATGATAGGTTTGCCTTAAGTTGGAAACTACTTGAAACTGCATAGCAGCAACTATAAATATTAATATTACCAAAAGAGCAGAAGTGTGGATTAATAAATGGCAGCTGTGGTTTACAAAATAATAGAAGAATCCATAATATCAATATGATCCAGCATCATGTGTCCATTACAATATTTTTTTAAAAGGTGTGGTGAAGTCATATATATTTGTTATAGGTTTTAAATATGGTTGATGTTTATGGTTGATGTATGTATATTGTAAGGGTAAAACTTGGCTAACCCTAAAGGGTTAACAGAAATATTAGTTGACAGAACCTCCAAGGGGTTTCCGTTACCGTGGAAACAGGAGGCGGAGCCTGTAAGTGGCTTTGGAATTTTAGGATTCAAATCTAGGCAGTTGGTGGTTAACTGCGAAAGCAGAAGGGTGTGTGGAGAGTTAGGGAGTCTGTTTTTAAAAAGACTCTTGTTCTGCTCTGAGGAAGAGTAGCAGTGAAGCCTGACTCTACTCTGGGAGAGAGCAGTGCAGCTGTGTTTAACTGCTATGGAAGCAGTTAGGTTTAAGGACTAGCAGAGTGTAGAAAACTGCTGAGTTATTGATTCTAGGAGAGCAGTGATATAGTATCAGACTGTATCTCCTAATCTAGTATATTGTAACCTTAACAAACGTGCCTCTGAGTAGAAATTGTAACCACCCAAGTTCTTGAACTCTGAAACCTCTACGCTTAAACGACTGTTTGAAAAAACTTCATAGTTCTTTGAAAATAAACATTTCTTCTAGTGGTGCTTTCTCCCACAAGCCTTGAAAACAACTCTTTCCTAAGGGGTAGCCAAGCACAGTAAATTATATGGTGGCAGCAAGTGAAAATTAAAAGAGTCCTTACATATTGTGGTGGCATTGGCAGGACATTCTGCCCTGTTACAGCCCTGAGTTCGAATCCTCACATTTTCTCCACACTTAAAACACAAATTCAAATTCAGATCCTCACATAATTGGAGATCTCACATAATTGGTGGCAGTGGATATAAAGGAAGGTCCACTCTGCACACTGGTCAACCTTTGCATAGAAGGTCATGAGCAAAACATGAAGAAACCACAAAGGTGTTTTCAATGTGTAATTTTGTGAAATGCTGGAAAATTGGGAACTGGGGGAACACTGGATTTGGGGACTCAAAAGCAATGGTGTTATTCTACCTCCAACCAGTTACACCACTACTGTCAGGTAGATATTTTTCTTATTAGTGTCATGACATATGATGTCTGGTTTGAATGCAATTGCATGAAAGATGTATGGTTGGGGTCTATATAGTCTAGAGATACCACCCTAAGATGAGGCCTGGAAAACTACAAGGAGGTGAAGAATTCATGGATTATAATTAAAAGTTGCTGATGAGAACTGTGACAATGATTAACTGTTGAACTTTTGGTAAAAATCAATATGTTTACATTATTTATTTATTTATTATTTCAATTTCTATACCGCTCCTCCCCATAGGCTCGGGGCGGTTCACAACAATCTAAAAACAGCATAAAGGATCACCATAAAACATCAAGCAGAATAACTACAATCTAAAAACTACGAGTTCTGTACTATAAATTCTAAGCACAGATGTTACAAACAACCACTCAAATTGAATGCTTGCCGAAAGAGAGCAGTTTTACACTCCCTCCGAAAGGAGGACAACTCTCTGATCGCTTGAATTTCATCAGGCAAGGCATTCCAGAGTGTCGGTGCCACAACTGAGAAGGCTCGTTGTCTGGTGGAAGACAGATGATAAGTCCGGACAGTAGGGACATCAAGGAGATTTTGTTCTTTCGACCGGAGTGATCTCTGGGGAACATATGGGGAGAGGCGGTCCCTCAGGTACACCGGCCCTTGACCATACAAGGCCTTAAAGGTTAAAACCAGCACCTTGAAATGATCCGGTACTCCACTGGCAGCCAGTGCAATTGCTGCAAGATCGGAGTAATATGACCTCTCACCGCAGGCATGTAGCCAGGGGGGGGGCTAAGGGGGCTTCAGCCCCCCGAAATTCTCAGAGTGGTCCGTGAGAAGGCCTTACTGGTACATTATTTAAACTGTTATGTTTATTCATATCATGATCTGATCACCATGCTCATTATAACCCACACTAATGGGGTTATTGGGATAACAATACAAAAGGTTTGCTAGGGTAGACCCTCTTCCGCCCAGTCTCAGCCCCCCGAACCAAACTCAGCCCCCCGAACCAAAATCCTGGCTACGGCCCTGTCTCCCCAGTCTTCCGGCGAGGAGTCACGCTGCAGCATTTTGCACTAGCTTGAGGTTCCGGATCACAGACAAGGGAAGGCCAATGTAGAGGGCATTACAGTAGTCTAATCTCGAGATGACCGTCGCCTGGATCACCGTAGCTAGGTCGCTCCTGGATAGGTAAGGTGCCAGCCGCCTAGCCTGTCGCAGATGAAAGAATGCAGATCTGCTGATAGCAGAGATCTGGGCCTCCATTGTCAGCAGTGGGTCCAATTGGACCCCCAGACTTTTTACTAAGGACGATGGGCATAACACCTCGCCGTCCAGGGTAGCCAACCGGCAATCTCCCCCACCCAGGCGACCCAGCCAAAGGATCTCCGTCTTCGATCGGTTCACCTTCAACCGGCTGGCCTGTAGCCATCCAGTCACTGCCTCAAGGCACAAATGGAAATTATCGGGTACGGAGTCCGGCCGGCCTTCCATTCTCAGCACATTGGCTCTTTTAGTTAAGGAAATGTTTACAAGGTTCCTTACATTAAGAAAGAAATCAACACAAGGTTCCTTACGTTTACCAACACCAATTAAGGAGAGTCAACATCTTGCCAGGAACTGGGAAGTCAGGATATTTCAGGCTGGAAAAACATCTATCATTCATTTGCAACTTTGGAAAAACATCAGCAAGAAATATTGCTATATAAAATAATTTCTTGCAAGTCTGACCCGCCGTTGCTCTGCTCCATGGGAAGGAGAGAGATTGTGTACTTTTGGGAGTGGCAGATCTACAATGGAACTCAGTCTGGTCACTTGCTCCTTTTCTCACGGGAAGAGAAAGGAGTGTGATTTTGGAGTCATGATACATTTGCAGGTAGTCAGTTTGCTATAGGGCAGGGCTGTCCAACTTCTACCGGCCCAGGGGCCTGAATTCCAGTCACTGATGACCTGGGGGGCTGTAGGGTCTGCCCCCGGCTCTGCCCCCGCCCCCGCCCTCTCCCCCGCCCCGCCCCTGCATGCATACAGTCAAATATAATCTTTACTGAGATAAAATGCAGGGATAAGATATTAAATTATTTTAATTTAATATTAAATATATTTAATTCCATCCTCCCCTCCCCCCTTAATGTATCCCATCTCCCCTTATTTCATCTTTAAATATATTAAATTTTATATTTAATACATGAGAGGAGATGGGGGAGGGAATGAGGAGCCCTGAGGAGCCCCTGCTTCGGCCTACCTTTTCCAAACACGCAGGATCCAGGAGTACCCGGACGACGAGAGAGGCGACGACCGACTGAGTCGAAGAAGGTCCTAATCACGTCCTGTGGGCCTCAGTGATCCAGTAGTAGAGTAGCCGAAGAGTATCGCGAAATACGCAATCCACACGGGATTTCGCTGTCAACGCCGGCGTGATCTCGCGTTGACAGCGAAATCCCGTGTGGATTGCGTATTCTCGCGATACTTGCTCCGAACCCGGAAGTAGGTTTTTTTTTTTAAATTTTAATTATTTATTTTATTTTTCAATTTTTATTTTTTATTAAAAAGCTTAGGGGGCCGGAGGGGAGAGCTGGGGGGGGGTATACGGCCCCTGGGCCGCCAGGTGGACAGCCCTGCTATAGGGAAAACAAAGAGCTGATCTTTGGCATTATTCTTAGGGGGAAAGGATGCATTTTGGTGTTTAGGAAGTTTTAGACCAGTGTGTTGGCAGGCTGCAGGGGAAGCAATCTGGCCTAAGAGGTGTTCTTCTCCCTTAGAACAGTGTTTCCCAACCGCTGTGACGCGGCACACTAGTGTGCCATGACGGACTTCCTGCTGTGCCGTGAGAAAAGCTCTCTGCCCCCCTTCCTTCCCCCCTCCTCCTGCTGAACTCCTGCTGCTAGGGGGAGGGGGAGGAGGAAGGGCAGGGCGGCGGCGAAGAAAAAGAAGAAGGGGCCAGAGTGCTGCCTCCTTCGGCCGTTCCCAGCCAGCCTCCAATCCACCATGACTCCTGCCATGACTCCCGCCCCTCGCTCACTGAAGCCGCATGGAGGAGGAGCCCCGCCCACTGAAGCCCGTCCACCGCTCATGCTCCTCCTCTGTGGGAGAGCTGAAGCCGGGGGGAGAGGATGGGGCGGGGCATGGCGCGGCCTGGCTCCGCCCCCCTCCCCCTGGCTTCAACGCTCCCACAGCTTCGGCAGCCTTGAGGGGGCATTGCCAAGCCAGCGGTGGCAGAGCCAGCACAATGCTGGCTTGGCACTGCCCCCTCAAGGCTTGCGAAGCTGTGAGAGAACTGAAGCAGGGGGAGGGGGTGGGGCATGGCACAGCCTGGTTCCGCCCCCTCCCTCCAGCTTCGGCACTCCCAGCAGCTGCTCCCAGCAGGCCACCATCCCCAGCCATTCTTTACTGTGTTAGAGTGTCATTTTGTGTCATTTTGTTTGGTGGTGTGCCCCCGGATTTTTTTAATGTTAAAAGTGTGCCGCGGCTCAAAAAAGTTTGGGAAACACTGCCTTAGATCAATGTTTCCAAACCTTTTTTGAGCCGCTGCACACTTTTTACATTTGCAAAGTCCTGGGGCACACCACCAACCAAAGTGACACAAAATGACACTCTAACACAGTAATACATATAGTTAATCTGTTTTTAAAGGTATTTATACACTCAGTGTGAAACCTGGGCCTGTTTCGATGAACACAACATGGATATCCTGGCAGGAATGGCAGAAAGACACAAACTTCCCACACAGAACTCCCATAACCAAGAGAAAATACTATAAGAGTTTGATGGGCATTGGCCTTGAGTTTTGGAGTTACAGTTCACCTATATCCAGAGAGCACCGTGGACTCAAACAATGTTGGATCAGGACCAAACTTGGCATGAATACTCAATATGCCCAAATGCGAACACAGATGGAGTTTGGGGAAATAGACCTTGACATTTGGGAGTTACAGTTTCTGGGATTTATAGTTAACACACAATCAAAGAGCATCCTGAACTCTTGCAACAATGGAATTGAACCAGACTTGGCATATTGAACTCTCATTACTAACAGAAAGTACTGAAAGGGTTTGCTTGGGAATTGACCTTGAGTTTGGAAGTTGTCGTTCACCTACATCCATGGAGCACTGTGGACTCAAATAATGATGGATCTGGACCACACTTGGCATGAATACTCAATATGCCCAACTATGAACACACATGGAGTGCCTTTAGCGAGGGTTTTTATACTTCAGCACACTAGACTCTCCCCCTCCTGGAGGTTCCAATTTCCATGGCACACCTGATGATCGCTCACGGCACACTGGTTGGGAAACACTGCCTTAGGTGATGGGAAAATAGTGATGTATGCATGAGGATGAATGAATGTATATGTATAATGTGAATTCTGAGTAAAAATTATAATTCCCAATATAATTGTAGGTTGTTTGTGGATGTTAATGATATGATGAAGCTGGTCTGGGTTTTACTTCAAACATTAGCGGAATCATGCTTGATTTGATTTTAACATGCCATACTTCTTCCAAATGGGTAGCAGGCCACGGACATCTATGATTTCTTATTGTGAGGTGTGTTCAGGGGCGGTCCTACAAGATAGGCCAAGTAGGCGGCTGCCTAGGGCGCCATCTGGGAAGGGGTCGCCATCCTGGCCGCATGGGGCGCCATCCTGGCCCTGCCGATGTTCCTCAGACAGTGCTGCAGCTCCCTGCTTTTTACCCGGCCTTGTGCGCTCCGACGCCGCTTCTGGGCACGCGCGGAGGTTTTCACACAGGCGCAGTTGCTCTGGAGCTGAAGTTGAGCCCAGGAGCTCCCTTGCGCAGAAGCCTGTAAGCAAAGCACTCCCTATCGGGCAGGCAGGGAGTGCTTCCCCTCTCCCTTTGTCTCCCAGCGCCGCGCTTGCAGGGAAGGAGAAAAGAATCAGTGAAGGAAGTGTAAGTGAAGGAATGAATGAAGAGCTTTCCTCCTCCTCCTCTGTGACCTCTTCTCTCCCTCCGTCCTTTCTTCGGCTCTATTTCTGTCTAGACCTGAGGGGCCTGAGGCTATGAGGAGTTGTGGGAGTTGGAGGCCAAAACACTTAGAAGGAGGGAGGGCGGGCCCAAGTTTGCCCAGGCCGCGCTGCCTGTATTCGAACTCATTTGAACATTTTGGCTGTTTTTCTATTTACATTTACATTGGGATCTTAATTTTGGACTTATGGGAGACTCCTATGAATTATGAGTCGGGTAATAGGTAATATATTCTGATTTTGATGCATTTACATTGCATTCCTTGTTGATTATTATACAGTTCTGCTTAATATTGTCATACAATATAATACAAATACAATATAACAATAGAATGATGATATATTTTATATTACATGTAATATTACAAACAATATTGCAGTATAGTGGTATTGTACAAAATAGTAATATATAATTATGATATAATATAGTATGAGTATGGTATAATATATTGTATATACATTGATACAATATAATACTACTAATGGTATTGTGATATTATAAATGTATATTAGATTTACATGGGGGGCGGCAAAATAATGTTTTAGGGGGCACCAAAATAATGTTCGCCTACCATTTAAAATTACCTTAGACCGCCCCTGGGTGTGTTTCATCTCACGCGCAATTCCGATAAGTTGACTAAGACTTCTTTTCATCCAATTTCATTCTCTAACCCAGTGTTTCTCAACCAGTGTGCCGTGGCACACTAGTGTGCCGTGAGCGATCATCAGGTGTGCCGCGAAAAGCTCTCTGCCCCTTCCTTCCCCCTCCTCCTGCCAAACTCCTGCTGCTTGGGAGAGGAGGAGGAAGGGCCAGGCGCTGCCTCCTTCAGCCATTTCCCCAACCAGCCTCCAATCCGCCATGACTCCCGCCATGACTCCCGCCCCTTGCTTGTTGAAGCCGCGCGGAGGAGGATCCCCGCTACTGAAGCCCGTCCACCGCTCATGCTCCTCCTCTGTGAGAGAGCTGAAGCCGGGGGTGACGAGCCTGGCTCTGCCCCTCCCCGGCTTCAGCACTCCACAGCCGCCAGCCTTGAGGGGGCAGTGCCAAGCCAGCGATGGCAGAGCCAGCACAATGCTGGCTTGCCCCCTCAAGTCTGGCGAAGCTGTGGGAGTGCTGAAGCTGGGGGAGGGGCGGCGGGGCATGAGCGGCCTGGCTCCGCCCCTCCCCAGCTTCAGTGCTCCCACAGCTTTGCCAGCCTTGAGGGGTCAGTGCCAAACCAGTGGTGGCAGAGCCAACACAATGCTGGCTTGGCACTGCCCCTCAAGGCTGGCAAAGCTGTGGGAGAACTGAAGCCGGGGAGGGGCGGGCATGGCGTGGCCTGGCTCCTCCCCGGCTTTGGCACTCCAGCAGCTGCTCCCAGCAGGTCACCATCCCCAGCCGTTCTTTACTGTGTTACCGTGTCATTTTGTGTCATTTTGGTTGGTGGTGTGCCCCGGATTTTTTTATGTTAAAAGTGTGCCGGCTCAAAAAAAAGTTGGGAAACACTGCTCTAACAAAATTCTTGCCCATCCCTAGGTTCCCTGAAAACCGCCGGGAAGGAGACCTCACCTTTGAAACTTCACAGGCATCTTGAGGAAAGGAAGTGGCCTCATTCCCTTTTGTGAAATGGTGCAGAGTATTTGACTGCCTTGGCATTGTTCAATCTCAGAATTAAGAGAGAGGGAGAGAGAATGAGCAAGTCAGCAAGAGAGGTGGGGGGGGGGGGTATGTGTGTAAGCCGGCAGATAACAGTGACAGGGTGGAAGGAGGGAAAGCTCTTGTCACTTTCTCTCCGCTTCTCAAATCCCCCAGGCGCCATAATCATAAACTGCCTCTTCAAAAAAAATATGTGACTATTAGGCTCCTTTCTGTCAGGTTTTCCTCCTTTCCTCATTCCCTCCTGTCCTAACAAGGAGCTGAAGAAAATAAATATTTAATGGGCCTCTTCAATATTTTAATGGAGGATTTCTGGTTCTTAAAAATGCCACAAATCTGCCTAGACAAGGGAGATGAGAGAATTGAGGGAGGGAGGGAGGGAAGGTAGGAAGGAGGGAGGAAAGAAGGAAGGAAGGAGCTACTTGAGGATGAGCTGAAGACATCTGGAGGTGGCCTTCTGAATCAGCTCAACCATGTGGCCTTCCGGATAAGCTTGGTGTTTCCAGAACTCATTACAATTGGCTTTGCTGGCTCTACTTGCCAAGAAGAGAGAATTGAGAGAGGGAGAGAAGGAAGGAAGGAAGGAAGGAAGGAGGAAGGAAGGAAGGAAGGGAGGAGCCAAGAAGAGAGAATTGAGAGAGGGAGAGAAGGAAGGAAGGAAGGAAGGAAGGAAAGGAAGGAAGGAAAGGAAGGACTTGAGGATGAGCTGAAGACATCTGGAGGTGGCCTTCTGGCTCAGCTCAACCATGTGGCCTTCTGGATCAACCTGGTGTTCCCAGAACTCATTACAATTGGCTTTGCTGGCTCTAGTTGCCGAGATGAGAGAATTGTGGGAGGGAGGGAAGGAAGGAAGGAAGGAAGGAAGGAAGGACGAAGGACTTGAGGATGAGCTGAAGACATCTGGAGGTGGCCTTCTGGCTCAGCTCAACCATGTGGCCTTCTGGATCAACCTGGTGTTCCCAGAACTCATTACAATTGGCTTTGCTGGCTCTGGTTGCCGAGATGAGAGAATTGTGGGAGGGAGGGAAGGAAGGAAGGGAGGAAGGAAGGGGAAGGAAGGAGGGAGGACTTGAGGATGAGCTGAAGACATCTGGAGGTGGCCTTCTGGCTCAGCTGAACCACGTGGCCTTCCGGATAAGCTTGGTCTTTCCAGAACTCATTACAGTTGGCTTTGCTGGCTCTAGTTGCCGAGATGAGAGAATTGTGGGAGGGAGGGAAGGAAGGAAGGAAGGAAGGAAGGACGAAGGACTTGAGGATGAGCTGAAGACATCTGGTACAGTTGGCTTTGAGCTGGCTCTGGAGGTGGCCTTCTGAGATGAGAGAACTTTACAGTGGGAGGGAGGGAAGGAAGGAAGGAAGGAAGGAAGGACGAAGGACTTGAGGATGAGCTGAAGACATCTGGAGGTGGCCTTCTGGCTCAGCTGAACCACGTGGCCTTCCGGATAAGCTTGGTCTTTCCAGAACTCATTACAGTTGGCTTTGCTGGCTCTAGTTGCCGGAAGGAAGGAAGGAAGGAAGGACGAAGGACTTGAGGATGAGCTGAAGACATCTGGAGGTGGCCTTCTGGCTCAGCTGAACCATGTGGCCTTCCGGATAAGCTTGGTCTTTCCAGAACTCATTACAGTTGGCTTTGCTGGCTCTAGTTGCCGAGATGAGAGAATTGTGGGAGGGAGGGAAGGAAGGAAGGAAGGAAGGAAGGAAGGAAGGACGAAGGACTTGAGGATGAGCTGAAGACATCTGGAGGTGGCCTTCTGGCTCAGCTGAACCATGTGGCCTTCCGGATAAGCTTGGCTTCCGGATAAGCTTGGTCTTTCCAGAACTCATTACAGTTGGCTTTGCTGGCTCTAGTGCCGAGATGAGAGAATTGTGGGAGGGAGGGAGGGAGAGAATTGTGGGAGGGAGGGAGGAAGGGAAGGGAAGGAAGGAAGGAAGGAAGGAAGGACGAAGGACTTGAGGATGAGCTGAAGACATCTGGAGGTGGCCTTCTGGATCAGCTCAACCACCTGGCCTTCCGGATAAGCTTGGTCTTTCCAGAACTCATTACAATTGGCTTTGCTGGCTCTATTTGCCGAGATGAGAGAATTGAGGGACGGAGGGAGGGAAGGAAGGACTTGAGGATGAGCTGAAGACATCTGGAGGTGGCCTTCTGGATCCGCTCAACCATGTGGCCTTCTGGATCAACCTGGTGTTCCCAGAACTCACTACAATTGGCTTTGCTGGCTCTAGTTGCCAAGATGAGAGAATTGAGAGAGGGGGAAGGAAGGAAGGAAGGAAGGAAGGAAGGAAGGAAGGAAGGAAGGAAGGAAGGAAGGAAGGGAAGGAAGGGAAGGAAGGAAGGACTTGAGGATGAGCTGAAGACATCTGGAGGTGGCCTTCTGGATCAGCTCAACCATGTGGCCTTCCGGATAAGCTTGGTGTTCCCAGAACTCATGGCAATTGGCTTTGCTGGCTCTAGTTGCCAAGATGAGAGAATTGAGGAAGGGAGAAAAGAAAGGAAGGGCTTGAGGATGAGCTGAAGACATCTGGAGGTGGCCTTCTGGATCAGCTCGACCATGTGGCCTTCTGGATCAACCTGGTGTTCCCAGAACTCATTACAATTGGCTTTGCTGGCCAATCTAGTTGCCAAGATGAGAGAATTGAGGGAGGGAGGGAGGGAGAGAAGGAAGGGAGGGAGGGAGGGAGGGAGGACTTGAGGATGAGCTGAAGACATCTGGCCTTCTGAATCAGCTCAACCATGTAGCTTTCTGGATCAGCTTGGTGTTTCCAGGACTCATGGCAATTGGCTCTGCTGGCTCTAGTTTCTGGGAGCTCTGAGTAAAACATGCCAACTAGACATGGTTAGGTTTGTTCAGAATCTTTGTAATCCGGAATAAATTCGGAAAGATTTCCTTTTTGAAGCAATTTCAAAGTTTTTAAGGAAACCGGAAGTCCCTTTGCCCTTCCGAAGCTTTTTCCGCCATTTCTCTTACGAATCAGTAAGTGAGTTGGAAATGATTCAGCTTTCCCCCGCCTCTGTTCCCTGGCCTCAGTTCAAGCCAGAGAAGCCTTCTAAACCAGTGTGGATTGATTCCCTTTCTTTCCTTTCCCTCCCACGTCAGTTTAAACCAGTGTGGATGGATTCCTTTCCTTTCCCTCCCGCGTCAGTCTTAAGCGAGAGACAGGGGCGGTCTAAGGCAATTCTAAATAGTAAGCAAACATTATTTTGGCGCCCCCACCCAAAATTATTTTGCCCCCCCCCCCCAGGAAGCGCGAAGAGGAGCCTTTGAAGGCCCCTCCTCTCGCTCTCCTGGGCTGCTGCTGCCAGCCCCTTGCACGGGGAATTGCAGAGGGCGGGGAGTGCTCTCCTTTGCCCTCTGCAACGCCCCGTGGGTGGGGCCAGCAGCGGGAACCAGGAAGAGGGAAGAGGAGCCTTTGAAGGCCCCTCCTCTCGCTTTCCCAGGCTCCTGCTGCCAGCCCCTCCCACGAGGCATTGCAGAAGGCGGGGAGTGCTCTCCTTTGCCCTCTTCAACGCCCCGTGGGAGGCGCCAGCAGTGGTAACCAGGAACAGCGAAGAGGAGCCTTCGAAGGCTCCTCCTCGCTCTGCAATGCCCCGCGGAAACAGCGGCGCATGGGAGCGGCGGCGCCAGGCGGGCAGGAATACGCCCCACGATGCCCCCTTCCAAGATGGCGCCCTACGCAGCCGCGTAGGTCGCTTACATGGTAGGACTGCCCCTGGCGAGAGAAGTGGTTTTAACCAGAGTGGATTTTGCCGTCACGCCCAGGCACTCAAAAATTAGAACTTTAATGTACCTCTCTCTATAACCTGGGGGACTTCAGGTGCCTTCTTTTCGATGCTCAGGGGGTCCCAAAACCCAAAAACCACTTCAGGTTAAGGTTGAACAGCATACACAAACTTTATTCAAGCAAAGTCCTTGGCAGATCCTAATGGTTACAAAAACAGACTTGGTTGCTGGGATAAAGATTGAATAATCCCCCTTTTCTACCACCTATGATAAGGAAATCCAGGGATATTCCCTAATATCCTGACTCTGGCTGGTCGTTTAGGAAGAACAGATCTTCCCCTATCTAAGCACAAAGTCAGTCTTATAGGCAAACCTAGTGAAGGTTGTAGCCAGATAGCCCCCAAAAATACAGCAGGATAGTACAGGACTATAGCAAGGTAAATTGGCTAGCTATCCACACTACAAGACAAAGTTAAGGTAGTTAGAAGACCCTATAGTACTTACAATGGCCTTTCTAAGCTGACCTAGCTTGACCAAGGCACATTTGAATCGTTCTCTAGCTCAGTGTTTCTCAACCAGTGTGCCGTGGCACACTAGTGTGCCGTGAGCGATCATCAGGTGTGCTGCGAGAAAAGCTCTCTGCCCCCCTTCCTTCCCCCCTCCTCCTGCCGAACTCCTGCTGCTTGGGAGAGGAGGAGGAAGGGATGGTCGGCCACAAAGAAAAAGAAGAAGGGACCGGGACACCGCCTCCTTCGGCCGTTTCCCCAACCAGCCTCCAATCTGCCATGACTCCCGCCATGACTCTCGCCCCTTGCTTGTTGAAGCCGTGCGGAGGAGGAGCCCCGCCTACTGAAGCCCGTCCACCGCTCATGCTCCTCCTCTGTGAGAGAGCTGAAGCCGGGGGGAGGGGGGCATGACGCAGCCTGGCTCCGCCCCCTCCCCCCGGCTTCAGCACTCCCACAGCTTCGCCAGCCTTGAGGGGAGAGTGCCAAGCCAGCGATGGCAGAGCCAGCACAATGCTGGCTTGGCACTGCCCCCTCAAGGCTGGGAAGCTGTGGGAGAACTGAAGCCAGGGGGAGGGGGAGGGGCATGGTGTGGGCTGTCTCCTCCCCTGACTTCGGCACTCCCAGCAGCTGCTCCCAGCAGCTCACCACCCCCCTGCCATTCTTTACTGTGTTAGAGTGTCATTTTGTGTCATTTTGGTTGGTGGTGTGCCCCCGGATTTTTTTAATGTTAAAAGTGTGCTGCGGCTCAAAAAAGGTTGGGAAACACTGCTCTAGCTGAGAAAAGACGAAAGGCTTTTCAAAATGGAGATCCCATCCCCAGGAAGAAAAGGGGCGGGCTCTAAACCAAAAGGATACTTTTGCAGCCAATGACTGCAAAGTCCTATCAAACAGGCTGCAAAGCTTAGCAAATGCTTAACCAACAGGGTGCCACTGAGTCTGCAATGGACCCTGGAAAAAATGGCCAAGGATGCTTTTTCCTTTTAACTATGGAGCAATGCAAACAGATGTCTGGAAGACTGAACAGTGGGTGGATTTCTTCTCTTTGCTTCCCCCCCCCCCAAATTTTCTGGAGTAAAACAACTACTTTCAGAGTAAAGACCACCCAATGAAACAGGAAATAACACTTTGAAACCAGTAATGAAGGATTCGGAAGTCTTGGAAGTTTGGAAAAGTTTTTTCCCGAATTATATTTATTGGGGTTTTTCCATAAACAAACAGTGAAAGTGGGTGAACAGTTTCAAATAGAGGACAGTAGGAAAGATAAAGGAGAGGCTGAGAGTGATGATGGGAGGGGGTAGAGGGAGTGGGAAGGGGGTGCTGGGGGGTTGGTAACAAGGGATGGGGGTAGAAAGGGGTGAGGGTCAGGGGCGGTGAAGGAGGCTGTTTGATCCGAGTTCTGGGAAGGCTAATGATGAGTAATGGTGGAGGGAAGAGATAAGGATAGGAGTAACTTGTTTCCTTCTAAGGTCCTCGTTCATGGGCGCTCCTTGTTGCCCTCTTGCAGTCTCCCTCCCTGTTAAGCTGGACGTTTCTTTTTAACTGGTCTTCTTTTTAGGCTCTTTTTCCTTCTTTTTTCCGAGACGGGTCTTCATATCCCTCTGCATCTTGGAGCAATCTGTTGTGCTTAGTTCTTGTCCTTTCCAGCGTTTGGTGGCCATTGTCTGTTCCCTGTCTTCCAGCGTAGCCGTACCCGTGCCCCTTCACGTCCCTCAGCCTCCATTCTAACCGTTCTCCCTAGGTGATTCGAGGCCTTCCGTATCCATCCCCAGGATGCCACATCTCGTAGGCCTGAAGTACGCCTCAAGAGAGTAAGGGCAGTTTTTCTTTAGGTTTTTCTTTCTTCCTTGTTGGGTTGTTCCCGCCTGGCTTCTCTTTCTATTGGGCTGCGTCCCATTCTTTTTGCCGTCCTGCTTATCTGCATCCAGGCTGGGGCTTTTGGGTGTTGCCGCGGCCCCTTGGTTTTTCCCCTCTTCTCTTTTCTGGGGAGCAGAGGTGTTAGGGCCCTTCGACGTCATTCTTGCAGCATCCAGCGAGGCTACCTCCCTACTTTTGGGGTGGGGTCCTCTTCCCTCTGATCCTGCCCACGGCTTTACGTTCTCCTTCCCTCTCTTCTCTCCACTTTCACCTATTGTTGCGTTCTCTCCCTTGACCCGGGGTGTGTCTTCCCATCCTCATAGAAGATCGACCGCCCTGGCCCTGTGGGGAGCGCCTCTTCGTTTGGTTCTGTTCTAGCCTGTAGGGAGTGCTCCCGGATCGCATCCATTTGTTCTTCCTGCCGGGACATTATGGCATCTATCTTCCGTAGGAAGCCGTCTTGGGCTACCCTTATTTTTCGCAGCTCTGCAAGGACATCTCCCAGAGATATTTCCTCCTCTTCTGGTCCCTCTTCCTGTCCCATCTGAAGTTTGGAAAAGTTTTGAACTCTTTCGGAATTGACTTTAGATCCAAACCACTGTCGCCCCCTACATCCGAAACGGGGTTTGAACCATTTTTTAAAAAATCAAACAAGCCTAATGCTAACTGTTGCACCATACTAGCACTGCAGCTAAGTGCGGTAGTTTTTGGGGGGCTTGTCTTCTAAAGATCTCATGTCCCTTCCCCAAAAAATCCTCAAGAATATTAAGGAGACGCAACCTCTTGGCAAAGCCAAGGCGAGAAAATGGGACGCAGCTGGATCAGACAAATAGCAAAATGTAAATCTATTTGCCGTGGAGCAGAGAGCGTTCCACACAAATCCGTTGGCCGCGCATATTCACCTGGGGCAGCCCAACAAGCCGATCAGATGCTCCGCGCCTGACTTTCTTCATTTCCACCTGTTGCCATGAGAACCTCTGCGGTTCAGATTGTGTGGGGGAAGATAAACATCATGCAATACACACATACACACACACAAGTGACAACGCCATATATTGTATTGTTTTCAGCAGTGATTCTCAAGAGTTGGATGGGGAGGTGGCAATTGTGTTTCCATTTCCTTCTTTTCATTTTGTGGATGGTGCACCAATCGTGCTACGTTTTGAAAAAGAACAACACTCTGTAGTGATTTTCGTATCTATAATGCACATCTTCATAAAGCCTTTCCCCATTTTGTCCTTGCCGTTACATATTTTCCTTTTGTATAATGAAATTCAGTGTAGATCCAGCCTCAGAAAACTGTATCACAGGCCTACTCTTGGGCCATCATAAGTCAGAAATGACTTGAAGGCATACAACAACAACAGGATGTCTACACCAGTGTTTCTCAACCAGTGTGCCGTGGCACACTAGTGTGCCGTGAGCGATCATCAGGTGTGCCGCGGGAAAAGCTCTCTGCCCCCTTCCTTCCCCCCTCCTCCTGCCAAACTCCTGCTGCTTGGGAGAGGAGGAGGAAGGGCCGGGCGCCGCCTCCTTCGGCCATTTCCCCAACCAGCCTCCAATCCGCCATGACTCCCGCCCCTTACTTGTTGAAGCCACGCGGAGGAGGAGCCCCGCCTACTGAAGCCCATCCACCGCTCATGCTCCTCCTCTGTGAGAGAGCTGAAGCCAGGGGGGATGACGCAGCCTGGCTCTGCCCCCTCCCCCCGGCTTCAGCACTCCCACAGCTTCACCAGCCTGGAGGGGGCAGTGCCAAGCCAGCGGTGGCAGAGCTAGCACAATGCTGGCTTGTCACTGCCCCCCTCAAGGCTGGCGGCTGTGGGAGTGCTGAAGCCAGGAGAGGGGCGGGGATGAGCGGCCTGGCTCCGCCCCTCCCCCAGCTTCAGCGCTCCCACAGCTTTGCCAGCCTTGAGGGGGGCAGTGCCAAACCAGCGGTGGCAGAGCCAACACAATGCTGGCTTGGCACTGCCCCTTTCAAGGCTGGCGGCTGTGGGAGAACTGAAGCCGAGGGAGGGGCGGGGCATGGTGTGGCCTGGCTCCTCCCACGGCTTCGGCACTCCCAGCAGCTGCTCCCAGCAGGTCACCATCCCCCAGCCGTTCTTTACTGTGTTAGAGTGTCATTTTGTGTCATTTTGGTTGGTGGTGTGCCCCCGGATTTTTTTAATGTTAAAGGTGTGCCACGGCTCAAAAAAGGTTGAGAAACACTGGTCTACACAGTTTTGTTGAATTATTATTTATTTACTTCATTTCTATTCCGCCCTTCTCACCCCGCAGGGCGGATGACAATGTACACATTACATTTAGACACACAAACACACAAGACAGACAGAGGCAATTTAACATCTGGCCACCAGGGGGAGCTGTCACACTCCTTAATTCCTCAGCGTGTTTCCTGGAGATCTTTTTATGGCCTCATAAATCAGTTAAATTTAGCCTCCCCATTAAAAGAACTCAAATTAATTTCTCGGAGTACTGCTGCGTTTGCAGGCAAAAACATCCAAGTTTGACTTGGGGGGGTCTTCATCTGTCGGAGAAGCATTTCACTGGCTTGAGTGTGACAAGAGGCCATGGTTGGACGCCTAAAATGTAAAGGCGCAGGGAGCGTCAAGAGATGTAAGATCTACCAGGGAGGCCCTCCGCTCGCTCTCGCCACCATCTCAAGCATTGTTGGTGGGGATGAGGGAGAGAGCTTTCTCGGTGGTGGCCCCTCACCTCTGGAACACCCTCCCTAGGGAACTAAGACAGGCCCCATCACTCTCCTTTTTTCGGAAGGACTTGAAGACCTGGTAATTTCGCCAGGCCTTCGGCTTTCCAAAGCATTTTTAGGAGACCTACGGAAGGAAGAGTGATGACCTGGAGCTCAATGGAGTTATCCTCCCTGGACTACCTTAAAAATCCCCTCTCTTGCCTAAAAAGCTACAATCTCTTTTCTTCTTGAGGATTTGCTTCCTTAAAACTGTTTCTACTTTCTGCTCTGGAGCAGTGTTTTTCAACCTTTTTTGAGCCACGGCACATTTTTTACACTTACAAAATCCTGGGGCACACCACCAACCAAAATGACACAAAATGACACTCTAACACAGTAATACATATAGTTAATATGTTTTTAAATGTATTTATACACTCACTTAGTGTGAAGCCTGGGCCTGTTTCGATAAACACAAAATTTATAGTTATATAGTATATTATTATTATTATTATATTGCATTACATTACAACATTATCAATATTATATGTATACACAATATACGTATATTACTATTACATCAAATACAACATACTATGTCATTGTCACAGTACAACAATTACATACCACATTGTATTATAACAATTATATCGCAATATTAGTTGAAGTCGAAAACACCTGGAGGAAGGCCCAAGTTTGACCATATCTAGTCTAAACTTTCTTCCAAGCCCTTAATAAAGATGCTGCCTGCCTTAATGTATAGCCAGAGTCGCCATGCCCATCTGTCGGGAGGGCTTGGGTGGTGCCTTCCTGCTTGGCTGAAGGTGGTCAGGCTGGATGTCCTTTGGGGGACCCATATTTCTCCCATGAGTTCCCCCATTAGCTGGCTGACTCCCCTCCTTTCCCCCATTAGCTGGCTGACTCCCTGCCTACCTGCCTTCAGCACTCGGGCTCCGCTGCTCTCTGACTCACACCTTGCATAGCGCCAACAGGGCTGGGCTGGGCTGGGCTGGGCTGGGCTGGGCTGGACTGGACCGGAAGTGCTCCCCGCCGGAGCGGAATGGAATGGAACGGGCCCAAACAGGTCTGCCCTACTGCGCGGCCGTCCTGGAAACAGGGACCCGCATGTATGTATGTATGTATGTATGTATGTATGTATGTATGTGGCAGCGTTCTGATTGGCTGTCACTTTCACAGGCCACAGCAACCAGCGCAGGTGAGGGACCTGCACCAAACTTGGTACACATAACCCCCCTGACCCCCTTTAACTTCTGGTGCGGTTTGGGGGAGATGGAGAACGGATTATGGGATTTGTAGTACTTTCAAACACTTCGGTTCCCACAGACCACTGTGGCAACCTAAAAGGACCAATGAAGACCACACTTGGCACATACAGCCCCCATTACCCACTCTAAGTCATGGTGCAGTTTGGAGGAGGGCGGACCATGGATTATGGGACTTGAAGTACCTCTACTCACTTCCCAAGTCCGCTGTTCCGGAGACAGAGTAGCAAACTTTATACATGACATCAGATAGATAAGAATCTAATTTCCCATGGCACACCTGATGAGGAAACACTGCACTAAGTGGTACCTTAATTTCCTTCTTGACAGATGCAACTTTCTTTCGGGTTGTAAAGGTCGACAACAGGCTACACAATAGGTCGAGAGCACACCTCGACCCGGGCAGGCCTCGAACTCATGACCTTCTGGTCAGTAGAGATCGTATGCAGCTGACACCCAGCCAGCTGCGCCATATTCCCGGTGTGCAGAGCAAATTACAGGTGTGTATAACTCAAAGTTACGAATCCGGACTGGAAGTCAGTCTCTGATTTTAGCTTGTTTGGATTCAGCCGGCCTCTGCTCCATACACATCTGGTCCCAGTCCTCATTATTTCTTCTCTCCCAACGGAAGCCTCCCGTTTTAGGAAAGGGAATAAATACTGACTCTACTGGTGGCACCAAATGATAAACAGTAATAGCAGCGAACCGAGAAGGGGGAGAGAAAGAACAAAGGGAACAATCTTTGTCCTCCCCCCTCCCGCCGCCATTATGCCAGACCCCTGAAAGTTTGTCGCCTTATCAGCAAGAAAAGCAATATCAGCTCTTGAAAAATTAACATGACATTTTGCTGGCTGCCTGGTTCCTCCTTGGCTTGTCAATAATGCAGCCCGTTCGGCAAATATTAAATCTCCTTGCCAGAACCCTTAATGTGACAAGAAGCTGATGCCAGGGACTGCTATTACTTTCAACTCCACATCATATTTAATTTATTACATAACCCGGTGTTATTGCCTTTATTGATGAACTGTACAGTGTAAAATGATTATTTGTTAAAGATCCTGCTGTAGTAAAATATCTTTATGGCTTGGCAAATGTGTTTGTGAGAAAGAAACGGGTAGGAGAGTTCCTTATTATGATGATTATTACGATCTGCCTTTCTGGCTCTTCATATCCTTAATGGCTTGCTTACCTTTGGGCAGAATAGCAGACCCTGGCACAGTCGGGAAGGCACAGAAAGAGCGCTCTGCTGAAATACCAATCCTAGAAGGAGAATCCTTCTCGTACGAATTAACCCGAGGGCAAAGTTCTCCAGAAAAGAGCCTTTCGGTCACTCCTAGCAGCTTCACAGAGAAAGCTGAGAGGTACTGTAAATAAGAGATGGCCTTCTCGGCAGATGGTCCTACACCAGGGGTGCTCATTATGGTGATCGGGAGCACCTAGGTGATCTTCGGCCCTCTTCCAGGTGATCTTTGGGCCTCACCAACCGGATGGCGTGCTCCTGCCATGCGTGCGCACGTGTGCTCCCGCCGCTGCCTTTGCGGGGCTTCTTTTACCAAAATGAGGCTTTAGTGGGCTGGCCCTGGCGCTCGTCTTGCCACGCACGGTGTGGTGACACTACCGCCCTTTGGTGGCTGCTGGGGGAGCAAGGCGAAGGCACGTGCACGGATAGGATGCGAGGCTGTGGGAGGGATGGAGGGAATGTATGTGTGTGTGTGTGAGAGAGAGAGCCAAGGAGAGAAGAAAGAAATCCGGAGAACCCTTTCGGATCCTTTTGGCAGGCAGGCGGGCGGGCTCTGGAAGGAGAGAGGAGAGAGAAAGAGGCAAAGGAGGCCGGGCAACGTGGGGCAAAGCCAAGCAAGCCCCGCCGCAAAACCCTGCTGCTGCCCTCGGGACTCTCATTCCAAGCCAAGACCTGGGCGAGCGAGCTGTGTGGGGCTGCTTTCTTTCCTTGGTGGGGTGCGAGGAGGGAGGGCTCCGCCATGTTCCTTGGGCTGAACCCGAGGAGGAGGGGGCTGCGGGGATGGAGACTCCACTTGCTGCTGCTGCTTGTGCCCTCGCCGCCTTTTTCCACCTCGCCCTCTCTCACCCTGGAAGGAGAAAGGCGGCGGGCCACGGGAGAGAGAGAGAGAGAGAGAGAGAGGTGGCTAGGAAGAGCCACCTCTCTCTCTCTCTCTCTCTCTCTCTCTCTCTTTCTCTCTCTCTCCTGTGGGCATAGACTGTCACCAGTGGGAGGGGTCCTCCTTCCTGCCAGCCGTCCACTTGGGCGTCCTTTCTGAGTGACACCCTCGAAAGGAAGGAAGGAAGGCGCCCCCGCTGCATCTGTCACTTTGGGAAGCACCTCTTCCACTCTTCCTTCTCCTGCTCAGGTAAGGAAGCCTCGAGGGAGAGAGGGGGGGAGGCTGCCGTGGGGAGGCTCCAGCCTCACGTGGGTCCCTCTCTCGGTTGAGTTTCCCAGCCCAGGCAGCAGCCAGGCGGCCCCTCTTCCCAGCCCTGCGCCTTCCAAGTCGCTGCCGAAGCCATATCTGGCCAGAGCGCTGACGGGTGCACATATAAATACCCTCCTGCTGCGTGCGTGGGAGGGGCCTGCTGTGCGTGCAAGAAGCAGGACGGGATGGGGACTTCCTGCTTTGCGAAAGCACGCAGCAGGAAGGAAGAAGGCAGCTAAGACATTAAGAGAGAACGCGCACGCTGGCAAGGAGGATCCCCTTCCAGGGTGTGCGTGGCAGCGAGTTCGTGGGCAGGCAAGAAAGAAGCCCCGCGCGGACGGAAGGCTGCAGTAGGAGCGTGCGCGCGCACGTGCATGTGCACGCTCACATGCACAACAGGTGATCTTTTCAACTTGATTGTTCATATAGTAGCTCGCATGATGAAAAAGTGTGGACACCCCTGTCCTACACCAAAGAAACTTTTCCCACAAAAGGTCTCAAGACTCTTACTTGCTCTCTCTTTTGTATTCAATGACAGTTTCCCATCCAGCTCCTAACAAAGTTCAGGGCACATGTGTCAAACTCAAAGCCCATGAGCCCAATACAGTGCACCATGGCATTTGATGTGTCCCTCCAGACGATGAACTATAACTCTGGTCTTCCTCATCATTCAATACACACCAGGGACTTGTCCCTCAGAAATAACAGCACAAAAGGCTGACCTAGAAACTAAACATATATAACATTCAAAATATGTAACAGGTCTGTGACACCAATGTGGATCTGGGTGAGGGCTATCCTCCGTGGGGCCGGGAAAAAACCTGGAAGGGGACGGTATGGGCCTATCCCAAACCACCCACCCGGAAAAAAAAGGCCGGGCAGGCCCAACCACCCAGGAGGGGTGAATGCCCTTTCCTGGTCCCAAAATAAACAGAATGACGGGGCAACAATCCCCAAAAGTAAATGTCACCGGTCAGTAGGCAGGGGGGATATTAGAAGATGACGAGGAACTCCTCTGTGTTCCTGCACCGCGGCAAGGAGGTGAGCTCCAGCCGCTGCGGGAAGGCAATCCAGATAGATCTAGGAGCAGCCGGGCGGGATCGCTGCTGGAAACGGCAGTGAAGGCAATATACGGCCAGCTCTCAAGCCCGTACTCGGCGCGATGTCCGGAGGCAGGCGCCTGAGGACGCCAGAGGCGGAAATCCAGGAAGCAATGGGATGATGACGTGTGTAGTAACGGCCGCGTCGTCAAATGACGCGGCGAAAGGCCTCCGAAGCTTCGTCTGAAGATGATGACGCGGAAGTCGCTGATGGATGACGTGAGACGTACCTCACGTCAAGCAGCGTGATGACGCGTCGGGTGCTGGAGGCTGCGGTTCTTCACCATTAAAGGAGCCGCGGGTCCCCGGAATGGGGAGAGTTGTAGAGAATCAAGTCCCCGTGTGGGAGTCCCCAAGTGCGGAACTGCCGGTGGTGGTATAGGCCTGATGGCGTGGGGGGTAAAGTCGGGGCCCGTCCGGAATGTCCGTGACGGGAACTGGTGGAACAGGCCCAGGTGTTCCCAAAGGTCCCGGGAGCCGGGCGAAGGACGCCCTGCCCGAAAAAACAATAATATGTAGAAGCAACAGACCACAGATGGTAGGTATAGATATCCAAACAGTTTATTGGGGTACCCACACGTATGTTTGTAGGTCCCCAAGTGGTTCCAAATGGAACTGCGGCGGTCACAATACAACAAGCCAGAGAAATAATACAGATGACCCAGCGGTGGGGCTGGCAGCTGCCCACCGCTGTGGCAAAACGCCAACGGGTGATCTCAAAGTCCAGAGGGGATCCACAATCCCGTTTCGCTACTGTATAATATTCGCTTCATCAGGGCGTGTATTATTCAACAATAAAGGTATTGGACACACTGTCAAAATACATCTGTAAATACAAATAAATGTAGCATCAGCAAACAAGAACAAGTAAAATGCATGGTCATAATACAAGCATATTCCTGAGTCTGACTGTATAATCAAACCCACACTCACCCATATATGGAGCATCATGTATATAACAAATAGTGGATGGATTCCACAAGGCCGAAGTTGACCTAAAGGTAAGTCACACCCATTTCCTGGGAGCTTATATGCTAAGGATAATCAGAGCAAGGTAAGTACATGGAGGGAGGAGCAGGCACCTAGAGACAGGTGGATAACAGGGTAGGCTCATTCTTCTAATTGGTGTCACAGACCTGTTACATATTTTGAATGTTATATATGTTTAGTTTCTAGGTCAGCCTTTTGTGCTGTTATTTCTGAGGGACAAGTCCCTGGTGTGTATTGAGTGTTACTTATTCAGGGAATAGGATGGAGTCCACCAGTATTTTTACTGATGAAGACAGGGAAAACATCACCAAGGTGTGGTCACTCTATGACCCAGGAGAGACATCTGCGACGGGTGCAGAGCAGGGACAAGACACAACAGTGTTAGATCTTAGTGATAAAGAACTTAGGCTGGTGAGGGTACAGCTTAATGCTGCAGCCTTATCGGAATACATCAGGGGTGCCATGATCCCCAGGGGGATGAGGGTCAACCTACCCCCGGGCATATATCTAGATGACCAACAATTCATGAGCACTTGGTACAAGATTCTGGACAATTGTTCCAGGGATCTTATGACCTTGATCGTCCAAAGGACAACAGTGGAGGCCGTAGCCTTGAAAGAGGAGATTGCTGAAATCAGACAACTACTGGGTTCACAACTGAAAACAGTAGATTTGGAGGAAATCGAGAAACAATGTAAAAAGTTACACCAAGAGATAAAAAAGGCCAAACTGAACAAACTCAATAGAGATAAGGATGACTACAAGTATAACAGGGTTTACTCTGTATTACGATCCTCCTCAGACCGACTGGCCGGTCGAGGGGTCAGATTTTCCAATGATTCCCTTCACTCCAGAGGATCCAATGAGGACCCGGGAGTACAGTCTGACAATTCCCCTGGAACATCAGGCTATAATTTGAGGGATAGAAAGCCTGCGCCCAAGAATAAGCAAAATTTTTTTCGCAAGGCTCCATCCCAAAAGAGACCAACCTAATTGTTAATTTGTCTGATTTAACCCTGACTCCCAAACAGACTGAATTGGTGAGCAGGGGTTTATCTTTTGTTATGACCCCCACATGTTCAGATATGACCATTCGTAAGGATCTGGCCACCCTCTTCAGGAGCATTCGTCTCAAAGAATTTTTCAAACAGGATGACCAGCTCTCTGTGACGGCTCCTACACCTAAGTTTGTGAATAAAAGCAACTTTACTCCCTATTTGGTTTCTGACAACATTAAAGTTTTTGAGAAAATGGTAATGGAGGAGGTGGGAGGCATTGACCATAAAAGTGATTTTTCGCACTCTAACATGACTAGAGATGAGATTGCCTGTCTACAGGAGCTAGGCACCCGCCAAGACATTGTGTGGAAACAGGCAGATAAAGGAGGAGCCATAGTTTGTTTAAATGCTAGGGATTACGTCACAGAGGTACACAGACAGCTTCATGACCAAAGATTCTATCAACCCCTTCCGCAAGACCCCACACATAAGTTCTCTAGAACTATTTCAGCCCTTATCCACCATGGGGTCGTCATGGGATGGCTTGAACCTAAAGTTGGTGATTTTCTGACAGTTAAACATCCTAGGATACCCCGTTTCTACGTGCTACCAAAAATTCATAAACCCGACAGACCCCCGGTAGGGAGACCCATTGTCTCTGGGTCAGGGGGGTTACTTGAACCCCTGGCACAGTATGTTGATTCTTTTTTACAATCATTTGTCACATCCACAATGTACTACCTCAAAGACACAATGGATTTCATATCCAAGGTGGAGGACTTCCGAGTGGAACCAGGAGACATCTTGGCCACTGCGGATGTGTCTTCTTTATACACCAATATCCCACTGGAGGAAGCCAGAGTGATCATCCTCGACACTCTAGACTCCAGAACCACCAGAATACCCCCACTCACATGTTGATCGAGATGCTGGATTGTATCTTCGATTACAACTACTTTATGGATTCAAGATAATTTTTACTTACAGACCAGTGGGGTTGCCATGGGGTCCGCAGTAGCTCCTCGGTGGCCAATTTGTTTATGGCCCACCTTGAGAAGGCCCATTTCCCCCCCCAGGGCCAGCCATGCCATGAGACACCAAGTGAAAATGTACTGGAGGTACATCGATGATGTCTTCCTCATTTTACGTAACGACACCTGTCTACCGGATTTCGCCCAATGGCTCAATGCGTGGCACGAGTCAATCAAATTCACTTTTGAATTTAGTACTGAACAGGTACATTTTCTGGATGTTAACGTATACGTCCATGAGGGGTGCATTAAGGTTAGCACATATAAAAAATCCACCGACAGGAATTCTCTCCTACACTTCAACAGCCACCATACTCCATCTTTGAGGCATAACTTACCATATTCACAGTTATTGCGGATCAAACGCAACTCCTCCTTTGAACCGGATTTCGAGAGGGCCGCAACTAAGTTAATGGAGGATCTCACAGATAGGGGTTATCCCCGAACAACACTCAATAGAGCCCTCCAAAAGGCTCGACAGGTACCAAGGAACACACTATTACTACCATCCCACAGGACCAAAGCCACCAATAGGCTGGTATGGCCTCTTACTTACACTCCCCATTCGCATACCGTGCAGAATGCAGTGAAAAAATATTGGCCGCTACTCACGAAGATCCCAGGGTTGCAAAACCCCCCCATGATTGCCCACAAGAAAACTAGATCGATCCGGGATATCCTCGTACATACAGATCATCGTAGGGCGACACCACCCACGAGTGCCTTTAGGCCTGGCACAAAAATTTGTGGATCCTGTAGCATATGCAAACAGGTAAATGTGTCGTTGACCATTTATAACCAATTGAAGGCCAGAACTTTCGAGATCAGAGCCTTCTTCACGTGCGCGACCTCCAACTTAGTGTACGCCCTCCAGTGCCAATGTGGATTAGTGTACGTAGGCCAGACCAGTAGACAGCTGAGGACTAGGATGATTGAACACAGGTCCAAAATTAGGAATAAAGCTTCTGATTCCATCTTATATAAGCATTTCCTGGACCAAGGGCACACTTGTGATTCCTTTAACTGTATGGGCCTTGAGCGAGTACATACTCGTGAGTATGGTGACATCCATGCTGCACTCATCAGGGCCGAAAGTAATTGGATAATTCGACTCAGCAGTGAGACTCCCACTGGGCTCAACGAGCCTTTGTCTATTCAAACTTTAATCACTTAGAAGAATGAGCCTACCCTGTTATCCACCTGTCTCTAGGTGCCTGCTCCTCCCTCCATGTACTTACCTTGCTCTGATTATCCTTAGCATATAAGCTCCCAGGAAATGGGTGTGACTTACCTTTAGGTCAACTTCGGCCTTGTGGAATCCATCCACTATTTGTGATATACATGATGCTCCATATATGGGTGAGTGTGGGTTTGATTATACAGTCAGACTCAGGAATATGCTTGTATTATGACCATGCATTTTACTTGTTCTTGTTTGCTGATGCTACATTTATTTGTATTTACAGATGTATTTTGACAGTGTGTCCAATACCTTTATTGTTGAATAATACACGCCCTGATGAAGCGAATATTATACAGTAGCGAAACGGGATTGTGGATCCCCTCTGGACTTTGAGATCACCCGTTGGCGTTTTTGCCACAGCGGTGGGCAGCTGCCACCCCCACCGCTGGGTCATCTGTATTATTTCTCTGGCTTGTTGTATTGTGACCGCCGCAGTTCCATTTGGAACCACTTGGGGACCTACAAACATACGTGTGGGTACCCCAATAAACTGTTTGGATATCTATACCTACCATCTGTGGTCTGTTGCTTCTACATATTATTGTTTTTTCGGGCAGGGGCGTCCTTCGCCCGGCTCCCCGGGACCTTTGGGAACACCTGGGCCTGTTCCACCAGTTCCCCGTCACGGACATTCCGGACGGGGCCCCGACTTTACCCCCACGCCATCAGGCCTATACCACCACCGGCAGTTCCGCACTTGGGGGACTCCCACACGGGGACTTGATTCTCTACAACTCTCCCCATTCCGGGGACCCGCGGCTCCTTTAATGGTGAAGAACCGCAGCCTCCAGCACCCGACGCGTCATCACGCCGCTTGACGTGAGGTACGTCTCACGTCATCCATCAGCGACTTCCGCGTCATCATCTTCAGACGGAGCTTCGGAGGCCTTTCGCCGCGTCATTTGACGACGCGGCCGTTACTACACACGTCATCATCCCATTGCTTCCTGGATTTCCGCCTCTGGCGTCCTCAGGCGCCTGCCTCCGGACATCGCGCCGAGTACGGGGCTTGAGAGCTGGCCGTATATTGCCTTCACTGCCGTTTCCAGCGCGATCCCGCCCGGCTGCTCCTAGATCTATCTGGATTGCCTTCCCCGCAGCGGCTGGAGCTCACCTCCTTGCCGCGGTGCAGGAACACAGAGGAGTTCCTCGTCATCTTCTAATATCCCCCTGCCTACTGACCGTGACATTTACTTTTGGGATTGTTGCCCCGTCATTCTGTTTATTTTGGGACCAGGAAAGGGCATTCACCCCTCCTGGGTGGTTGGGCCTGCCCGGGCCTTTTTTCCGGGTGGGTGGTTTGGGATAGGCCCATACCGTCCCCTTCCATGGTTTTTTCCCGGCCCCACGGAGGATAGTCCTCACCCAGATCCACATTGGTGTCACAGACCTGTTACATATTTTGAATGTTATATATGTTTAGTTTCTAGGTCAGCCTTTTGTGCTGTTACTTCCTCATCATTCAACATCATGGCTAGAGCTATTGGGAGTTGGGAACCAGTCACATCTGGAAGTCTACAGTTAATAATAACAACAACAACAACAATAATAAGTTGATATTATCAAGACCTCAAAATCAAACGGCAAAGGCTCTGGCATAAACCAGTATAGGTGGTGTGGTGAAGTCATATTTCTTTGGAAATTGGCCATGATCCTACATCAAGGCAATTGGGTGTAACTTTCATGGAGTGATGTTGTGTTTACACAATGTATTGTCAGTTTGCTTTGAGGTTGTGTCACTAAAAATGTGTACCTACATGATTAGTTGTTTTACTCTAGCACTGGAACACCCTTTCACCCAGCACCACGCTAGAGTTCAGTAATCTATATATATAAAAGGGAAGTGGTCGTGCAACGGGGCAAATGCACGCCAAAACTACATTTCCCACACACACACACTCATCCCCACCCCGAGGTACATCAACCACCCACTAAAACACCCCAAAAACCAACACAACACCCCCAAAACATCCCCCAAAAAACAACATTGACACGCATGCGCAAACAACCCCACACACAACATGGCCGCCATAAAACCATCACAATAACACGCATGCGCAACATCCAACGCCATGCCCCTTTCCTCCACCGCTTACCAAACATTCCTGACACCAAGGAAACCACATCCTCCATGCGGCCCCCGGACCACACCAGCACGGACGCCGCATGCCACCCAACACCAACATCCCAGGAGGACGCCGCCAAGGTCCCGCCCGCACGACCCTCCACCAGGACAGCCAACTAAACGCCGAGGGAGAACGGCACACCCACAGGACTACAACTCCCACAGGGCTCCGCGCGGCTCACTCCAAATAAGGCCGGAAACAGCACCGGAAAAAGGCCACAATGGCCGTGCAAAGCCTTCTGGGAGCCGTAGTCCCCTAGCAGCCCACGCCTTCTCCGAAAGCAGCCACAAACTACCGCCGCCATGGCCGCTTCCTCCGCCCCCTCCGCTGCCTCCTCCCATCCTCCCAACTGCTTCAAACAGCCCCCCCCCCACCGCCACATACAGGGAAAAAACACCAAGAAAAAGGTAAGATTAATCAACGACAGAAAGAGACAGGGAGAGAGAGAAACAGAGACAGAGAGAGAATTATACAGATACTATGATAGAGACAGAGATGGAGAGAGAGAGAATGATAAACAGAGAATGAAAGACAGCATGATAGAGAAAGAAAAAGAGAAAGAAAAAAAGAGAGAGAATTATACAGAGGGAAAGAAACAAAAAACTGATATAAAGATAATTAGACAGAGAGAGAAAAAAAATGATGGAGAAAGAATGAAAAACAGATACACACAAAGACCCATACTCCTACAGATTGATACAGACATAGAGACCAGGACAGAGAGAGAGAGAGAGAGAGAGAGAGAGAGAGAGAGAGAGAGAGAGAGAGAGAGAGACAGAACAAGATAAACACACACACAGAGAGAAATACATACAGATCACAACATAATACAACAGAAACAAACACAGGGACAGACAGACAGATAGACACAGACAGATAAATAGATAGAGAATAATACAGAAAAACAAACATTAGACACACGTATGCCCACCCCACTTACATTCCTTTTCCTTCCTACTTCACCTCTTTCCTAACTTTACTATCCACCATACTACACAACATCAATACAAACCCTTACATACTCAGACTTAATCACATCTCCAAAATAGGGCACAGCAACGCGTGCCGGGTTCAGCTAGTTAAATATAAAAATGTTTATTAAAGAAAGCAGATAAAAAAGGGGGGAAAGGCAATTTTGAAAGGGTCAGTAGGATAGAAAATAAAAATAGCAATAATCAAAAAATGACAAGGAACAAAAAGCCAAGGAAACCAAAATCCACAGCAGTACTCCAAACTTAAATCCATGAACATGAAAACAGGAACTTTTCCAAGGTAAACTATTCAAGAAAACAAACGCATAAACAAGAAACTTGAGAATACTTGAACCAAGGACTTGAGAGCACTGAAAGGCCTGAAAACAACCCACTAATTTAAGCCCTGCAAACCTCCCATGACATCATTTCTCATGCATCTGGATCTCCTCTCAGTCTTATCTCTGAGCCTCTGAGAAAATCTCGTTTGCTGACTCTGTATTTTCAGTTCTAATCTAAGTCCCCTTATTATTATTATTATTATTATCATTTTGGCTTCTAGACCGCTCCCCCCAGAAGCTCGCAGCGGTTTACAACAATGAAAACAAATAGGATGATAAAACAACAGAATTAATCTAAAAATACTAAAAATAATCTAAAAATACTACTGCCACTAAAATGATTCTAAAACTACACAGTAAGCGTGATAGCTTTACTCAGCCGGAAATGCTAAGCGAAAGAGAACCGTCTTACAAGCTCTACGGAATGAAGACAGTTCTCGAATTCCTCTGACTTCCTCTGGTAGCGCATTCCGCAGAGTTGGTGCAGCCACCGAAAATGCCTTTTGTCTTGTTGAGGACAGTCGATATTGTCGAATGGTGGGGACATTGAGGAGATTTTGTTCACCGGAGCACAGGGATCTCTGGGGACAATATTGGGACAAAATTTGCAGACTTGGTATTCTATTAAATGTCCTTTGACCACTAGCTGGCCACTTGTCTTCAAGATGATTGTTGACGTATGGTGGACCCATTGTGGTGAAGTCATATTTCTTTATTACAGGTTTTAAATATGGTTGATATTTATATATATGCATATATGTTGAAGGGGTAAAAACTTAGCAAACCCTAAAGGGTTAACAGAGATATTAGCATGCAGAACCTCCAAGGGGTTTTCGTTACCGTGGAAACAGGAGGCGGAGCCTGCATCTGGCCTTAGAATCTTCGAATTCAAACTTTGGCAGTTGGCAGTGAAAGTCGAAGGAGAGAGGGTGTGTGGAGAGTTAGAGAGTCCATTTTAGCCAGCTGTCAGCTGGTTTTAAAAAGGACTCTGACTCTACTCTGTGAGAGAGTAGAAGAAAAGCTGTGTTTGAACTGCTAGGAAAGCAGTTGGGTTTAAAAGACAAGTAGTTAGTGTAAAGACTGCGGAGCTATTGGTTCTGGGAGTACAGCTATATAGTATCAAGTTGCATCTCCATAGTGTATTGCAACCTTAAGATACGTGCCTCTAAGAAGATACTGTAACCACCTAAGCTTTTAACTCTGAAACCTCCACGCTTAAAACATTGTTTGAATGAACGTTGCAGTTCTTTAACAAAGATATCTCCCCGCGTAGTTACTTAACACACAAGGCTCAAAAACAAATTCTTCCTAGTGGGTAGCCAAGTATAGTGAATGGTGGCAGCGAAAGTTAACAAATAGTGTCAGTGGGAGTTTGGGTTAGTGGGATACCCTGCCCTGACACAGTAATCGAAAGGTCAGTGGGAAAGCCGACCTGTGTGAATACTTATTACATTATATGGTGGCAGCAAGTGGAAATAAAAGAAGTCTTCATATAAATTGGTGGTCAGGGTGGAATAAGAAAACTATCCTGCTACAGTTGAAAGTGAAATATAGAGAGTCCTTCCAGGTGGTCCCAGTGGTGATCGGCACACTGAGTGCCATGCCAAAAGATCTCAGCCGGCATTTGGAAACAATAAACATTGACAAAATGGCCCAGTTTACATGTCTGAACGCATCTCCCCTTATGAACCATATAGGACCTTAAGATCATCTGTTGATGCCCTGCTCTTGTTACCGTCTTTGTCACAAGAGACAGGGCCTTCTTGGTGATGGCCCCTCGGCTATGGAATGCCCTCCCTATAGATATTAGATCGGCCACTTCCCTTAAAACATTCCAGAAAAAAAGTCAAGACATGGCTTTTTAAACAAGCGTTTCCAAATGCAGAATAACTGACATAGGAAAATGGAACGACGACAATGAGACCAGACAACGTTTTTAACAAGGAGACTGTCGTGATGCAGTGCCAATTAAAGCCAAACTCAAGAGTAAAAAGGAATAACAAAGAGTTTATTATACAAGAAATGGGAATGGGACTAACAAAAAACTAGCCTAACCGGCCAAAACCCAAAAAAACCATGGAGAACCCCAAAAACTGCAGAAGGAAACATCAAAAACAAACTAAAGTCGTCATCTGCGACGTCCTCAGAGGGTCTAGCCAATAGCGTAGTCGAAAACTGGTCCGGAGTCGTGGGCAGGAGAAAGACGGAGAAACGAGGAGACAGTCCAAGGTCCACAGGAGTTTTGTGTGGATACATCGTAATCCACACAAAAACACATTGTCAACCTCCCTCTATTTATACAATACCATTCTTGCAGCTTGTGACACTCACAGAAAGTCCAGCAGAGTTCAAACCCCGCCACAAGGAACACACGGCTGTAGCTGGACAGAAAGCAGAACATTGTAACCCAAAACCACCCACCTTTCCCAACTGTGGCAGCAGCATCTCAGCCCAAAAAGGGCAGAGTAAAACCTCAACTCACAAGTAAACTGGATCAGGAACACGATGCAAGATATCAGGATACCAAACAGGACACAACACAGGATACCAAGAACAACTCCTTGCTCACCGCAAGGAAGCTCCCCAAAAAGCCCACATTAAATAGACCTAGAGATCAGACAACTCCCCCCTGAATATGCATTTATTTATTTATTTATTTATTTATTTATTTATTTATTTATTTATTTAGACTTGTTAGTCGCCACTCCCGTACGGCTCGGGGCGACTCACAAAATCACTGGGGGAGACCAGTGGGCATACAATACATAATACAAGATACTCTAAAATACAGAAGAACACACTATAAAAGTAGTAAAAAGATTAATACAGCAATTAAAGGTCAGGGTTGTGGGAGTACCTACGTAACTCTAACTAGAAGTCTTCTAGAAGGTTTCCTAAGAGAAACCCCCTTAGCAAGGGGGGGATTCTCGGTCATAGAACTAAGGACAGTTCTTACGTCTATGGTCCTCCTTGAGAGGACCATAGACCTCCTTGAGAGGTCGGATTTAGGCTTACTGAGGTCCGATCTGGAAGACAGTCCCCAGAAAGTCCTTGTTCTGAAGGCTCTAGTTCTGGGTTTCATTCTGTTAGGTGGATTAGCTGTGGCCTCTGGGGTTTTGGTTATTCCCCGAGGCCGCCAGCTTACCACACTGTCCTGTGATTGGCTGGTCTGGAATGCTGCACTGCACCTCTCTGGGCCGTTGGAGGATGGCTCCTGTCTGTCCCTCCTCCTCCGTCACCGCTTCCGGTTTCGTCGTTTCCGCTTTGCGTCCTCCATTGGGGAACACTTCCGGCTGGGTTCGGTGACTTTAAGGCCATCCGCCATTATGAGGGGCCTGGCAGTCGTCCACGTTGCCGCTGGTGGGAAGTCACTGCAGCAAGGGAGGGGCTCCCGGTCGCCAGCCCATACCTCCGCCATCTCAGGTACCACTGTCGGGTCAAGGCCATCGGCCGTGCTCTCCACCGCGCCAGGTCTCAGCTCAGGGTGAGTCACTCCGGCCTGTTCTGTAGTGGTACTGGTGGGGTCTTGCAAGCCTTCCAGGTTCTCCTCTCCATCCCTACATCCCCCAGCGGGGAAGTCCCATGACTGGTCCCAGTCAAGAGCTGGGGGTGTAGGGAATACTGCTCTCTCTGCAGCTGAAATCCTTTGTGAGTCTCTCCAAGATCCCCAGCATCTTTCAAAACTTAGTGTATTCCAATCATTCCCTGAGGTTTCAGAGGGCCACTCATTATCACTATCAAACCCCAGAAAAGTATCACTACTGGTGGTTGCATCACACACATCCTGAACCTCCTTTACTAAAGTCCAGTCCAACTCAGTATCACTTTCTTCTGGTGAGCTTTCACCATCCCTGGGGACTAATAGTCATTGGACTATTTGAAGCTTCCAAGCAGTCTTCAAAGGCAACCCCACATAGAGAGCATTGCAGTAGTCTATCCTGGATGTAACACCATGCCTACATGGTGTCCGACTTCTCCTGGTCACATTGCCTTCGCCTTTTCATTGGATTCCAAAACTATATTTCCATTTCCTTTTTGAGGACCAACATTCTCTCGGGAGACAATTTTCTCATTGTTGTTGCCCTCCTATAATAATTACACCCCTGCTGTTTTCTCAACACGATACTGCGGCACCCCACAAAGTGTAGGAACTTGGAAGAGAAAACTTGCAAGCACTGTTTACCTTTGTAACAGAGGAGGACATATTGGCTGCACGAAGCGGCATAGCTCTACAAGCAAGATGGATCTCATTCGTGCTCCAAAACACCAGCTGACTCATTGAACGACATCCAATTCTTCCTTGGCTGTGCCCTGCCAGATGAAAACTTCTTTTCAAATAATACTTCAGATATCATCCGCCGAGCCTTAATATCTCTCTTCCATAATATTTCTCTCGGCTTTGTGCATACACACTGTTCCCTTGGGTAATTTCTTTTCCTAGGCCTGGTTGATTTTTTCTCTCTCTCGTAAAAAGAAGAAGATGAAGAACACATCACCTTCCCTTCCCATCAGTTCATCTTGCTGGTTTTTCAGTGTGAAATCATCATTAATAGAAGGCAGGCCTGTCTCACTTCTGATCTCCCTGTTGGCCTTGAGTTGGATTTGGTACTTCTTCTCTCCTGGACTAAATTGCATCTCCGCAGGCGCGAAGCAAAACCCAACCTCGATTCCCATCCTCACCGCCAACTGCAAATCCACAATACTTGAATATGGACTATACAAACACCTGGGAGGCTGATCCGGGGATTACATTTGAAAGGAAAATAACACATAGGAAAGCTGCATTGCTAACCAATTTCCAGGCACATCCTTTCTTTCCAAAATGCTCTCTGAAACCTAAAACATCAATTTATTCTTCAAATCAATTTTGAAATATTTTAGTTGACCATTCGTAACTTGCTTTCCTTCTGAATGTTTTGATTTTATCCACCCCTTTGAGGTCCTGGTGTAGGTATTTTTTTCTTTTCTTCCTCCCTTCCCTTGATAAATATCCTACCTTTCTTTCCCAGTGACATTACAAAGGGCCACTTCACCTAGCAACTGTCAATCCAGTAATGTCAGAAGGCCACTTCACCTAGCAACAGCCTTTGTGGTACAAACAGACAGATAGACAAATATAAGAACTTGACTTTTATATATTTATAGATTCTGGCACTAGTGTGCTGTGAGCGATCCTCAGGTGTGCAGTGGGAAATTGGAACCTTCCAGCATGCTTTGCGAGTGTGCACTCTGCCATGCGCAAGGAGGGAAGGAAGGAAGAGGTGCACATCACGCCTTTCCCCGAGGCTCCCCCCTCCTCTTATGCAAGCCTTATTTACTTCCCCTTCTTAGTGCCGAGCGCAAGCGATAGTCAAAGGCCTTGGTTTAAAGTCTGCTAGGACGTAGGCCGAAGGGGAGGGCAGCAGCCTGGAAGAGCGCGAGGCGAAGGTGTCTTGTCACGGCAGTTGGACCCACTGCTGACGATGGAGGCTCAGGTCTCCACTGTCAGCAGATCTGCCTTTTACCATCTGTGGCAAGCCAGGTGGCTGGCGCCCTACCTCTCCGGAAATGACCTAGCCACGGTAATCCAGGCAACGGTCATCTCGAGGCTAGACTACTGTAACACCCTTTACATTGGTCTTCCTTTGTCGGTTATCTGGAAGCTCAAACTGGTGCAGAATGCTGCAGTGAGACTCTTGGCTGGAGTACCGGCCAGGGCTCATATTACTCCAACCCTGTAGCGACTGCACTGATTTCCAATTGAGCACTGGGTCATCTTCAAAGTGTTGGTTCTGAACTTTAAGGCCTTGAATGGTCTGGGGCCGGTGTACCTAAGGCAGTGTTTTTCAACCTTTTTTGAGCCGCAGCACATTTTTTAAATTTACAAAATCCTGGGGCACACCACCAACCAAAATGACACAAAATGACACTCTAACACAGTAATACATATAGTTAATATGTTTTTAAATGTATTTATACACTCAGTGTGAAACCTGGGCCTGTATCCTGGCAGGAATGGCAGAAAGACACACACCAAGGTCTTGCTCAACAGCTGGGAGTTATAGTTCACCCGCAATCAAAGAGCATTCTGAACTCCACCAATGATGGAATGGAATCAAACTTCCCACACAGATCTCCCATAACCAAGAGAAAATACTATAAGAGTTTGGTGGGCATTGACCTTGAGTTTTGGAGTTGTAATTCACCTATATCCAGGGAACACTGTGGAGGGGAGGGAGGAAGACGTGGGGTGAGTCTGCGCAGTAGCGCCTGCACGGGTCACGTCTTCCTCCCTCCCCCCTCCCGCAGAACCGGCAGCGTGAGCACAGCGAGGCAAAGTGAGCAGAGCAAGGCTGGGAAGAAGGGAGCCCGAGTGGAGAAGGAAAAGTGTTCGGCAGGAGGGGGAAGAAAGGGGATTGGAGGTTTCAATTTCCCACGGCACACCTGATGATCGCTCACGGCACACTGGTGTGCCATGGCATACTGGTTGGGAAACACTGACCTAAGGGACCGTCTGCTCCCATATGTTCCCCAGAGATCGCTCCGTTCAGAAGACCTCAAGCTCCTACAGATTCCGCCCTTGCGAACTATTCGTCTGTCGTCAACTAGACAGGGAACCTTCTCTGTGGCAGCATCATGCTTGTGGAATAGTTTGCCTCCGGAAGTGCAAGTAATCAGTGAGCTACCGGCTTTCCGGAAAGCGTGCAAAACGGCACTGTTCCAGCAGGCTTTCGACCTATAACCATCCTTTTGTGGAAACTGCTTTTATTTTTACTGTTTTTATCAGCCTTATTTGTTGTTCGATATGATGTAAACCATCCTGAGCCAAATGGAAAGGACGCTATACAAGTCAAAATAATAAATAAATAAATAAATAAATAAATAATAATAAATAAATATATAAAACACTAGCTGTACCCGGCACGCGTTGCTGTGCCCTTTTAAGGAGATGAGAGAAAGTCCAATCATCCACGGTGTGCCCTCCTCTAAACTGCAGTTGGATGGAGTGTGGGTCATGGGGGCATGGTGTGCCAAGTTGGGTCTTTATTGGTCTTGGTTCTGGGCCACAGTGGTCTGTGGGGGAATGATGGGTTTTGAAGTACTACAAATCCCATTTTCCATGGTGGTACTTCAAGTCCCATCATGCATGGTCGGGGCTCTGTGTGCCAAGGTAGGTTGCTGTAAATTCAGGCCATACACAATGTCCCATGAGCTGAGGCCTAGTTAGGAACAGCAAGTTAATGAAGCCTTACTGTCAATTCAGGCCATACACAATGTCCAATGAGCTGAGGCCTAGTCGGGAGAATCAAGTTAATGAAGTCTTACTGTCAATTCAGAGCGTAAACAGCTTCCCAGTAAGTGAGGGCTAGTTAGGGAAATCAAGTTAATGAAGCCTTACTGTCAATTTAGAGCGTAAACAGCTTCCCAGTAAGTGAGGGCTAGTTAGGGAAATCAAGTTAATGAAGCCTTACTGTCAATTCAGAGCGTAAACAGCTTCCCAGTAAGTGAGGGCTAGTTAGGGAAATCAAGTTAATGAAGTCTTACTGTCAATTTAGAGCGTAAACAGCTTCCCAGTAAGTGAGGGCTAGTTAGGGAAATCAAGTTAATGAAGCCTTACTGTCAATTTTGGGTGTGGTCTGTGATTTTTTGGGGTGTAAATTTTCGGTTGGAAGTGATTTGGGTGTTTGTGTTGGGGATTGGCTCAGGCCTTTTCCTTATTCTGTTTTGGCAGTTTATTATGGATCGGAATTTTCATGTTGGCTGGCCAGTGCAGCAGTTATGCAAATCCGCCCTTATTGGCAGCCAATCATGTTGTTCAGAATGTAGAGGCTGGATGAGTCTTTGGCTACCCTGGAGGATGCTGGTAAATGTAGTTTTAATTTTACTCGTTGTTTTGGGGGTCTTTTAGGTTTTGGGGGGAGTTTCTTTGCTACAAACGTACCTTGCTTGAGGCCTATTTCTGTTGGCAAGTATTGTGTTTCTGCGTTGTATGGTTTCTTTGTTTGAGGTATACATCACATGACGTGAACCCATTTATATAATAGATCAACCTCGTCTGCCTGCAATTCCCTCCAATCACACACTCTTCACTTTGAAACCCATCCTCTGAACATTCAGAAAAATCCTCTGATGCTTGCCAGACTACAACACTAGTGTTCAGTGCATATCAGCATAAAGCCCAAGACATGTGCAGAACAGCAACACACACACGTCTGCTGAAGCAGCCTTGGAATAAATAAAGACCTTCTCCAACAGAACTAAATGTCCAACTGTTTATGCAGCTGAAGTTACACCTGTGAGAAAAAACAGCAGCTTTCTGGGGTATCGGAGAATGCAGAATTTCTAATACGATAGAAACAGGGAGGAGGAGAAAGATTTGCACATCTTCGGTAACTCTGTCAAAACAGCATTTGACGTATGGCACTGAGTGATAGCAGAGCTTTATTCTTCAATTTCCCCTCCCCCTCAATCCTTTGAATTCCTCCTCTCTTTCTCCCCAATCTCATAATTCCCTTTCCCCGGTTCCCCCATTTTTACACCCACATTGGGATTGTCATGAAATCCCCTGATGCCTCTCAACCCTTTCAAAAAATGGAGCTGTAATTTTCGTGCTTAACGGAAGACGTATTGGCAAGAGTTGACATTAAGTGGAATTAATGACACCGTTAACTGCTAAATAACTAAGGAATAACTACCCGGTAATTTATGACACAGCACGGGACCTTTGCACGGTAACTTCCAGAGTGGGGGAAAGAGCTCCTCGATGCAAAGGCCGAGGAACTTTTCCCCAAGCTGGCATCTTCTAGTAGTCGACGTGAAATTGCCAACGCTGCACAAACAGGGAGAAGAATCCCTTGAGCTAAACACGGCACGGAGCTGCCCTGCTATTAGAATACTCAACCATAATGAAAAAGAAACCCTCAAAAAAAACAAAAACCCGCTGTTAATAAATTCCTAACAGATCATTAATTCTCATTCCAATTATTGTTTTAAACCCAGGCTTCGTGCAGAATGACGCATGGACTGTTTCATTAGAAACAACTGATGCAGCAAGCTGGGCTGCCAAAATGCCTTCTCGGTCCCTGGGCGCCAGACTTTATCTTTCCCCTTTATAACCCAAGAGTGACATCCTTTATACAAATAGCGGCAGCGCACACACTCAATGTTCCCAAAGGGCTGATCTTTATGCTGCCAAAATGACAACCCATAATCAAAAAAGGAAAAGAATTAGAAGGCTTGGGAACTCCCCCAAGATTTGGAGATGTGGGCAACGTCTTCAGAAGAAGGCACCAACCCCCAAATCAAAGCAACCTCCCCGCCACTTTAAAAAAAATTCCTAAAGGGGCCGCATGGGCAAAACAGGCCCCGGCACAGCCTAAGACACCCTAAACAACTTCCTAAAGGGACCGCATTGGCAAAATGGGCCCCGGCACAGCTTAAGGAGACCCTAAACCACATCCTAAAGGGACCGCATGGGCAAAATGGGCCCTGGCAAACTCTAAGGAGACCCTAAACAACTTCCTAAAGGGACTGCATGAGCAAAACAGGCCCAGGCACAGCCTAAGACACCCTAAACAACTTCCTAAAGGGACCGCATTGGCAAAATGGGCCTCGGCACTGCTTAAGGAGACCCTAAACAACTTCTTAAAGGGACCGCATTGGCAAAATGGGCCCGGCACTGCTTAAGGAGACCCTAAACAACTTCCTAAAGGGACCGCATGGTCAAAACAGGCCCCGGCACACCCTAAGGAGACCCTAAACAACTTCCTAAAGGGACCGCATTGGCAAAATGGGCCCCGGCACAGCTTAAGGAGACCCTAAACCACATCCTAAAGGGACCGCATGGGCAAAATGGGCCCCAGCAAACTCTAAGGAGGCCCTAAACAACTTCCTAAAGGGACTGCATGAGCAAAACAGGCCCCGGCACAGCCTAAGGAGACCCTAAACAATTTCCTAAAGGGACCGCATTGGCAAAATGGGCCCTGGCACACCTTAAGGAGACCCTAAACAACTTCCTAAAGGGACCGCATGGGCAAAACAGGCCCCAGCACACCCTAAGGAGGCCCTAAACAACTTCCTAAAGGGACTGCATGAGCAAAACAGGCCCAGGCACAGCCTAAGACATCCTAAACAACTTCCTAAAGGGACCGCATTGGCAAAATGGGCCCAGGCACACTCTAAGGAGGCCCTAAACAACTTCCTAAAGGGACTGCATGAGCAAAACAGGCCCAGGCACAGCCTAAGACACCCTAAACAACTTCCTAAAGGGACCGCATTGGCAAAATGGGCCCCGGCACTGCTTGAGGAGACCCTAAACAACTTCCTAAAGGGACCGCATGGTCAAAACAGGCCCCGACACACCCTAAGGAGACCCTAAACAACTTCCTAAAGGGACTGCATGAGCAAAACAGGCCCAGGCACAGCCTAAGACACCCTAAACAACTTCCTAAAGGGACCGCATTGGCAAAATGGGCCCCGGCACTGGGGAGATGAGGAGACCCTAAACAACTTCCTAAAGGGACCGCATGGTCAAAACAGGAGCTGACTCACTTTTCTGCTGACAAGATATAAAGGAACACCTATAAGAGAGACAGACTGGACAGTAGTGATGGACTACTTAAAGGATAGAAAATATAAAGTAGAAGACTTTAAAGACCTATCTCCTAAAGAGGATACAAAATAGAGAAGAATCCAAAGACAAAAGCTGAAGAGAGGGAACGAAGGAAAAGGAAGACCCTTCTCTAAAGCAGGACGACTGAAGTCAATTTTATCCTACCTTTCTTAAATCTCTAACTAGACTTTCCCCCCTCCCACTTCTGTGACCCCAAAGTAAGCCCACACGCCACCTACCTTCCCTCTACCCAATTCTATATAATCTTTCCCCGCTAAACAACTTTGATTTTATATATACCCTGGAAAATATATTCTGTTGAATACAGATCTTTAAAAAAAAAAAAAAGAAACCCTAAACAACTTCCTAAAGGGACTGCATGGCCAAAATGGGTCCAGGCACACTCTAAGGAAGCCCTAAACAACTTCCTAAAGGGACCGCATGGACAAAACGGGCCCTGGCACATCCTAAGGAGGCCCTAAACAACTTCCAATAGCAAACACATGGGAAAACCGGGCCCCGGCACACCCTAAGGAGGCCCTAAACAACTTGAAACAGGTATCGCATGGGGAAAACAAGCCCCGGCACACCCTAAGGAGACCCTAAAAAAACTTCCTAAATCACAGATGAAAACCAGACATGTGTGGCCAAACAGCATCAGTGTGTGACCAAGATGACAAAAATATTAATGAAGACAAGCATACAAACTGGGAATGGCTGCAGCAGTTTGCTTTTGTCTAAGCCTCTTAGAAAGGACAAGAGGTAGTCCTCTCCTCTCTCTCTTTGTTGAGTTAGTGGAGTGCAAAACGATGCTGCCCTTGTCGCCCATTCAGAAGCAGCCCTGCAGTGCCTCACATCCTGCTTTGCAACAGCTACAGAGCTGTTTGGGTTGGAAGTCAGCCTGAAGAAAACGGAAGTCCTCTACCAGCCCGCACCACAGGAAGAACACCATTATCCCCACGTCAGCATAGGCACATCTGTGCTTAAGTCTGTTCAGCAGTTCACCTACCTGGGAAGCATCATCTCTTCAGACGCCAAAATTGATAAAGAGATAGACCACAGATTAGCAAAGGCATAGAGTGCATTTAGAAGGCTTCACAAAAGAGTCTGGAGCAACAAGCACCTGAAACAAAGCACCAAAATCAGTGTGTACAGAGCGATCATACTGTCTATTCTCCTCTATGGGTCTGAAACATGGGTCACCTATCGCCGACACCTACGACTCCTCGAATGCTTTCATCAGCGCTATCTTCGCACAATCCTAAATATACGCTGGACTGACTATGTGTCGAATGTTGCTGCCCTTGAGCAAGACGGGATCACCAGCATTGAGGCCACGGGTCAGCGCAAGAGAGGCACCCCCAAAAAGAGATATAAGGACTCCCTGAAACAACATCTCAGGCTTGGCCAGATTGATCACCAACTACGATCCACCCTGGCCTCACATCGGGAGGCATGGAGACGCACTATCCACAATGCTGCGGCCTCTTTTGAGAAGACATGCCGAATGGGTCTCGAAGAGAAACGACAACGCAGAAAGAACAGCAACTTGGAAACAACATCACCCAAGGAGACTTTCTGCTGTGCTTTCTGCAAGCGGACTTGCTTAGCTCAGATTGGCCTTTTTAGTCATCAACGCGCTTGTAAAAAGCGTGGGATGAGTCCTTCCTAAGAATCTTCGTTCGCGAAGTAATGCCGAGAGAATAATAATAATAATAATGCATTTATATTCCACCCTTTTCTGCATGGGGACCGATTACAGCATATAAACAGACACAGGAAACATTCCATACCTTGATTCAATGAAATAAAATGAGACACAAATACATAGACAAAGGCAAAGGCTTCTCCTGTTGCACTCCAGAACAGAAAAAGCCCTCGGACTCAAAACACACCACATGTAGTAAAAAATCCAATCCTGTTATTGAAGCTAAATAAAATAGCCAGCAGAAATAGATGCTTATAAAAAGTAACAAAGTTCCAAAAAGTATAAAGTCAGTAAAAATGCAGTAGCACAAAGCAATCCCAGGCAGTAAAAAACCAGACAGAAATCAACAGGATGCAAGGACAATCCAGGCAAAGCTAGTCAATACCTTAAGGCTAGAAATCCACAAAAGCAAGATCCTTTGAACAGGAATACCATGGCTCATGAACTTGATTTCCAAACGATGCCTGATCTAACAGGTTTTCCCGTGAAGTAAAACCTTATATCCCAAAACCCAGAAACTGGTTTTGTTTCCTCCCACTCTTGGCTCTTATCTGACGAAGTCTTTCAGAGCGACCTAACCCTTGAGTTTGTTGTCTATCCTGGCTAAACTCCAGCCGCCCATTTTTCAGCTCCTTATTTGGCTGCTGCTCATTAAAATTCCCAGGTGTCAGATTGTTGCCCAAACCCAAATCTTGAGAGCTCACAGAGAGAGGGAGTAAACCATCATCTCTCTGCCCAGCAGGAATATTCTCATGAGAAACGGTCCTTTGCATTGAGGCCTCTCTGTCCTTTTCTGCATGAAAAATCATTGACCAAACCATCTCCATCTTGCAGTGGATTTAAAGGGTAGTTTTCCTTTAAATCCACTGCCACCAATTATGTGTAGGCTCAAACTTTGTGTGGATCTGAATTCGAATCTGTGTTTTAAGTGTGGAGAGAATATGAGGATTCGAACTCAGGGCTGTGACAGGCAGAATGCCCTATCAATGCCACCACAATATATAAGGACTCTTTTAATTTTCACTTGCTGCCACCATATAATTTACTGTGCTTGGCTACCTACTAGGGGAGAGTTGTTTTCAAGGCTTGTGGGAGAAAGAACCACTAGAAGAGATGTTTTTATCAATGAACTATGAAGTTTATTCAAACAGAGGTTTAAGTGTAGAGGTTTCAGAGTTCAAGAGCTTGGGTGGTTACAATATCTACTCAGAGGCACGTTCTTAAGGTTACGATGTCCGCAATGAAGATACTTTGGATACAATATCCACAAATAAAGGCAGCAAACACAGTCCATAAATAGTCCTTATTAAGGTCCAATTCAAAGTCTCTAGTCCATAGATTGGCAAAATAATCCAAATGATGAAGGACCAAGTAGGAGACTGGTATAAGCTCCTATATGAGGTGTTTAAAGTGAGGCCAACAGGATGGCGATGCCAGCGATTTTCGGGCCGCTTGTCCTCCATTTCGCCCCCGGGCGGGGCTTTATCAAGGCCTCCATGGCTATACCGTAGTCCTTATCTAGGAAGAAGTGCAACATATTCAAACACAAGTTTGCCCAGTGTCAAAACCCTTTATAATACACATATTTAATATTAGATATACATACCATCTACTTGGGAAACTGGAGCCTAACCTCACTAGTAGAGTGAGGTGACCATAAAGGTGAGTAGTATGGAGAAGGGAAGGCTGATATAGAGTCAATTCAGGTGGGAGCAATCAATTAACTAAAGCTTGCAAACTGATGGTTTCATTTAACCCTTTCGGGTGCTCAGAGTCCAGGAGCAAAATCCATTTACATTGCAGTTTATGTAGGATGTAATTGATATTGGAATGAGGTCTGGAGTCTACCTTTTCTAGGTATAGAAGGGTAAATCCTCATTGCCGGTATTTATTCGACTGCGGTGTTCGATGAAGCATTGTCTGAGTTGACTTGGTCCAAGGGGCAGTGTTCGCCAAACAAGCAGTGCTGGCCACCCATCCGGTTCAAAGGACAGTCTTCAGCCTCCACCTCCGGAGACCCAGCCCGGGGAGATCGACACCATCGCCGCTCCTCGGACCCCATCTCTCGGGGTCTAGCTAGGTGCTGCGGCAGGCACTGCAATAGCCCGTCACTCTCCACCCTCGGCATCGACCGGCTCCTTCGCACCTCCCCAAACTCTGTCTCTCTAGCCTCGACCCCCAAACCGTCAGGGCCCTGCTATCTTCCACAATGTTGATTGGCGCTTCCATCCAGGAGTTACTAGAATATATCATGACTGTTCACCTGCTTCTCCTTGTGGTTTATTTTGAACCTTGGTCTCCCAGAGCCCTAGTCCATCACACAAACCACTACACCAGGGCTGTCCAACTTCTACCGGCCCAGGGGCCTGAATTCCGGTCTCTGATGACCTGGGGGGCCGTAGGGTCTGTCCCCGCCCCCAGCTCCGCACCCTCCCCGCCCCCGGCTCTCCCCCGGCGCCCTCTCCCCTCTCCCCTTATTTTTATTTAATATTAAATATATTTAATTCCATCCTCCCCTCTCCCCTTATTTTTATTTAATATTAAATATATTTAATTCCATCCTCCCCTCTCCCCTTATTTTTATTTAATATTAAATATATTTAATTCCATCCTCCCCTCTCCCCTTATTTTTATTTAATATTAAATATATTTAATTCCATCCTCCCCTCTCCCTTATTTTTATTTAATATTAAATATATTTAATTCCATCCTCCCCTCTCCCCTTATTTTTATTTAATATTAAATATATTTAATTCCATCCTCCCCTCTCCTCTTATTTTAATGTATCCCATCTCCCCTTATTTCATCTTTAAATATATTTAATTTTATATTTAATACATGAGGGGAGACGGGGGGAGGGAATGAGGAGCCCCCTGAGGAGCCCCCTGCTTCGGCCTACCTTTTCCAAACGCGCAGGATCCAGGAGTACCCGGACGACAAGAGAGGTGACGACCGACTGAGTCGAAGAAGGTCCTAATCGCGTCTGTGGGCCTCAGCGATCCAGTAGTAGAGTAGCCGAAGAGTATCGCGAGAATACGCAATCCACACGGGATTTTGCTGTCAACGCCGGCGTGATCTCGCGTTGACAGCGAAATCCCGTGTGGATTGCGTATACTCGCGATACTTGCTCCGAACCCGGAAGTAGGTATTTTTTTAATATATTTTTTTCAATTTTTATTTTTTATTTTTTATTAAAAAGCTTAGGGGGCCATAGGGAAGGGACTGGGGGGCCGTATAGGCCCCCCGGGCCGCCAGTTGGACAGCCCTGCACTACACTATCCTAACTACTTCCTCACTAAACCAACCCTACCTCCTCACCAAAGCCTAGGGCAATAGAGCAGCCAGGGGAATAGAGCTGGAGCCGTAGCATTATAAAGGTGTAGCGTGACTGCCCCAATTGACACCCCCTCCTGCTGCACCTCTGATTTCTATTCTGCGCCACGAGGATGCCTAGATGCATACTTAGCAGCAGGAGTTTAAAAAAGGAGAAAAATCCAACTCGGGAAGGCAACTTATGAGAGAATGTGATCCACAAGAAAAAGAGACGGAGGGAGAGGGAGACAAATAGACAGCAGGTAATGAAAAGTCCGACTGACTAGTGAATGACAGAGAGCGAAAAAGAGATTAACCGAGATAGGAACAAGAGTGAGAGAGAGTGAGATGCAATTTAGGATTCTTCTCTGCCTGGCTTGTTCATTCCCTATTCTCATGCACCAGACCAAACTCATCCCTTTTGGGGAGCGGGGGCAGGTAGGATGGGAAAGGGGGGGGAGTGAAACTCTAATAATGTTCCACAGGTGAAGGAGTTATCTTGGTTTTTCTCCTCTTTCTCTCCCCCCCCCCCTCCCAATCCGAGCTAACACTCAGTACATGAAATAAAGGTTATCTTGAAAAATAGGCGTTGTGACTCGCATACAAAGAAGCCCTTTCCCCCATGACAGAGAGTTTGTCTCTAGGAAGGCTCCGATATAGATTTCTTTCCGAAAATGGATGGAGGAAAGGGGCAGTGCATTGGAGCGGGCGGAAAGGAGGGAAGGGGAGAGAAAAGTAGTCATTTCTTCTGCCTTTCTCCTGCTTTTAAGTGCCTAATAGCCTCAAGACTAGATACCGATAAGCAAGTCCCATTGACTTCACCAGGGCTTACTTTCCAGTAAGTGGGCCTAGAATGGCAGTCGAAATCAGTGTTTCCCAACCTTTTTTGAGCCGCGGCACACTTTTTACATTTACCAAATCCTGGGGCACACCACCAACCAAAATGACACAAAATGACACTCTAACACAGTAATACATACAGTTAATATGTTTTTAAATGTATTTATACACTCAGGGTGAAACCAGGGCCTGCTTTGATGCACACAACATAGATATTTATTTTTTATTTATTTATTTTATTATTCGGGCTTCTATGCCGCCGACTCCCTGAGGCTCGCGGCGGCTCACAGGAACCGAAGGTACAACTACACACAAGCAATGCGATAAAACATCTAAAACAATTAAAACAGTTAAAACAGCAAAATACAAAACCCCCAGGTACAGTTCAGAAATTAGACAACGTGACACCCCAGGACAGCGGCTAAAGCGGAACATGGGCAGGACCTACTCACCAAAGGCCTGCTTAAACAAATAAGTTTTGCAGGCGCGTCTAAACGGGAGCAGGTCCTTTATAGCCCGCGTTCCAGCCGGGAGGGCGTTCCACAGCGTAGGAGCTATAACGGAGAACGCCCTCCGGCGGGTAGATGTCAGTTTAGCCGATTTCGCCGAAGGTATCTCTAACAAATTAGCATCCTCGGAGCGTAGTGATCTCAGGGGACAGTATGGGGTGAGTCGGTCCCTCAAGTACGCTGGCCCCAGGCCGTGCAAGGCCTTAAAGGTAAGAACCAACACCTTGAAGGAGATCCAGTGCTCAATTGGGAGCCATATCCTGGCAGGAATGGCAGAAAGACACAAACTTCCCACACAGAACTCCCATAACCAAGAGAAAATGCTATAAGAGTTTGGTGGGCATTGACCTTGAGTTTTGGAGTTGTAGTTCACCTCTATCCAGAGAGCACTGTGGACTCAAACAATGTTGGATCAGGACCAAACTTGGCATGAATACTCAATATGCCCAAATGTGAACACAGCTGGAGTTTGGGGAAAATTGACCTTGACATTTGGGAATTACAGTTTCTGGGATTGATAGTTAACACACAAACAAAGAGCACCCTGAACTCTTGCAACAATGGAAATAAACCAAACTTGGCATATTGAACTCTCATTAATACTGTTAATACTGTAGATCAGGGCTGTCCAACTGCCGGCCCGGGGCCCGTATACGGCCCCCCAGCCCCTTGCCTGCGGCCCCCTAAGCTTTTTAATAAAAATAAAAATAAAAAATAAATTAAATAATAATATTTTAAAAAATTACCCATTTCCGGGTTCCGGAGCAAGTATCGCGAGACTACGGAAGCCACACGGGATTTTGCTCTCAACGCGAGATCACGCCTACATTGAGAGCGAAATCCCGTGTGGCTTCCGTAGTCTCGCGATACTCCTGTTGCCGAAATCTCGGCTTCTTAATCCCTGCGGCCCATGCAGACGCGATTTGGACCTTCTCGGCTGCTGCCTCGGTCGGTCGTCGCCTCTGCTCGTGGTCCGGCTACTGCTGGATCCTGCGTGTTTGGGAAGGTAGGCTAACCTTTATGTTATTATTATGTAATTGTGTATGGCTGCCCCTTATGTATTCCCTCCCTGCATTTCCGCTTAGTAAAAGATTATATTTGATTGTATGGATGCCTCTCATGAATTGTAAGTAAATTGGAGCCGGGGGAGGGGCGGGGGCGGGGCGGGGGCAGGGGCGGAGCCGGGGCAGAGCCCTTCGCCCCCCCCAGGTCATCAGTGACCGGAATTCAGGCCCTTGGGCTGGTAGAAGTTGGACAGCCCTGCTGTAGATTAATACTGTTTTAGTGGGATTATTGGGTACTGGGGTTTTATTTTGTCATTTACTGTTCCAGTGTTGTGATTTTATGTATTGTAAACCGCCCTGAGCCATCTGGAAAAGACTGTATACAAATTGAAATAATAAATAAATAAATTACCATGTGGACAAAATAAAGGAGGAATGATATTCTCTCAAAGGTTCTCCTGAATGGTCAATTACAGGTAATAGTACAGTATTGAGTAAAAGTATCCATGAATTGGTGCATGCTCAGAGTTCTCAGAGTACATGGAGAATATAATCCTATGTTGTGAGCCACCCCCTCTCCTCACACTTGAGCGAGTGCGAGGGAAAGAGCGGGCCGGGGTGAGGAGGAAGTGGCCTCCGCTGCCACTTTTCCTTCTTACTGTGAGGGGAAGGATGGGACAACAATAACAACAGACGCAGCAACCATAGCAGCCTTCTCCTTCTCCGATGGCACACCTGATGATCGGCCACAGCACACTAGTGTGCCGTGGCACAGCGGTTGGGAAACAATGGTCTAAATGGTCTTTGAAAGACAACCTGAGAAGACTCTCCATCGTGGTGTATGGAAGCTGTTTATCGACATCTACCATCGCTGACAGTTCCCTATAACCACTTTACACCTACCTCTTGACCATACCATTGCCATGGACTGCATTCAGAACCGTCCTCCATTGTGGCTCCGTTAACACCCGCCATCTTTGATGGTGACTTAGGAAGACTGGTCTATAGGCCTGGGCTACATTGGGAGGTGGAGAGTGCCTTCGCCTTGCACTTATTTTATACTAGCTGTACCCGGCACGCGTTGCTGTGCCCTATTTAGGAGATGCGAGAAAGTCTGAGTATGTAAGGGTTGGAATTGATGTTACTTATGGTCTTGGTGGGGTCATGGCTGTGTCGTTGTGGGTTGTTCTGGTGGGTGGGATTTCGAAGTCCTGTGGAGTTGTTGGTGGTGTTGCTGCCGTTCTGCAGAGCTTGTGGATATACAATGTTTTTTGTCTTTCCGTCTGCTGTGTTGATGTAGAGGTTCTGTGGTTTCCCAACTCTGGAGCACGCTACGTAGAGTTGTCGGTGGGAGAAGCATTCTGTGTCAAGGTCTATGCCACAGATTTGTAGTGTTTGTCCTTGAGCCTTGTTTATGGTGATGGCAAAAGCTAGTGTAGTGCAGTGTCTTTCTGTTCTGGTGTTTGTTCTGCCCTTTTTTGTGTGATGTATGTAGCGTTGCGAGTGTGTCGTCCGATGCTGTTCTTTTTAGGAGGCATGGCTTGTCTTTTGGGTCAGCTTATGCCTGTGTGGAAGGAAGGAATGGCATACAAATGGGTTGAGCAGTAGACGCAATGTTGTGTTATGTGCGTATTGTGTTGTGTGTAGGTATTACTTTTGTGTTATTCTAGAGGTATGTGTTTGTCAGTGGTGCCTGTGTCCCTGGTGCCCTATCTGTCTCCCTCCTAGATGGCATTGGCAGTTTAACTTTCAAACACCAACCGATTAAACTGAATTCACTCAGCATTCTAATCTAGCCTTGGCTGGCTTGGGCCACCGTTGCTATGGTAAGTGATGTTGGCCAATGGGTTTTGCTGGCGGCCACAGAGGATGCTGGGAAATGTAGGGTTTTTTGTATCGTTGTTTTGGGGGCCTTCTAGGTTTTGGGGGGGGGAGTTTGTTTGGTAAAAACCTTCCTTGTCTGAGGCCTATTTATGTTGCCAAATTTGGTGTTTCTGCCTTGGAAGGTTTCTCTGCCTAGGACGGTCATTCGATGACGGGACCTCCTTTATATAATAGATACTACCAATCTATAGATTCTAGAGAGCTTTATTCATAAGATTTTGGAACGAAAGGTCACAGACCAAGAGCTGTTGCACTTTTACTACTATTTAAACTGGCACTATAAGGCTTATATAAGCACCGGGAATGTGGCGCAGCTGGGAGAATGGAGGAAAGAAGGAAGGGGAGAGAGGGAGGGGAAAAGAAGGAGAGAAGGAAAGGGTGAAGGAGGAGAAAGAAAGGAAGTGGAAGGAAGAGGAAGAATGGAGGAAAGAAGGAAGGAGAGAGAGGGAGGGAAAAGGAAGGAGAGAAGGAAAGGGTGAAGGGGGAGAAAGGAAGGAAGGAAGAGGAAGGAAGGAAGAGGGAGAATGGAGGAAAGAAGGAAGGGGAGAGAGGGAGGTAAAAGGAAGGAGAGAAGGAAAGGGTGAAGGGGGAGAAAGAAAGGAAGGAAGTGGAAGGAAGAGGAAGAATGGAGGAAAGAAGGAAGGGGAGAGAGGGAGGGAAAAGGAAGGAGAGAAGGAAAGGGTGAAGGGGGAGAAAGAAAGGAAGGAAGTGGAAGGAAGAGGAAGAATGGAGGAAAGAAGGAAGGGGAGAGAGGGAGGGAAAAGGAAGGAGAGAAGGAAAGGGTAAATGGGGAGAAAGGAAGGAAGGAAGGAAGTGGAAGGAAGAGGAAGAATGGAGGAAAGAAGGAAGGAGAGAGAGGGAGGGAAAAGGAAGGAGAGAAGGAAAGGGTGAAGTCGCAGCGCACTCCTCCCTGCTGCATGCTGGGAAACCGAGGCCCGGGCTGCTCTGGAGAGCCAGATGCAATCATGAAAGGATCCACATCTGGCTCCCAAACCGTAGGTTCCCTACCCCTGTTGTAGAGTTTATCAACAGGTGTAGGTTTAAGACAGGGCTGTCCAGCTGGTGGCCCATGGGCCGTATACGGCCCCCCAGCCCCTTCCCTCCGGCCCCCTAAACTTTTTAATAAAAAATAAAAATAGAAAAAAATTATTTAAAAAATTCCCCAAAAAAGTGCGATGGGTGCGGTTTTGCCCGCTTTGGGAGGGTGGGGAGAGCCCCCCGTGGCTCCTCCCTCTCTCCCAAAGCGTCACGCCAGCCTCGGATGCTTCTGAGGCTGTTGTGATGCTTTGAGCGAGGGGGCGGAGCCGCGGAAGGCTCCTCGGCCGCCCTCTCCCCAAAGCGTCACAACAGCTGTTGTGATGCTTTGGGCGAGGGGCGGAGCCACGGAAGCCTCCTCACGGCTGCCTCTCCCCAAAGCGTCACAACAGCTGTTGTGATGCTTTGGGCGAACGGAGCCGCGTCCCGTGGCTCCTCCTTCTCTCCCAAAGTGTCACAACAGCTGTTGTGATGCTTTGGGCGAGGGCGGAGCCGCGGAAGCCTCCTCGCAGCTTCTCCCTCTCCCCAAAGCATCACAACAGCTGTTGTGATGCTTTGGGCGAGAGGGCGGAGCCGCGGAAGCCTCCTCACGGCTTCGCCCTCCCCCCAAGCATGGCAACAGCTGTTGTGATGCTTTGGGCGAGGGGCGGAGCACGGAAACCTCCTCGCAGCTTCACCCTCTCCCCCAAAGCGTCACAACAGCTGTTGAGATGCTTTGGGCGAGGGGGCGGAGCTGCGGAAGCCTCCTCGCGGCTGTGCCCTCTCCCCCAAAGCGTCACAACAGCTGTTGTGATGCTTTGGGCAAGGGGGCGGAGCCGCAGAAGGCTCCCCGTGGCTCCTCCTTCTCTCCCAAAGTGCTACAACAGCCTCGGAAGCGGGCGAAGTGGGCGAGGGGGGCGGAGCCGCGGAAGCCTCCTCACGGCTGTCCTCACCCCAAAGCGTCACAACAGCTGTTGTGATGCTTTGGGGTGAGGGGGCGGAGCTGCGGAAGGCTCCCGTGGCTCCTCCTTCTCTCCCAAAGCGTCACAACAGCTTTTGTGACGCTTTGGGCGAGGGGGCGGAGCCGCGGAAGGCTCCCCGTGGCTCCTCCTTCTCTCCCAAAGTGTCACAACAGCTGTTGTGATGCTTTGGGCGAGGGGGCGGAGCCGCGGAAGGCTCCCGAGGCTACTCCGTCTCGCCCAAAGGGTCACAACAGCTGTTGTGATGCTTTGGGCGAGGGGCGAGCCACGGAAGCCTCCTCACGGCTCCCTCTCCCCAAAGCGTCACAACAGCTGTTGTGATGCTTTGGGCGAGGGGGCAGAGCCGGAAGGCTCCTCGTGGCTCCTCCTTCTCTCCCAAAGTGTCACAACAGCTGTTGTGATGCTTTGGGCGAGGGGGCGGAGCCGCGGAAGCCTCCTCGCGGCTTCGCCCTCTCCCCCAAAGCGTCGCAACAGCTGTTGTGATGCTTTGGGCAAGGGGGCGGAGCCGCGGAAGCCTCCTCGCGGCTTCGCCCTCTCCCCCAAAGCGTCGCAACAGCTGTTGTGATGCTTTGGGAGTGGGGGCGGAGCCGCAGAAGGCTCCCCGTGGCTCCTCCTTCTCTCCCAAAGTGCCACAACAGCCTCGGAAGCGGGCAAAGTGGGCGAGGGGACGGAGCCACTGAAGCCTCCTCATGGCTTTGCCCTCTCCCCCAAAGCATCACTACAGCTGTAGTGATGCTTTGGGCGGGGGGGCGGAGCCGCAGAAGGCTCCCCGTGGCTCCTCCTTCTCTCCCAAAGTACCACAACAGCCTCGGAAACGGGCGAAATCGCCCGCTTCCAAGGCTATTGTGACGCTTTGGGAGAGGGGGCGGAGCTGCATGGCCGGGGGCGTGGCCGGGGGGGCGTGGCGAGTGGCCCCCAGGTGATCACTCACCAGAAGCCCGGCCCTTGGGCTGGCAGAAGTTGGACAGCCCTGGTTTAAGACATCCTGTGATTATTCTGCATGTTTCATTTAATGCTATGTTATGCTATGCTTACTGTAATAAAGATGCTTAGCTCATTAGCTCATGTGGAATCCTGGCACATAAGAATTGAACACTGCAGCCATTGTGGTCTACTTCGGCAACAGTTCAAAGATCCTCCTTGAGAAACAGAGGTTCAGAGCAGGTGGGATGTCAAAGGGAAGGAAGCAGGGAGGCGACAACAGAACAGAAATCCACTTCTTTCTCTCCCGAGTAGAGAGGTAAATATAAGTAGAGCTTCCCAAATGGGGCCACTCAGGAGGATTGCTGTCTTGACAAAGGCCGCAAAGAAGACAACAAGCAAAAGAGAGGAAGAAAAGGTGGAAGGGAAAGGGAGAGGGCGCATTCAAATGAGGAAGAGGAGGCAAAGGCTGCGGAAATCCAACTTCTAATTCCGCTTGCGCACGTGTTTGCGTGTATTTCTCTCTTCTTCTTCTTTTTGGGTAAAGTTGCAAACCTGCTAAATTGCCTGTTGGGTTATGTAAGAGAAGTCATTGTGTTTTCGTCGAAAGGGCAGCCTTGTAGGAAGAGCTCGCCACACTCCTTGAATGATAAGTGGCCGGGCAGCAGGAGCGAGGCGGAGGGAGTGGGCCTCGTTCCAAATTGATTAGTTCTGCTGCCTTCTCATTATTGTTCCGTGTGAAGTTTGGCACACAAGCAAGGTCATTCCATGTACCGGGGCTTCTCTGTCAGCGCCGCCAATTCCGCGGCAAACTTCGCCTCTGCTGCTCTTTCCCCTTGCCCGGCTCTGCTGCAAACTACGTGCGCCATTGGCGGTTGCCGCCTGCATGAGAAAGAGAGAGAATATCAGCCATCCATTTTACATGAGTGCTTGAGAGAGGCGTATGAAACTCATCTGATGCGGGCTTTCGACAAAGAATATCACCCTTTCTGGAAATGGAGCTACGAGGGCTGAATGAAAAGTAACGCCTCCACCTTTGTAACTTGGGTTTGGATGGGAATATTATTATTATTACGACTTCAAATTTCTAGACCGCCACTCCCTGAGGGCTCGGAGCGGTTTAGGGCAAAATAGAAGTAAAAATAACAAGCAGATACAACAGTTATAAAATACACAAACAGGCCCGGATTACCCATAAGGCCAGGTTCAGACCCCCCCCCCAAATTAAAAAAAAGTTTGATCTTTGGGCGCTTGCTTCTGCACCTGCGCAGTGAAGGAAGGAGGGGAGCGAAGAACAGGCGGGGGGAAGCCACGTCAGACACCCTAGGGGCGGGACTTCCCCCCACCTGTTCCCCCCCCATACCTAGGACTATGGCGGAGAAGGCAGAGGCGTCCTCCTGCCGGCTGCCGCGCGCACATGCCCAGCAACGCCCTGTGGGCGGAGCTTCTCCTCCTCCTCGCGCCCTCCTTCCAATCCTTCTTGGTTCGGCGACGAGGAGGAGGAGAAGCTCCGCCCACGGGGCGCTGCTGGGCATGCCCCGTGGGAGCTTCTCTTCCTCCTCCTCCTCATCGCCAAACCAGGAAGGCAGTCGCAGTGGTTTGACTGGTCACAGCAAGAAGGAGAAAGAGGCTGAGGCATGTCCCACCCCGGGCGCTGGGCTCGCTGCCCAGCAGTGCCCTTTCTCGCCGTGACCGGTCCTTCTCTCCATGACTGGTCACAGCGAGAAGGAGAAAGAGGCGGAGGAAGCCCCACCCCCGGGCGCTGCTGCGCATGCCCAGCAGTGCCCTGGGGGCGAGGCTTCCCTTCCTCCTTCTCTCCATGACTGGTCACAGCGAGAAGGAGAAAGAGGCGGAGGAAGCCCCACCCCCGGGCGCTGCTGCGCATGCCCAGCAGTGCCCCGGGGGCGGGCTTCCCTTCCTCCTCGCCATGACCGGTCACGGCAAGAAGGAGGAAGAGGCAGAGGAAGCCCCACACCCAGGCGCTGACGCGCTTGCCCAGCAGCGCCCCAGGGGCGGCGCTTCCAAAGTGTGGCCTAGGGTGCCAAAAGGCATTAATCCGGGCCTGTACACAAACAAAACATATACTATTTACTACAAACAAATACATTGTGTCATACCCAGCTAATCCTAGCTGGGCTATAGTTGCAGGGCTCAAGAAGGGAACAATTAGAGGCAGGCTATGGCGACCTAAGTCTTCTTAGTCCCATTCGTAGGGCCATGGGGCTGAGTCTTATAAGCCCCAGCCATAGGGCTACGGGGGCTGGATCTAACCCAGCTCCCAAACCCCAGTCCCCAAAAGGTTCTAGATCTGTATTTCTTGACCTTACCCTTCCTCAAAATAGAGTCCGGGCTTGTTCTAAGACTGTTCTGGACTTCAGCGGTCACCCCAGAGTTATTGGGGGTGACTCGATGGTCTCGATGAGTCTTCGCAAGTCAGATGTTCCCATGTCAACACCTTTAAACTTATTCGCCCAACAACGCACAGTACTCACATCAACACAATCCCCATAAACAACTTGCATTCTCTGATGAATCTCCTTTGGGGCGACACCTTCTGCTGTCAAGAATTCAATGACTGCACATTGCTTAAGTCGAATTGACCAACAGTCTGCGCAGGGTTCCATATTTTGCACTTTACCAACACAACCGTTCAATGCTAAGGCTTCTCAGCAAAAAGGAACTGTAGAGGAGAGTCCCAGTACCTGCCGCATACCAGTACTGCCATCGGTTGAGGAGTTACGAAGGTGGAGGCATTACTTTTCATTCAACCCTCGACTAGGCTTACTCCAAACTGAGCTAAGGCTTCCTGCCAAAATGGAACTGTAGGGGAGAGTCTACCAAACAAGCCAGTACCTGCCACATACCAGTATTGCCATCTGTTGAGGAGTTACGAATGTGGAGGCATTACTTTTCATTCAACCCTCAACTAGGCTTACTCCAAACCGTGCTAAGGCTTCCTGCCAAAATGGAACTGTAGAGAAGAGTCTACTGAACAAGCCAGATAAAAGATGGCGGCGCTGAGCAGTTGGGAGGACGCCGAGCTCCTGCGGGCTCTGGGCAAGTTCCCCCAGCGGATAGCCTCTCCCACCAAGCCGACCACCCCATATCCCAGGGGCTGAGGCCACCCCCCCCCCTGACTGTACTCTGGAACAATCATTGTTGGCGAGACCACCACTAGAGGCAGTAAACGTGGCCCAGGTGCTGGCTAAGGTACCCGGGGAACGACCTCGTCGCCAGGCCTGTAAAATTCCACTGAACCCCCTTCAAGGTTCCCAAGGTCCGATGCCTCTCATGTCTGCACTCCCACCTACTGGTGGCTGGCCTGCTGCTGTTGGTGGCCCTGGACCAGGAACATTGCTGACATTGGAGGTCCTGAGGCCGGTCCCCCTCCCCGGTGTCCCGATGGGATGCCTAGGGGCCATGGATAGCCGATGGCTGCTGCGGGGCATGGCCCGAGTCACGGCGGGAAGATTAGTAAACACCTGAAAAATCCTCCGCCACTTCAGACGAAACAGAGGCGGGGCAGGGGGCGGGGCTGGAGGAAATCTCAGCCCTGCGCTGCAACACCTCTGCAAGGGAGACCTGCGTTGCTTCGGAAGGTGACCTCCGGAGGGTTCCATTCCAGGACTTTCCGGCGCGAGGTGCCTCCGTCGGCGAACCTCCAATCCAGGAGGGTGGACAAGCCGCCGATGATGAGACCTAACCCACAAGCCAGCAACGTTCGCCACTGCATGGACCTTGAGTCTTTAAGGACGCTCTTCGATCTGTGGGACCCTCCTCGGCTCCCCCCTTTCGATGGACGTGCTTGATAGCTCTGACCGGATGGCTCTGCCTTTTGGGCATGAGCTTGGCTTCCTTCCCCTATTGGCTGTGGTCCCCCTGTTGATGTTTTTACCTTGTGTATGCTCTGTATGTTCTATTTGTGTATGCTTTGTATTTCTTTGTCAAACTGTGAACCGCTCTGAGCCCTCGGGATAGAGCGGTATAGTAAGTTTGAGCAATAAATAAATAAAATAAGTACCTGCCGCATACCAGTACTGCCATCTGTTGAGGAGTTACAAAGGTGGAGGCATTCATTTTCATTCAACCCTCAACTAGGCTTACTCCAAATGTGTTAAGGCTTCCTGCCAAAATGGAACTGTAGAGCAGAGTCTACTGAACAAGCCAGTACCTGCTGCATACCAGTACTGCCATCGGTTGAGGAGTTACAAAGGTGGAGGCATTACTTTTCATTCAACCCTTGACTAGGCTTATTCCAAACAGTACTAAGGCTTCCCACCAAAATGGAACTGTAGAGAAGAGTCTACTGAACAAGGCAGTACCTGCCGCATACCAGTACTACCATCGGTTGAGGAGTTACGAAGGTGGAGGCATTACTTTTCACTCAAACCTCGTATTTCCATCTGGTCCTTGGTATACTGCGGACACAACAAGCACCTCATCTATTCTTGCAGTGGAATCGAGAAACATCCCTCTTCTCATTTATTAATGCAGGCAACTGCGTAGAGGTCAGTGGCCTGTCCCCACCCTCAGACTGCATTCCCACTCAACAAGTCTAAATACCTCTATTTTCCTTTGCAGACTCTCTCAGGGAGCGGGGCCAAATGTAACAAGATGAATTTCAGCCGGAAGAAATGAACTGTGCAATGAAATGAAATGCGTGGACTTGAAAAAGGTACATGGGAAAGGGATGAAGGAGTCTTAGGCGATCGGAAGTCAACCGTGGGGTGCAACAGCTAGAAAAGCCAATGCAATTCTAGAACTGCATCAATAGGAATATAGGGTCAAGGTCAAGGGAAGTCATAATGCCACTCTCTTCTGCTTTTGTCAGGCCTTACTTGAAATACGGTGTCCACGGGGTGTCAGAGGAGTCGCAAAGGCTATCAGAAAACATAGTATTTTCTAGGCATGAGAAAAAAGTTATGAAAATGATTCGTTTCGTAAGAAATTCGTAAGAAATGCTACTTTCGAGTATTTCCGCACCTGGAACGCCAACCAGGAAGTGGACTTTCTTTTTCGAACTTGGGGGCCAGGATTTTCTTAAGTGTCGTTATTAGGTCGTAGGGGGGCACCCTCCTTCTCTCTCACCACCCTCCCGCCTCCCTTGCCAATAAGTATTATGGCAAGGCAAGACCTAAACTCGTTCCTTCTTTTTCGGCTGGAAGCCTGCAAAAATGTAAACAGAGAGGTTTACTCAAGTAAATCTGCAAGGAGGGCACTTTGGATGAAGTGCCCTCCTTTGTGGATTTACTGAGTAAACCTCTCTGTTTATTTTTCCAGGCTTCCCTGCCTCTCCTGCCTGCCAGGATCTAAAGCATCAAAAGAGTATTGGGGTGAGAAACCAACCTAATGTATAATAGAATGAATGCTACTGTAAGTGCCTAATATTATAAGTAATCCAACTGGTCATACCTACATTCCATGGACATGCAATAATACAGCAGTAATAACAATAACAAGAGGTAAAATTCAAACCGAAGTATTCTGACTGGTCCCTGCCTCATGCGGTGCAAGCGGGGGGATTTGCTGCAGAATCCCGGGCTCATAGAGAAGATTCTGCAGCAAATCCCCCCCAAAGAATATGTATGTGTGTGCACCCAAGCAGAAAACGCTGGCTTTTCCCGGCTCACAGGGAAGAGCCCCTTTGCACCGCATGAGGAGGGACCAGTCAGAATACTTCGGTTTGAATTTTACCTCTTCTTATACCCATTGTTATTACTGCTGTATTATTGCATGTGCATGGAATGTAGGTATATGACCAACCTGGGCAAACTTGGGCCCTCGCTCCCTCGGGATCGGGGTGAGAGAGAGCAGCGAGGAGCCGGGGGCTCCTCCTCCTTTTTTTTTGCTTCCAAGAATAGAATACCCCCCTCCCTCCCTCCCTCCCTCCTTTGCTCCCTCCTTCCTATTTGGAGAGTCCCATCTAGAATTCAGTGTGATTTATTCAAGTTTTGGCCTACAACTCCCAGAAATCCCAGCCAATTTACCAGCTGTTAGGATTTCTGGGAGTTGTAGGCAAACTCATCTGAATGCGCATTTGCTGGCATACGAACTACTAACGAATTTCGTTAGTAATTAAGTTACATTTTAGAAATTTTGGAAATTTTTTTGTAAGTCTTCCTATTACTAATAAAAAAAAATCCCCCCCCCCCCCCAAATTAGATTTTTGATTTCCTATTTTTGGGTTCTAAACCATGCCTAGTATTTTCTGTTGGTCACGAGGGTTCTGTGTGAGAAGTTTGGCCCAATTCTATCATCGGTGGAGTACAGAATGCTCTTTGATTGTAGGTGTACTAGAAATCCCAGCAATTACAACTTCCAAATGTCAAGGCCTATTCCCCCCAAACTCTACCAGTGTTCATATTCGGCCATATTGAGTATTCATGCCAAGTTTGGTCCAGATCCATCATTGTTTGAGTCTGCAGTTCTCTCTGGATGGAGGTGAACTACAACTCTTAAACTCAAGGTCAATGCCCACCAAACCCCTCCAGTATTTTCTGTTGGTCATGGGAATTCTGTGTCCCAAGTTTGGTTCAATTCCTCCATTGGTGGGGTTCGGAATGCTCTTTGATTGTAGGCGAACTATAAATCCCAGCAACTACAACTCCCAAATGACAATCTCTCCCTCCAATCCCACCAGTATTCAAATTTGGGCATATTGGGCATATCTAAAATCAAGAGAGTAAATAAAAAGCAGGGGAATTCCAGACAAGAAACAATCTGGGCCAGCTAACACCTTCCAACAAAGGATTCCCCCAGGCAGCAACCAGCCAGGCTTTGAAGCTGCAAGGCCATTAAATGCTAATCAAGGTGGCCAATTGCAACATTCACTTTGAATTATGCCCAGAAATGGATGGTTGCAATATAAGACCAGTGTGCTCCCTAGAGCTTGCCCCATTTAACAATCTGGCAGCCGATCTTGGGGTCAATTGAGGTTTCTGAGTGCACTTTTCAAAGGCAGCCCCATGTCAAACATATTGCAGCAATCTAAATGAGATGCAACTCCCCATTTATTTATTTATTTATTTACTTCATTTATATTCTGGCCTTCTCACCCCGCAGGGGACTCAGGGCGGATTACAATGTACACATTACATATTAGAGACACACAAACACACAAGACAGACAGAGGCAATTTAACATCTGGCCACCAGGGGGAGTTGTTGCACTCCTTCATTCCTCAGCCTGTTTTCTGGAGATCTTTTTTAATGGCCTCGTAAATTATGGCCTCCCTACTAAGTGGTACCTTAATTTCCTACTTGACAGATGCAACTGTCTTTCGGGTTGCAAAGGTCAACAACAAGCTACGCACTAGGTCGAGAGCCCACCTCGACCCGGGCAGGCCTCAAAGTCATGACCTTCTGGCAGGCCCGGATTAACCCCTTTTGGCGCCCTAGGCCACACTTTGGAATTACACCCCCAAACCAACCTCTACCGCACCCCCTCCTCCTTGTGGCGCCGCACGCCCCCCTTCCTTGAGTCAAGGAAGGAGGGCGCGAGGAGGAGGAGGCAGAGGGAAGCCTCGCCCCTGGGGGCGCTGCTGGGCATGCACAGCAGGAGGGTGCGAGCGCCTCTGTCTCCTCCGCCATGTTCCTGGGTGCCGTGCATGCCCGGCAGCGGTCCTGGAGGCTTCCCTCCTCCTCCTCTTTGCACCCTCCTTCCTTGACAAGGGGGCAGAGGCGATGGCAAGGGGGTACGCTATTCTCTCCTCCCCCTCGCAGCGCTCTCCCCCCGCCCTCCCCCAAGAGAGAGAGAGAGAGAGAGAGAGAGAGAGAGAGAGAGAGAGTTGCGGTTTTGTTTCAACATTTTTTTTGGTCCGTGTGAACTGCCCCCCCCCCCCCGGCTTGCTCCCCTAGGCCAGTGTTTCTCAACCAGTGTGCCGGGGCACACTAGCGTGCCATGAGCGATCATCAGGTGTGCCGTGGGAAATTGGAACCTCCGGGGGGGGAGTCTAGTGTGTTGAAGTATAAAAACCCTAAGAAACCTACCTCGATAAAGGCACAAAATTACAACCACCCCCCTCCCCACCCATTGTCTACTTGGTCTCTCCCTCTCCATGCATTGGGAAGGCCTGCCTCCCTTTCCCCAAGTAGAGACCTCCTCTTGCCTCCTGGGGGTTCTGTGTGGGAAGTTTGGTCCAGTTCTATCATTGGTGAGGTTCTGAATGCTCTTTGATTGTAGGGGAACTATAAATCCCAGCAACTACGACTCCCAAATGTCAAGGTCTATTTCCCCTGAACTCCACCTGCGTTCATATTTGGGCATATTGAGTATTCTTGCCAAGTTTGGTCCTGATCCAACATTGTTTGAGTCCACAGCGCTCTCTGGATGTAGGTGAACTACAACTCCAAAACTCAAGGTCAATCCCCACCAAACTCTTATAGTATTTTCTCTTTCTGTGTGGTTTTGTGGCCATTTCTGGCAGAAACCCACTGAAGAATTCTGAACCCATACGCCAAGACCATGCGGCGCAACACCATTCTGTGCCACGCTAAAAATCACAAACTCAAAGAAGTTTGTGTCTTTCTGCCATTCCTGCCAGGATACCTATGTTGTGTTCATCGAAACAGGTCCAGGTTTCACACTGAGTGTATAAATACATTTAAAATCATATTAACTATATGCATTACTGTGATAAGAGTATCATTTGGTGTCCTTTTGGTTGGTGGTGTGCCCTAGGATTTTGTCAATGTAAAAAGTGTGCCGCGGCACAAAAAAGGTTGGGAAACACTGCCCTAGGCCATGGCCTAGGGTGGCTTTATGGGTAATCCGGGCCTGCCATCTGGTCAGTAGAGATCTGATGCAGCTGACACCCAGTGCATGTGTTACCCATGCGTTACCTTGGGCAGATTCAATTCCAGAAATCCCTTTCTCCCGGAATGTACTGCGGATTGCGAAAGTGCAACTTTGCAGGAACTCTGTTGGGAGCTCGGAGAGACTCTTTCTCTTGCCGCCTCCTGTCATCGTGAATCCACAACAGAGCACCCAGGTGATAAAGAATTAATGCATGCTGTATGTGCGTACAATGATGGGGAGGGAAGCATCTATGCTAAATAAACAAAGCCTTTGATTATTTGGCATTTCCAGTTCGCGCAAGAACATCTTGGCAATGCTGCATTATTGATGATTCGATGCGTTTTGCCGCCTGAGAAAGACGTTGTGTTGTCGAGCTCTGTTCCTTGCTTCTCCCGGAGACTGAACTGTTTAATTAAGGTTTGATGAACCATATTTACGCTCCTATCTGTCACTGATTAATCATAGGAGCCCTGTCCCTGACAGATGTGGATCTCATCTAACCCTGAGCAGTCAGTCTGGCTGCTTGGAGGAGACACAAGCGGGTCCACATCCCAACATGAAGGGCAGGCCTAGCAGCATAAATTTGAGAGTTATGGATCTTGTGACTTTGAAGGACTCCGTCCTATTTATTTATTATTTATTATTTATTATTTATTATTTATTATTTATTATTTATTATTTATTATTTATTATTTATTATTTATTATTTATTATTTATTATTTATTATTTATTATTTATTATTTATTATTTATTATTTTATTATTTATTATTTATTATTTATTTATTTATTATTTATTATTCCCTATTATCATTATTTATTAACCGAATTTACAACTATTGCAATATAAAACATCTAAGACAATTAAACAGTTAAAACAGCAAAATTACAGTTCAGAAATTATTGACACCCCAGGACAGCGGCTTGGGCAGGACCTACTCACCGAGGCCTGCTTAAACAAATAAGTTTTGCAGGCGCGTTAAACGGGAGCAGGTCCTTTATTATTCAGCCGGGAGGGCGTTCCACAGCGTAGGAGCTATAACGGAGAATGCCCTTCGATAGATGTCAGGTTCATTATTTATTATTTATTATTTATTATTTATTATTTATTATTTATTGATCTCATTATTCAGTGTGGGGTGAGTCGGTCCCTCAAGTACACTGGCCCCAGGCCGTGCAAGGCCTTAAAGGTAAGAACCAACACCTTGAAGGAGATCCGGTGCTCAATTGGGAGCCAGTGCAGATCCTGCAAAACAGGTGTGATGTGGCGGCCTGCTGGGGTTCCAGACAGGAGCCGGGCGGCAGTGTTTTGCACCAGCTTGAGCTTCCGGTCGCCGACAAAGGAAGGCCAACGTAAAAAGCGTGTTACAGTAATCCAGCCTTGAGATGACCGTGGCTTGGATCACCGTGGCCAGGTCATTCCGGGAGATATAGGGGCCAGCCTCCGAGCCTGTCGCAGATGAAAAAGCAACCTTGCTGACCGCGGAGACCTGGGCCTCCATGGTCAGCTGGGAGTCCAGATGGACCCCCAGGCTCTTAACGGAAGGCGATGGGCATAGCGCCACACCGTCCAGGGTTGGAAGCTGGACATCTACACCACCCGGGCGGCCCGACCACAAGATCTCCGTCTTCGCCGGATTCACCCTCAACCTACTGGCTCGCAGCCATCCAGTAACGGCCTCGAGAAATGATCAGGGATGGAGCCCGGCCTGCCCTCCATCCTCAGAATGAGCTGGGTGTCGTCAGCGTACTGGTGGCACTCCAGCCCATAACTCCGCACCAGCTGTGCAAGCGACTGCATGTAGATGTTAAATAACAGAGGGGAAAGAATGGCCCCCTGCAGGACTCCCCAAACTAATGGGGAGCCCTCAGAGACCACCTCGCCCCTCCTCACACGCTGTGACCGCTGGTGGAGGAAGGAGGTCAGCCTTTTCAGGGCTGTCCCCCTCACTGCAGCCACGGCCAGGCGGTGGATCAATAGATTGTGGTCGACCGTGTCAAAACGCTGCCGTGAGGTCCAATAACACGAGCAGCGCAGACCCGCCTTGGTCGAGCTGGCAGCGGAGTTGATCTGTGATGGAGACCAGGACCGTCTCCGTCCCGTGCCCGAACGGAAATAATATTATTATTTATTATTTATTATTTATTATTTATTCTTTATTATTTATTATTTATTATTTATTAATTATTATTTATTATTTATTATTTATTATTTATTATTTATTATTCATTATTCATTATTCATTATTTATTTATTTACTTCATTTATATTCCGCTCTTCTCACCCCGAAGGGGATTCAGAGCGGATTAAAGGTACACAAACTTAGCAGACAATCCCTGCCGTTATCACATACACACACATAGACGAACAGAGGCAAACTCTGGCCACCAGGGGGAGCTGATGCACTCCTCATCTCTCAGCGTTTCCAGCGTCCCTTGTTGTTCCTTCCGCATTCCTCAGCATTCCTGGAGTTCTTTAATGGCCTCATAATTCAGTCAAAATTTGCCTCCCCACTTAATGTGGTACCTTTCTCTCCTACTTGACAGATGCAACTGTCTTTCAGGCTGCAAAGGTCGACAGCAGGCTACACTTAAAGGTCGAGCACCCACCTCGACCCGGGCAGGCCTCGAACTCATGATTTACTTCATTCAGTCTCCTCCTAAAGACTGTCAAAGTGGGGGCTTGTCTGATACCCTTGGGGAGCGCATTCCAGAGTCGGGGCGCCACTACAGAGAAGGCCCTCTCCCTCGTCCCCACCAACAGTACCATGCTGACATTTGTCCACCTGTTTTCCCAAGAGATTTGCAGGATTTTTTGGATGCAATCATTGAGTGTGACATCTTTAGGCAGTCCACGTTTCCCAGACATATAGCAGGGTTGGGAGGACAATAGCTTTATAAACAAGCACTTTGGTCTCCCTACAGATGTCCCTTACTCCCTCCCTTCATGCCTCTTTGAATTCTGCAGCACTGCTGGTCACAGCTGACCTCCAGTTAAGAGTGCTCAGGGGGCAGGATCTCCTAACACTCTCTGCTTCATTCAGAATAATGCTACACTTGCAGAGCTCACGTGGTGTTGTATTTCAGTTTCAATGTTGACTTTTGTAGAGAGGTGACTGCCAAGGGAGCAGAAATTGTCAACATTTTCAAATGTTACACCATTGAGCTGTATCGCTGGCACTGGAGAGGGATTGGCTGGAGACTGCAGGAGGAGCACTTTGGTTTTCTTGATGTTCAATGAGAGGCTGAGCTTTTCATATCATTCTGGAAAGGTGTTTAGAGTGGTTTGTAGCCAAAGCCATAACTACATTATTATTTGAGAGGCAGCATGGTGCAATAATTTCAGCCGTGGACTGCGGTACTGTATAGATATGTCTTCAAGATATTTATTTATTTATCGTTTCAGGAGCGAACGAAACAATTGTATTGCATTAAAAACAAACAAACCACAAAGTTTGCAGACTTGGGATTCTATTAAATGTCCTTTGACCAGTAGCTGGCCACTTGTCTTCAAGATGATTGTTGACGTATGGTGGACCCATTGTGGTGAAGTCATCTTTCTTTATTACAGATTTTTAATATGGTTGATATTTATATACAGTATATGTACTGTATATATGTTGAAGGAGCAAAAACTTGGCAAGCCCTAAAGGGTTAATGGAGATATTAGCATGCAGAACCTCCAAGGGATTTCTGTTACCGTGGAAACAGGAGGCGGAGCCTGCAACTGGCCTTAGAATCTTCGAATTCAAACTTTAGCAGTTGGGAGTTGACAGCGAAAGCCAAAGGAGAGAGGGTGTGTGGAGAGTTAGAGAGTCCGTTTTAGCCAGCTGTCAGCGGGTTTTAAAAAAAGACTCTAACTCTACTCTGAGAGAGAGTCGAAGAAAAGTGGTGTTTGAACTGCTATGAAAGCAGTTGGGTTTAAGGAAAAGTAGTTAGTGTAAAGGCTGCTGAGCTATTGGTTCTGGGAGTGCAGCTATATAGTATCAAGTTGTATCGCCATTGTTAGTGTATTGCAACCTTAAGATACGTGCCTCTAAGAAGATACTGTAACCACCTAAGCTTTAAACTCTGAAACCTCCATGCTTAGAACACTGTTTGAATAAACTTTACAGTTCTTTAACAAAGATATCTCCCCGCTTAATTCCTTCACACACAAGCCTCTAAAACAACATCTTCCTAGTGGGTAACCAAGTATAGTGAATGGTGGCAGCAAAAGTTAACAAACAGTGTCAGTGGGAGTTTGGGTTAGAGTAATGCCCTGCCCTGACACAGTAATCAGAAGGTAAAGCTGACCTGTGTGAATACTTATCACATTATATGGTGGCAGCAAGTGGTATTAAAAGAAGTCTCTATATAAATTGGTGGTAAGGGTGGAATAAGAAAACTACCCAGCCACAGTTGAAAGGGTAATATAGAGAGTCTTTACACCCATGCATTTCAAATGGTTTTCCTTGGAGGTCCAAATACCCAAATACTCCAGTACCCGAGGACTGGAGGGAGGCAAATGTAACTCCGATCTTCAAGAAAGGATCCAGAGGTGATCCAGGAAATTATAGACCAGTCAGTTTAACCTCAGTTCCAGGCAAAGTGATGGAAACCATTATTAAAGAAAATATTACTAGGCACATAGAAGAACAGGCATTGCTGAAAGAAAATCAACATGGTTTCTGCAAAGGCAAATCATGTCTTACTAACTTGATAGAATTCTTTGAGGGTGTAAATAAACACATAAAGGGGACCCAGTCGATATTGTTTACCTTGACTTTCAAAAGGCTTTTGACAAAGTCCCTCACCAAAGGCTCCTAAATAAGCTCTTCAGCCATGGAATCAGGGGACAGGTCTTGTCCTGGATTGGAACCTGGCTAAACTGTAGGAAACAAAGGGTGGTAATAAACGGACATTTCTCTGGGTGGAAAGAGGTGAGAAGTGGCGTACCCCAAGGTTCAGTTTTGGGTCCGTTACTTTTTTAATTTATTCATGAATGATCTGGATGTAGGAGTGAATTCTGAGGTAGCAAAGTTTGCAGACCACACAAAATTGTTCAGGGTAGTAAAAAATGAAACTGATTGTAAAGAGCTCCAGAAAGATCTCTCGAAATTGAGTGAATGGGTGACAAAGTGGCAAATGCATTTTAACCTAAACAAGTGTAAAGTCATGCACATCGGGGCAAAGAACCCCAACTACACCTACCAATTGATGGGGTCAAAGCTTTCCCGAGACAAACCAGGAAAGGGATCTTGGGGTCTTGGTGGACAGCTCAATGAAGATGTCAACCCAGTGCGCAGCAGCAGTGAAAAAGCAAATTCTATGCTTGGCATGATCAGGAAGGGAATCAAAATAGGTCAGCAAATGTTGTATTACCTCTCTACAAATCGATGGTAAGGCCACATTTGGAGTACTGTGTACAATTCTGGTCTCCGCACCTTAAGAAGGATATAACGGAACTGGAAAAGGTACAAAAAAGGGCAACAAAAATGATCCAAGGGATGGAGCGGCTCCCTTATGAAACCAGGTTGCAACGCCTTGGTCTTTTCAGACTTGAAAGACGGCGTTTAAGAGGTGACTTGATCAAAGTGTATAAAATCATGCATGGGATAGAAAGGGTGAATAAAGAAAAAACTATTTTCTTTGTCACAAAACACTAGGACTAGAGGGCACTCCCTGAAGCTCCAAGGTAGGAAAGTTAGGACTAATAAAGGGAAATATTTCTTCACCCAGAGGGTCATTGGGTTATGGAACTCACTTCCAGAAGAGGTTGTGACAGCTGTCAGCCTGAACAACTTCAAGGCAGGATTAGACAGATTCATGGATACCAAGTGTATCGGTAGTTACTGAAAAGGACATTCAAGTGCCACCTCGGAGTTGGTTGAGGTAGGCAGGATTTCCCTGGGTACTGGTTGTGGGGGGTCGGGAGCAGGTCAGGGTTTTGCCCTCCCTTCTGCTCGAGATCCCCGTGTACAACTGGTGGGCCACTGTGTGATACAGAATGCTGGACTAGATGGGCTGAGGTCCGATTCAGCATGACTCTTCTTATGTTCTTACTAACCAGTGCTTGATCCTGCTTTGCTTGCGGATTCAGACGGGATCCAGTGCCTATTGGCTACTTGCTGAGACAATGGTGAATATGCTAATGCATTTCCTCCTTCTGTGCCCTCTGTTCCTTAAGATGGCTTTTTAGCGGCATGGGGTGTAGTCACAGTATGAGATCAAAATGTGCGAGCCTGCGAGGGCCTCTCAGCTCTGGCATAAATTGGTTTTCTTAAAGAAAATCTAGCAATTTAGACAAAAGAGATGTGGGGTAAGGAATGATGAGAATACAGACTATCACATGCTGAGAAACATCTCTTAGAAAGACCCACGGTTACCGAGAACTCCTCCGAAAGGCTGCACTATGTTAATTTCCCATTTCCCCGCTCAAATGGAGACCAAGGTATAAGCGACGATGAAGCTCAACATTAATCGCTTCTTAATTATGCCCATCTAAAAGCAATTACCTGAGTCGGCAAAGATGCACACAGAGTCAGGGTTGAAGTGACTGTAAGAGGGGAGTCAGGACAGGAGGTCATCTGTGTAAAGACGATCCTCACAAGTCACTGGTTTCAAAAAGGACAGCTATCAGACTTGGAAGAATTCAAAGTCAGTGACAGCCAATGTTTGATGGCATGAAGAATACAACTCTTCCCATTGACGGACACTTAATATGATCAGTTCCACAGCTTTTGCGGTGAGCAAAACATCTTCTCTATTCACCTCTATTCATAAGGCTTGGTTTAGAACCCAAAAATCGCTATTCGAAAATCAAATTGGAAGGGGGGGGGATTTTTTTTATTAGTAATAGAAAGACTTACAAAAAAATTCCAAAAAGTTCTAAAATGTAACGTAATTACTAACGAAATTCTTAATTAGTTCTAAAGTAGGCAAAGCAGGGAAACAGGACTGACACTGTTTTAAGCACAGGCAAATCAAGGGGCAACATTTCCCTTGGTTTCCTTGCAGGGAGATATAATGCATTAATATATTATTATTATTAATATTATAATAATAATAAAAGGCCAGGGTTTCTTTGCAGGGACATATAATGCACTAATACAGTATATTATTATTAATATTATTATAATAATAAAAGGCCAGGGTTTCTTTGCAGGGACATATAATGCACTAATACAGTATATTATTATTAATATTATTATAATAATAAAAGGCCAGGGTTTCTTTGCAGGGACATATAATGCACTAATATATTATTATTAATATTATTATAATAATAAAAGGCCATGGTTTCTTTGCAGGGACATATAATGTACTAATATATTATTATTAATATTATTAAATAAAATAGTTGCCCACCTCTGGTGTAGGACTTGCTTCTGTAGAGTTCTCCTCACTCCAGCTTTTCCCCATTCAGTTTTCCATACCACTCTAGGATCTCCGTTTGAACTCTATGTTTTTTTCCTGATTCTGAACTCTTCCTTCTGCTCTCCGTGCTCTTTTCACTCCCTGCTCCCCTTCCCTCAGCCTTTTAAATGTCCTTCTCATCTGTCCTTCTATCCAGCCTAATTTCCTGGGGGTTTAAACTGCTATTTTCCTCTCAGTCCTCCAAAACCACTCTAGGAGTCGCGCTGTGGATCTCTATGGTTCTGGTTCGTTTTTCACTTCCTACAGGAAGGCCTTTCACTATAATTAGGCTCCGAGCATGGAAAGACCCCGATCTGACTGTGAGTAATGCCTGGAAAGCTATTTTGGAGGGGAAAATTTTCCTGTTAGGGGGGCATCTGAAATATTTACAAATCTAACGAAAATTTGGGCCCAGGAAGTGCGGAAAAGAAAGTTCACTTCCGGGTTCGCCACCGCAATGCGTATAAATTTGAAATTCCCATTACATACGAATCCCTTCCGATTTCATTTAATTTTCATAACTTTTTGCTCATGCCTACTATTCATATCTATTTTGAGCATGAGTTGACCTGGTTGGGTTTTTCGGAATGCTATGAAAATCGGAATAAATTCAGAATTAATTCATTTTAGAAGCATTTTTGAAGAGATTTAAGGCTGGTCATTGACCGTGATGAATCAAATTCCTCAAAATGAGTATCCTGTTACATGAGGGCCAGCGCGGTCAAGTCAGATACGGTGATGCTCTCTCAGAGCCCTTTCTCATAACTAATGGAGTGAAACAAGGTTGTGTTCTTGCACCAACCCTATTTACAATCTTCTTCAGCATGATGCTCCAAAGGGCTACAGCAGACCTCGAAGAAGAAGACAGCATATATATATATATATACTCTTTCGTACTGATGGTAGCTTGTTCAACTTAAGCCATCTGAGGGCTCGCACTAAGACTCTAAACTATCTAGTCCATGAGTTGCTTTTTGCTCGCCCATTCAGAAGCAGCCCTGCAGCGCCTAACATCCTGCTTTGCAACAGCTGCAGAGCTGTTTGGGCTGGAAGTCAGCTTGAAGGAAATGGAAGTTCTCTACCATCCCGCACCACAGGAAGAACACCATCATCCCAACATCAACATAGGCAAATCTGTGCTTAAGTCCGTCCAGCAGTTCACCTCCCTGGGAAGCATCATCTCTTCAGACGCCAAGATTGACCAAGAGATAGATCACAGATTAGCAAAAGCATAGAGTGCATTCGGAACGCTTCACAAAAGAGTCCAGAGCAACAAGCACCTGAGGCAAAGCACCAAAATCAGTGTGTACAGAGCTATCATACTGTCTGTTCTCCTATATGGGTCTGAAACATGGGTCACCTATCGCCAACACCTACGACTCCTCGAACGCTTTCATCAGCGCTGTCTTCGCACAATCCTAAATATACACTGGACCGACTATGTGACTAATGTTGCTGTTCTTGAGCAAGCCGGGATCACCAGCATTGAGGCCATGCTATTGAGAACACAGCTGCGCTGGGCAGGGCACGTCTCTAGGATGGAGGACTACCGCCTCCCAAAGATACTACTCTATGGTAAACTCACCACGGGTCAGCGCAGGAGAGGCGCCCCCAAAAAGAGATATAAGGACTCCCTGAAACAACATCTCAGACTCGGCCAGATTGATCACCAACAATGGTCCACCCTGGCCTCACATCGGGAGGCATGGAGACACGCTATCCACAATGCCGCGGCCTCTTTCGAGAAGACACGCCGAACGGGTCTCGAAGAGAAACGACAACGCAGAAAGAACCGCAACTTGGAAACAACATCACCCTAGGAGACTTTCTGCTGTGCTTTCTGCAACCGAACTTGCCTATCTCGGATTGGCCTTTTTAGTTAATCAATGTGCTTGTAAAAAGCGTGGGATGAGTCCTTCCTAAGAATCTTTGTTCGCGAAGTAATGCCGAGAGATGTACAAGGTTCATACAATTTAATTCATACAATTCAATTCAAACCATACATCATCTTTCATGAGACCACAGCCCAGAAGGGATTCAAACCCAGGTCTAGAGAATCGTAGTCCAACACTCTAAGCACAATGCCATACATTCCCCATAACTGCACCTGTGTATATCTATTATATAAAGGGGTTCCCGTCATGGAACGACTATCCCAAACAGAGAAACCTTACAATGCAGAAACACAAAACTTGCCAACAGAAATAGGCCTCAAGCAAGGTACGTTTGTAGCAAAGAAACTCCCCCCCAAAACCTAGAAGGCCCCCAAAACAACGAGTCACAAAACTACATTTCCCAGCATCCTCTGGGGCTGCCAATGACTCTCCCAGCCTCTACATTCTGAAAACATTATTGGCTGCCAATAAGGCCGGATTTGCATAACTCCTGTACTGGCCAGCCAACTTGAATATTCCGACCCCTAATAAACTGTCAGAGGAGGATAAGGCAAAGGGCTGAGGCACAAACACAAACACCCAATTCACTTCCCACAGAAAATCACAGACCACGCCCAAAATTGACAGTAAGGCTTCATTAACTTAATTTCCCTGACTAGGCCTCACTTAATGGAATGCTGTTTATGGTCTGAATTCACAGTAAGGCTTCATTAACTTGATTCTCCCGACTACGCCTCAGCTCACTGGACATTGTGTATGGCCTGAAATGACAGTAAGGCTTCATTAACTTGCTGTTCCTGACTAGGCCTCAGCTCATGGGACATTGCGTATGGCCTGAATTTACAGTAACCTACCTTGGCACACAGAGCCCCTATGACCCACGCTACATTCTACTACAGTTTGGAGGAGGGTGGACCATGGATTATGGGACTTGAAGTACCTCCATGGATAATGGGATTTGTACTACTTCAAAACCCATCCTTCCCCACAGACCACTGTGGCCCAGAACCAAGACCGATGAAGACCAAACTTGGCACAAATGCCCCCCATGACCCACACTCCATCCGACTGCAGTTCAGAGGAGGACACACCATGGATAATGGGATTTCAAGTACCTCCACTCACTTCCAAAGTTAACTTCCAAGCATCAACCTCTACATCAACACAGAAGACGGAAAGACAAAAAACATTGTATATCCACAAGCTATGCAGAACGCCAGCAACACCACACACCAACAACTCCCCAGGACTTCAACATCCCACCCACCAGAACAACCCACAACGACACAGCCAGGGCCCCAACAACACCATAACTAACAACAATTCCAACCCTTACATACTCAGACTTTCTCGCATCTCCTTCCATCCACAGAGTCTAAAACCACAGAACTTCAAACCAGCAGACTAAGAGTTGGAAACATCACCCGAAACAGTCTCATGGCTTCAAACAGATTTCTTGAGTTGGAAGATACATGTCTTACATCTTAGACATCAAAGATAATTTCCAGGACATTGATCAAGGTGACAATTATTTAATCACAGCCAAATGCATTAGTTGGGGGGTAATACAAAAGGAAATCCCAATTAGCATATTTCAAATTTCTTGGTGTGTGTGTATATCACGAAATCTGCCATGCCACACTATCCAGATTTCTGTATATTTTACCTCCCTGCTAGTATTTGCTTTCCCCCGATCTTGGATCCATTCCATCAGGTGTTGTTTTTGAAGCTTTTTTTTTAACTGTACCAAATTCACACGTAATAAAAGCACCTGTGACATCAATTTAGAAGCATATTTTATGCAAATGTGTCTGATTTTAATCCAATTCTGGCTTTATTTTACACATTATTTCGGCTGATAAGTGCATTGCGGAATCTGGCGGAGCGTGATATTCACCTGATTGCTCTGCGGCACTCTTTACACTCATCCAGGGATTGTGAATCGGTTGGCTCTGCATAAAAATGCAGGAAAGCCCCCTAAACCCTCAAATAACTGTACTGTACATAATCATGCGTCTGCAAAGTATCCCAGCCTCGGAAACTGTTAGTATTCTATGCAAATTCTTCTGACTGACTGACTGACTTTATTATTTCTGAGTCGCCCTCCACGTTAGTGCTCCGGGCGACTTACACATAGCAATTCAACAATTAAAAATATTAAAATTATTAAAAATTAGATTAAAATATTTAGGGGGTTAAATGCAAGGGCCAGGCTCAGGTAGTTGAGTTCCTGGTTCTGCATTAGCCATGGGCTTTCCTAAATAGCCAGGTCTTTAGAGCGGTCAGAACTGGGGCAGGTCGAGGAGGCTCTCTGGTCCGGTGGCATCGAGTTCCAGAGAACGGGGCCACAATGGAGAACGATCTCCGTCTCGTGGCCTCCAGGTGGGCCTCTTTCACGCCCGGGACGCAAAGGAGGTTCTTGTTTGCCGGCCGCGGTGTCCTTGAATAGGCAGGCATCAGCAAGCGGTCCTTTAAGTATGTTGGGCCCCGGCCCCGTAGGGCTTTGAAAGCCAAGGTCAAGGTCTTGTGTAAGGCTCTATACTCAACGGGCAGCCAGTGCAGGCGCTGCAGGGATGGTGTAATGTGGCATCTCATCGATGTTCCTGTGAGAAGCCTGGCGGCGCGTTCTACACAATCTGGATCCTGCGGGTTAGTGACCGGGCAGACCCACATATAGGCGTTACAGTAATCCAGCCGTGATGTAACAGTGGCATGGATTACTGTAGCTGCGCTCCGTCCGGGAGGTAGGGCGCCAGTTGTCTCGCTTGGCGCAGGTGGAAGAAGGCCCTTTGCTCGTGGAGGCAACCTGGGCCTCCATCGACAATTTGGAGTCCAGGATAACACCAAGGCTCTTTACGGAGGGGATGGAATCAATGGTCCCCTTCGAAGGGGGGCAGTGGGAAAGGTGGTTCTGGGCGGCCCGGCCATAAGATCTCCATCTTTGATGGATTTATTTTGAGTTTGTGGGCACGGAGCCATTTTGTTACTGCTTCCAGACCTCGAGTGAAATTTTCGGGCACCGGTTGCGCCAGGCTCCAGCTTCAGCAGGAGCTGAGTGTCATCGGCATATTGGTAGCACCCTAGGCCGGCTCAGGCTATACCAGCCAAAGGCCGGACATAGATGTTGAACAACGTTGGTGATAATATGGCGCCCTGGGGTACTCCGCACTCGAGGAAAGATTTCCTAGAAGTTTGGCCTAGTTCTGTACATATGATTGCACTTTCTTGGTCATTGTGGATGTCTATGTTCAGTTGACAGTTGCATCAGCCAAGTTCTGCAAGTACAGTTAGTTATTGAATCATAGAGTTGGAAGAGACCTCATGGGCCATCCAGTCCAACCCCATTCTGCCAAGAAGCAGAAAATTGCATTCAAAGCATCCCCGACAGATGGTCATCCAGCCTCTCTTCAAAAGCCTCCAAAGAAGGAGCCTCCACCACACTCCAGGGCAGAGAGTTCCACTGCTGAACGGGTCTCACAGTCAGGAAGTTCTTCCTAATGTTCAGATGGAATCTCCTTTCTTGTAGTTTGAAGTAGTTTGAAGCTCCATTGCGTCCTGGTTTCCAGGGCAGCAGAAAACAAGCTTGCTCCCTCCTCCCTATGACTTCCTCTCACATATTTAAACATGCCCCTCATCATATCTCCTCTCAGCCTTCTCTTCTTCAGCCTAAACATGCCCAGCTCTTTAAGCCGCTCCTCGTAGGGCTTGTTCTCCAGACCCTCGATCATTTTAGTTACTCTCCTCTGGACACTTTCCAGCTTGTCAATATCCCTCTTCAATAGGTCATGAGTTCGAGGCCTGCCCAGGTCGAGGTGGGTGCTCGACCTTTAAGTGTAGCCTGCTGTTGACTTTTGCAGCCCGAAAGACAGTTGCATCTGTCAAGTAGGAGATAAAGGTACCACAGTAAGTGGGAGGCAAATTTTGACTGAATTATGAGGCCACAAAAGAACTCCAGGAACGCTGAGAATGCGGGAAGGAACAACAAGGACGCTGGGGACGCTGAGATGATGTGTGTCAGCTCCCTGGTGGCCAGAGTTTGCCTCTGTTCATCTATATGTGAGTAATGTGAAACAAACAAAGGGGAGGGGGGTGCTTATGAGAAGCTAGGGAAACAACAGTGTATCAGGACAAATGAACAAGCTCGCGGATAATGAGCCCTCAAGGATAGAATATGAGTTGCAGAGAATATAAGTTTGATACAATCAATATCACTGTATTAGCATACATCAAATAGCAGTCAATGCACATAGAGATACATAGGTATTCAAAGCAATGATATGGGCGAAAAGCCTCCCTCCTCTCTCACATTAACAAAAATTATAGCATCAAATGGTATCACAAAGCAGTTACGAACTCTCAGTTACTGTGAGGAAGGTGTTGGGCAAACCTCCGTGGGTCATGGAGGCAGTCCAGGAGAGGAAACGATGCGGGGAGGGGTTCGCCGTAGAGCCGGGCGGCAAGGAAAAAGCCGCCAGGAGCCAGCCGAAGATGCGTGCTGAGTTCCAAAACAAGGAGGGGGAGCTGGGCGGCGTGAGCCGAGGTGAAGCCAGAAAGCAATTGGCGATTTGCGACAGCGACTGTCGTGCTACGGGCGCTGGAATTAGCAGCGCGGATCCCACAATCGAGGGGAGAGCCCGGCTGTCGCAAATCGCCACTGCTTTCTGGCTTCACCCTCCGCTCACGCCGCCCAGCTTGCCCCCCCTCCTTGTTTTGTAACTCAGCACGCATCTTCGGCTGGCTCCTGGCCGCGGCTTTTTTCTTTGCCGCCCGGCTCTACTGCGAACCCCTCCCCGCATCGGTACCTCTCCTGGACAGCCTCCATGACCCACGGAGGTTTGCCCCAACACCTTCCTCACCGTAACTGAGAGTTCAGAATCGCTTTGCGATACCATTTGATGCTATAATTTTTGTTAATGTGAGAGGAGGAGAGCTGTCGCCTCTTCATTGCTTTGAATACCTATGTATCTCTATGTGCATTGACTGCTATTTGATGTATGCTAATACAGTGATATTGATTGTATCAAACTTATATTCTCTGCAACTCATATTCTATCCTTGAGGGCTCATTATCCGCGAGTAATGTGGAAACGGCAGGGATTTCCTGCTAAGTATGTGTACCTGTAATCCGCTCTGAGTTCCCTATGGGGTGAGAAGAGCAGAATATAAATAAAGTGTATTATTATTATTATTATTATTTGAATTCTTCTTTGGTGATTTCTCCCTTTTTCCACTTCTTGTGCATGTCTTTTTTGAGTCTTAGCACAGTTAGAAGTTCTTTGGACATCCATTCTGGCTTCTTTGCACTTGTCTTATTTTTTCCTCTTTGTTGGCACTGGTTGCAATTGCGCCTTAAGTATTTCACTCTTGGAAAACTCCCATCCATCCATAACTCCCTTGTCTTTAAGTATCTGTGTCCACGGAATGCTGCCCAGTATTTCCTTCATTTCTTGGAAGTCAGCTCTCCTAAAGTCCAAAATGCAGGTTTGACTTGTCTTAGTTTCGGCCTTCCTTTGTACCTCAAACTGCAGGGGCACATGGTCACTAACAGTTGGACATTCTTAAATGGTGCACAATGTTAAGATGGAAAAAAATCTCCAAAAAAATTCAAAAAAAAAACCTCAACCATGTGGGCTTTTTTTTCAGTCCTCTACCAGCCCACACCACAGGAAGAACACCATCATCCCCACATCAGCATAGGCACATCTGTGCTTAAGTCCGTTCAGCAGTTCACCTCCCTGGGAAGCATCATCTCTTCAGATGCCAAGATTGACAAAGAGATAGATCACAGATTAGCAAAGGCATAGAGTGCATTTGGAAGGCTTCACAAAAGAGTCTGGAGCAACAAGCACCTGAGGCAAAGCACCAAAATCAGTGTGTACAGAGTAGGCATGAGAAAAAAGTTATGAAAATGATTCGTTTCGAAAGAAATTAGTAAGAAATGCTACTTTCGAGTAATACCGCACCTGGAACGCCAACCAGGAAGTGGACTTTCTTTTTCGAACTTCGGGGGCCTGGTTTTTCTTATGTGTCTTTATTTGGTCGTAAGGGTGGTGGGCACCCCCCTTCTCTCTCACCACCCTCCCGCTTCCCTTGCCAATAAGTATTATGGCAAGGCAAGCCCCAAACTCGCTCCTTCTTTCGGTTGGAAGCCGGAAAAATGTAAACAGAGAGGCTTACTCAGAAGTAAATCTGCAAAGGAGGGCACTTTGGATGAAGGGCCCTCCTTTGTGGATTTACTTCTGAGTAAACCTCTCTGTTTACATTTTTTCCAGGCTTCCCTGCCTCTCCTGCCTGCCAGGATCTAAAGCATCAAAGAGTATTGGGGTGAGAAACCAACCTAATGTATAATAGAATGAATGCTACTGTAAGTGCCTAATATTATAAGTAATCCAACTGGTCATACCTACATTCCATGCACATGCAATAATACAGCAGTAATAACAATCACAAGAGGTAAAATTCAAACCGAAGTATTCTGACTGGTCTCTCCTCATGCGGTGCAAACGGGCTCTTCTCTTATTAGCCCGGGAAATTAGCCCGGAAAAGCCAGCGTTTGCTGCTTGGGAGCACACACATACATATTCTTGGGGGATTTGCTGCAGAATCCCGGGCTCATAGAGAAGATTCTGCAGCAAATCCCCCAAAGAATATGTATGTGTGTGCACTCAAGCAGAAAAACGCTGGCTTTTCCCGGCTCACAGAGAAGAGCCCGTTTGCACCGCATGAGGAGGGACCAGTCAGAATACTTCGGTTTGAATTTTACCCTCTTCTTATACCCATTGTTATTACTGCTGTATTATTGCATGTGCATGGAATGTAGGTATATGACCAGCCTGGGCAAACTTGGGCCCTCGCTCCCTCGGGATCGGGTGAGAGAGAGGCAGCGAGGAGCCGGGGGCTCCTCCTCCTTTTCTTTGCTGCTTCCAAGAATAGAATACCCCCTCCTCCCTCCTTCCTATTTGGAGAGTCCCATCTAGAATTCAGTGTGATTTATTCAAGTTTTGGCCTACAACTCCCAGAAATCCCAGCCAATTTACCAGTTGTTAGGATTTCTGGGAGTTGTAGGCCAAAACCATCTGAATGCGCATGCGCTGGCATACGAACTACTAACAAATTTCGTTAGTAATTAAGTTACATTTTAGAAATTTTTGGAATTTTTTTGTAAGTCTTCCTATTACTAATAAAAAAAAAAAAATCCCCCATTAGATTTTCGATTTCCTATTTTTGGGTTCTAAACCATGCCTAGTACAGAGCCATTGTACTGTCTATTCTCCTTTATGGGTCTGAAACGTGGGTCACCTATCGCCAACACTTACGACTCCTCAAATGCTTTCATCAGCGCTGTCTTCGCACAATCCTAAATATACACTGGACCGACTATGTGACGAATGTTGCTGTCCTTGAGCAAGCAGGGATCACCAGCATTGAGGCCATGCTATTGAGAACACAGCTGCGCCGGACAGGGCACGTCTCTAGGATGGAGGACCACCGCCTCCCAAAGATACTACTCTACGGTGAACTCACCACGGGTCAGTGCAAGAGAGGCGCCCCCAAAAAGAGATACAAGGACTCCCTGAAACAACATCTCAGGCTCGGACAGATTGATCACCAACAATGGTCCACCCTGGCCTCACATCAGGAGGCGTGGAGATGCACTATTCACAATGCTGTGGCCTCTTTCGAGAAGACACGTCGAATGGGTCTCGAAGAGAAACGACAACGCAGAAAGAACCGCAACTTGGAAACAACATCATCTAAGGAGACTTTCTGCTGTGCTTTCTGCAACCAAACTTGCCTATCTCAGATTGGCCTTCTTAGTCATCAACGCGCTTGAGAGAGAGAGAGAGAGCTTATATGTGAGTTATATTGATTGTACAGTTTTATTGTTTGCTGCCGTGTTGTTTTACTGATGTGCTATTGGGCCTCATGTAAGCCGCCCCGAGTCCCCTTGGGGAGATGGTGGCGGGGTATAAATAAATAAATAAATAATTATTATTATACCCATTAAATAAATTGAATAGACATGTCTGTTGATTCACCGACTAACATTTGGGTTCACTGGAGTTGGGGCAAGCAGATGGGGCTCAGGTCACGAACTCTGTAAAATACCAAATGTAGACTTGCCTGCCCTTAAATTGGTCCTTGAACTTCTGGACCTGGTTTGTCATTGTTCAGAGAAGGACTGGAGAGCTTCCACAAAGAAAAGCAGCAAACAGTGACTACACGTTAAGGCTTCGAAGAGTGCAGATGCCCTGTCCCTTGGTGGTCTTTCGCTCTGCGCCGCACCACTGAATGGGATAATACAATTATTGGATAATTAGAGTAATCAGAAAGCATTCTGCAATGGCAGACTCTTAATTGATGAGACCATTAATGGATAATGATCGCATTCCTTCACATTGCCAGTCTGACCCCTTGGGGGTTGGGGGAGAGCAGGCGGATGGTTGACTCAAAGGGCTGATCAGGCAACGGTTTGGAGGGTAACCTGGGTGAAAGAAAAGTCAACTGATTGGTGGAGATGAATGGCAAAAGCTTCCAAATGCAAGATAATAGGTGACTCTGGATTCTTCTGTTTGCTAGTTGTAGAAATTCTAAGACTTCCTGCATGTATCTTTCCTCACTCTTTCATATTGTCCACTAAATACTTTTTTTTTTTTAAAAAAAAAATTTTTGAATAATTTTTATTATAGAGCTTTTATACATATAATAAAAAGAAGTGGGGTGAGTGGTGATAGGGGCTGGGTGGGGTTTGAAGGGGGGGTGGGGGTATGGGAGGGGGGGAAAGAACTGGGTAGGAAAGAGAGGGGGAGGAGGAAAGATGAAAGAAATAGCTTGCTGGCCTATGCCAGTAACTCCCAGTTTGGGTTGCAGGTTCCGTCCATTACTTGATCCTCTGGACTTCTCATTTGTCCGTATCCATATAAGCTCGTGCCCTTATGTTAAACCGGCTTTTTCACCTGGGTGATTTCCTTCCCTAGCATTTCCTTCTATTTCGCCTTGTTGGGCTAAAGTCATTGATATAGGTTCCAATTAGGCTCCAATCCGTTCTCTGGTTCTCGCTCTGGTTCATCACCAGGCCTTTAAGGGTATCCAGGTCCATTAATTCCCTTACTTTTAGTAGCCAGTCTGTGCTTTTCGGGGCCTCCGTACTCTTCCACTTTCTAGCTATCTCAATACTCGCCGCTGCTGAGATACAAAACAAAACCTTGTCCTCGTTGTCTCCTATTTCGAAGTCCAATATATTTAAGAGGTAGTACTCGGGCTTCAAATCAAATTTTTTCTTAAGCATTCCTTGTATATGGAAATGTACTTCTCTCCAAATTTTTTTGATCTTTTTGCACCTCCACCAACAGTGGAGGAAGGTTCCTTTCTCTTCTCCACACTTCCAGCATCGGTCTTTTAAGTTTTTGTATAGGCATGCCAGTTTTGCTGGAGTAAGGTACCAGTGGAAGAACATCTTGTACCAACTCTCCTCTATATTCGTGAATCCCGAATATCTAAGCTTTTTCTTCCAGAGGAGTTCCCAGTCCTTTAATAATATCTAGTGGCCCAATTCCTGGGCCCATTTTAAAAAAAAATTTATTACAGGTTTTTATATCCCACTGAATACTTTTTGTTCATGTCAGCCATATCCTGATTGACTTTAGGACAGCAAATCTGCTCTGGTTGCAGTTTGAACGTTTATAGGTCCCACCCAAGGGTCTAAACCTGTTTTGGTGGTTCAAGTTCCATGCCATACATTCCAACCCACGGGTGGCTGGTGGCTTTTCCTTCAATGTAAATGTGATTATTAAAACTAAATCCTCCGGAACCGGTCACAGCGGGTGAGGAGGGGCGAGGTGGCCTCCGAGAGCTCCCCCTTAAATTGTGGCGTTCATCAGGGGGCCATACTCTCCCCTCTATTATTTAACACAGGCCTGCCCAACAGGCGGCCCGGGGTCCGCACACGGCCCTCCAGCCCCTTGATCCGGCCCTCCTACCCTCCTGCAAGAAATCAGCTGTTTTTTTAAAAAAAAATGAAAAATTGTAGCGGCGGCAGAGCTGTCCGCCATTACCTGTCCTGGCTCTTCAGCAGACAGGAAATGAGCCGGGACAGGAAATGATGCCGTGGAGCCAAAGGACTACAAGTCCCAGCTTCCCCTCCGTGGCGCCATTTCCTTTGAGACTAGAAGAGTACAGGAAGTACTCTTCTGCTGTGTCTTCGGCTCCTGCCTCTGTGTCTTCGCCTCTCTCGTGCTCCGGCTCCAGCTCCTGGATCCTCGTTGAAAGAGAGAAGCCGGACCGGAGCAAGGCTGTGTGGAGCTCCGTTTGGGCAGTGGTCGTTTGGGAAGCTTACTGAACTAAGGTAGGCTGAAGCAGAGGGCTGTTTTGCTGGGGTGGGCTCCTTCCTTCGTTCCTTCCTTTCTTCCTTCAATCCTTCCTTCCTTGCTTGCTTTTATTCTTGCTTTTATTTAATATTATTTTTATTTAGGTGGAAAGAGGTGAGAAGTGGCGTACCCCAAGGTTCAGTTTTGGGTCCGTTACTTTTTAATTTATTCATTAATGATCTGGATGTAGGAATGAATTCTGAGGTAGCAAAGTTTGCAGACGACACTAAATTGTTCAGGGTAGTTAAAAATGAAACTGATTGTAAAGAGCTCCAGAAAGATCTCTCGAAATTGAGTGAATGGGCAACAAAGTGGCAAATGCATTTTAACCTAAACAAGTGTAAAGTCATGCACATCGGGGCAAGAACCCCAAATACACTTATCAACTGATGGGATCAAAGCTTTCTGAGACAAACCAGGAAAGGGATCTTGGGGTTTTGGTGGACAGCTCAATGAAGATGTCAACCCAGTGCGCAGCAGCAGTGAAAAAAGCAAATTCTATGCTTGGCATGATTAGGAAGGGAATCGAAAATAGGTCGGCAAATGTTGTATTGCCTCTCTACAAATCTATGGTGAGGCCACATCTGGAGTACTGTGTACAATTCTGGTCACCGCACCTCAAGAAGGATATAACGGAACTGGAAAAGGTACAGAAAAAGGCAACAAGAATGATCCAAGGGATGGAGCGGCTCCCTTATGAAATCAGGTTGCAACGCCTTGGTCTTTTCAGCCTTGAAAGACGGCGTTTAAGAGGTGACTTGATCGAAGTGTATAAAATCATGCAAGGGATAGAAAAGGTGAATAAAGAAAAAATATTTTCTCTGTCACACAACACTAGGACTAGGGGGCACTCCCTGAAGCTCCAAGGTAGGAAAGTTAGGACTAATAAAGGGAAATATTTCTTCACCCAGAGGGTCACTGGGTTATGGAACTCACTTCCAGAGGAGGTTGTGACAGCGGTCAGCCTGGACAGCTTCAAGGCAGGATTAGACAGATTCATGGATACCAAGGGAATCAGTAGTTACTGAAATGGACATCCAAGTGCCACCTCTGTGTTGACGGAGGCAGGCAGGATTTTCCCCGGGTACTGGTTGTGGGGGGTCGGGAGCAGGTGAGGGTTTTGCCCTCCTTTCTGCTAGAGATCCCCGTGTACAACTAGTGGGCCACTGTGTGACACAGAATGCTGGACTAGATGGGCTGAGGCCCGATTCAGCATGGCTCTTCTTATGTTCTTATGTTCTTATGTTCTTATTTATTTTTATTTTATTTATTTCCTTTTATTCTTGCATTTATTCCTCCCTCATTTCTTCCCTCTATCCATCTTCCTTCCTTCCTCTCTTCCTTTCTTTTATTCTTTTATTTTATTTTTATTTATTTTCACACTGCGGCCCCCCAGGTGATCAGTGACCAGAATTCCGGCCCTTGGGCCGGTAGAAGTTGGACAGCCCTGATTTAACATCTACATGCGACCACTTGCTCAGCTGGTGCGTAGCTTTGGGCTGGAATGTCACCAGTACGCTGATGACACCCAGCTCATTCTGAGGATGGGGGGCAGGCCCGAAACCGTACCCGATAATTTCCATCTTTGCCTTGAAGCCGTTACTAAATGGCTGCGAGCCAGTAGGTTGAAGTTGAATCCAGCGAAGACGGAGATCCTCTGGTTGGGTCGTCCGGGTGGTAGGGATGTCCAGCTTCTGACCCTGGACGGCTGGGAGGGGCGGCCAATAAATCTAACAAATAAATAATAATAATAATACTTTATTTATATCCCACCAACATCTCCCCAAGGGGACTCGGGGCAGCTTACATGATCCAAGCCCAACAACACATCAGTAAACAACAAAGCAATATAGCAAATAAAAACAGTGCTATTAATATAACTCAAATATAAACAATGACACACAAAGATGAAAACCTTATGGCCGGGAGAAATGTAATATATTAAAATTTAAGAATAACACAGAATTTCCTCTGAGTGACGCATGCCCTCTCCTCAATTGATGGTCGAAACCAGACTGAATAATATACTTCTCCGTGGATTCGTCTTTCCCAGCATCTGGGCAATTTCCGAGACTAATGTTGCCAAGCCGGTGCCGAGCTGCGAAACATGGAAATGAATGCAGCTGAGAAGAGTAGACAAAGCGGGGGTGGCAAACTCTCTGGAGGTTCGACAGCGAAGGGGGCAAACGTTAGAACAGCATCCCGAGCACGGAAAACGGGGAGTGGGGAGGGAATCAAATAAAAGCAAGGTGCTTAACAAACACGAACATGTGTCTGCATTTATTAACATTTCCAGCGTGGATTTAATTCTCGGCGAGCGTTCCTGGCTACACAGAGCCCCGGTGTGTGTTGTGCAGAACCTCTTGTTAAGTCTCATGCAAGCCATCTCTCCAGCGTGTCCTCCAGGGGATTCTTCAAACAGATTCCATAATCTCACTGATAAATGGCTCTTTTGAAAAATGCTATTTACATGCCAAAAGTGGCAAGATTCTCTCCCTCCCTTCCTCTCTCTCTTTGTTTGTCTCTTCTTCCAGTCTTAACAAGTTTTAACTATTGCTTTGCTTGAAGTATTGTGGAAGGATTGCATGGGGGGGGGAGAGCAGGGGCGGTCCGACGTATACGTGAAGTAAGCGGCCGCATAGGGCGCCAACTTCCGGGAAGGGCGCCATCTTCTGGAAAGGGCGCCGCCACGCTGGCCACGCTGGCGAAAAAGGAAGAGGGGCCAACCAAGGGCAACATGGATGGATGGTATCCTCGAAGTGACTGGCTTGACTCTGAAGGAGCTGGGGGTGGTGACGGCTGACAGGGAGCTCTAGCGTGGGCTGGTCCATGAGGTCACAAAGAGTCGGATGTAACTGAACAAATAAACAAATAATAATAATAATGTAAAATAATAGAGATGTAATAATAACAGTAATAATAGAGTAAAATTTTTAAATCTAATAATAATAAATAGAGTAAAATAGCACCGGGAATGTGGCGCAGCTGGCTGGGTGTCAACTGCATAAGATCTCTGCTGAACAGAAGGTCATGAGTTCGAGGCCTCCCCGGGTCGATGTGGGTTCTCGACCTATTGTGTAGCCTGTTGTCGACCTTTGCAACCCGAAAGACAATTGCATCTGTCAAGTAGGAGATAAAGGTACCACATTAAGTGGGTAGGCAAAATTTATGGGGCCACAAAAAAACCCAGGAATGCGGAAGAACAACAAAGCCGGGAGGCTCGGGGCGGCTCACAAGTGCCGGCTAAAACAGCATATTAAAACAATTAAAACACGGCAGAGTAAAACACAATATAAAACAAACGACATATTGTATGTGTATGCAATATGTCAAAATGTATGTATGTAATATGTGATATGTCAAAATGTATGTAGTGTACTGTGATAAATGTCATATGTCTATATGTCATATGTTCAACTGCAGGGATTGTCTGCAAGTATGTGTACTTTAATCCGCTCTAAGTCCCCTTCGGGGTGAGAAGAGCGGAATATAAATAAATAAATAAATAAATAAATAAATAAATAATGGGTTTGAGGCCTGCTCGGGTCGAGGTGGGCTCTCGACGTATTGTGTAGCCTGTTGTCGACCTTTGCAATCTGAAATACAGTTGCATCTGTCAAGTAGAAAATTACACTTAGTGGGGAGGCTTAATTTAACTGATTTACGAGGCCATAAAAAGATCTCCAGGAAACATGCTGAGGAGTGAAGGAGTGCGACAGCTCCCCCTGGTGGCCAGGTGTTACATTGCCTCTGTCTGTCTTGTGTGTTTGTGTGTCTAAATGTAATGTGTACATTGTAATCCGCCCTGAGACCCCTGTGGCGTGAGAAAGGTGGAATATAAATGAAGTAAATAAATAAATAAATAAATAGAGGCAAGTGTGAATGTTGTCATTGCCACAGCTCCCCCTGGTGGCCAGATGTTACATTGCCTCTGTCTGTCTTGTGTGTTTGTGTGTCTAAATGTAATGTGTACATTGTAATCCGCCCTGAGTTCCCTGTTCTCTTCGAGACCCATTCGGCGTGTCTTCTCGAAAGAGGCCGCAGCATTGTGGATAGTGCTTCTCCATGCCTCCCGATGTGAGGCCAGGGTGGACCATTGTTGGTGATCAATCTGGCCAAGCCTGAGATGTTGTTTCAGGAGTCCTTATATCTCTTTTGGGGCGCCTCTCTTGCGCTGACCCGTGGCGAGTTCACCGTAGAGTAGTATCTTTGGGAGGCGGTGGTCCTCCATCCTAGAGACGTGTCCTGCCCAGCGCAGCTGTGTTCTCAATAGCATGGCCTCAATGCTGGTGATCCCTGCTTGCTCAAGGACAGCAACATTCGTCACATAGTCGGTCCAGTGTATATTTAGGATTGTGCGAAGACAGCGCTGATGAAAGCGCTCGAGGAGTCGTAGGTGTTGGCGATAGGTGACCCATGTTTCAGACCTGTCTGGTATGGGAGGCCCTACCGCCGGCTATTATGTCACCGCCAGCATAGCTCACAACTTCACTAGGGTACGCAAGCCTCTCCCCCACTGCAAGGGGGCGCCAATGGAGAGGATAAATGAAGTAAGTAAGTAAGTAAGTAAGTAAGTAAACAAATAAATAAATAAATTGAGGCAAGTGTGAATGTTGTCATTGCCACAGCTCCCCCTGGTGGCCAGATGTTAAATTGTCTCTGTCTGTCTTGTGTGTTTGTGTGTCTAAATGTAATGTGTACATTGTAATCCGCCCTGAGTCCCAACTCTATGACTCTATGATTCTATGAAATTGCATTTATTCCACAGTGTAGATGCGTTCTCAATTCAAATAGGTTTACAGTCAACGGGGTGTTCCTGTTGTCATCACTGTGTAATGTAGAAAGGCTCAGGAAAGCAATATGTGCGTTCTCTGCAGAACCTTGATAACTCATTCAGTCTCTACGCCAGTGTTGTTAATGTAACAGATTTATTAACCAAGGTTATCTACCGCTCTCTGGCAGGCCTCTAAATATAAACTTGCAGCAGGGAATTTCTCCTCCGCAACAAACACCTGAAAGGATTTGCCATATAACAGCTCAATAGCAAAGCTCTTTACTGCCCGAGAGGACAGGGACAGATCTACCAATCTTAAGCTCATGGTCCGTCTCGTACAGATTTGCTTGACTTACCCAAACAAACCTCTCTTTGGTTGTTGTTGTTGTTTTATTTGGTTGTGTCAAGTGATTTCCAACTTATGGCCATGCCCGGATTATCCATAAGGCAAACGAGGCCATGGCCTAGGGGCGCAAGCCGAAAGGGGGGAGGGGGGCGCAGATCACGGACCAAAAAAACCCACAACTGGTCCGCGCCCCTCTGTCCCCCTTTCTCATTCCCCTCCTTGCTCCTTCTCCCAGCAAAGTCTCTTCTCCGTCCCCTCCGTCTCTCGCTGTCTCTCTTGCACGCTCTCTCTCTTGCACGCTCTCTCTCTCTTGCGCTCTCTCATGCGTGTGCTCTCTCTCATGCGCTCTCTCTCTTGCTCTCTCTCTCTTGTTCTCTCTCTCTCGCGCGTGTGCACTCTCTTGTGTGCTCTCTCTTGCTCTCTCTCTCTCTCGCTTTCTTGCTTTCTCTCTCGCACGCACTCTCTCCCTCGCGTGCGCTCTCTCTCTTTCTCTTTCTCTCTCTCTTTCTCTCTCTCTTGCTCTCTCTCTCACGCGTGTGCTCTCTCTCTCTTGCTCTCTCTCACGCATGTGCTCGCTCTCTTGCTCTCTCTCTTGCTCTCTCTCTCTCACGCGTATGCTCTCTCTTGCTCTCTCTCTCACGCGTGTGCTCTCTCTCTCTCTTGCTCTCTCTCACACATGTGCTCTCTCTCTCTTGCTCTCTCTCTTGCTCTCTCTTTCTCACGTGTATGCTCTCCCTCTTGCGCTCTCTCTCTCTCTCATGCCTGTGCTCTCTCTCTTGCTCTCTCTCTCACGCGTGTGCTCTCTCTCTCTTGCTCTCTCTCTCACGCGTGTGCTCTCTCTCTCTTGCTCTCTCTCACACATGTGCTCTCTCTCTTGCTCTCTCTCTTGCTCTCTCTCTCTCACGTGTATGCTCTCTCTCTTGCTCTCTCTCTCTCATGCCTGTGCTCTCTCTCTCTGCTCTCTCTCTCACGCGTGTGCTCTCTCTCTCTTGCTCTCTCTCTCACGCGTGTGCTCTCTCTCTTGCTCTCTCTTGCTCTCTCTCTCTCACATGTGTGCTCTCTCTTGCTCTCTCTCACGCATGTGCTCTCTCTTGCTCTCTCTCTCTCACACGTGTGTTCTCTCTCTCTCTTGCTCTCTCTCTTGCTCTCTCTCTCTCTCTCTCGCACACACTCTCTCTCACTTTCTTGCTCTCTCTCGTGTGCACACACTCTCTCCCTCGTGTGCGCTCTCTCTCTCTCTCTCTCTCTCTCTCTCTCATGTGCACTTTTGGAATGAGTTTGCACCCGCTGCACTCTCCCCAAACCTCCCGACCCCCGAGGAGACCTTCAGAGCACAGCAGAGCTTTCCAGCCGGTGGGAATGCATGGGGACCTTGGAGGTGGCGGGAGGTTGCCTTAAAGGGGGCGTAATTCCAAACTGTGGCCTAGGGTGCAAAAAAGTGTTAATCCGGGCCTGCTTATGCCGATCCTAAGAGGGGTTTGCTTGGCAGGATTTGTTCATTGGGTTTGCCATTGCCCTTGTCTGAGGCTGAGAGTATGTATCATGCCCAAGGTAAACCAATGAATGTCCATGGCAGAGCAAGGATTTGGACTCTGGTCCTAGTCCAACACTCATAGAATCATAGAGTTGGAAGAGACCTCATGGGCCATCCAGTCCAACCCCCGAGCAAGAAGTAGGAAAATTGCATTCAAAGCACCCCTGACAGATGGCCATCCAGCCTCTGTTTAAAAGCCTGCAAAGAAGGAGCCTCCACCACATCCTGGGGCAGAGAGTTCCACTGCTGAACGGCTCTCACAGTCAGGAAGTTCTTCCTAAGGTTCAGGTGGAATCTCCTTTCTTGTCGTTTGAAGCCATTGCTCCATTGCGTGGTCTCCAGGGCAGCAGAAAACAAGTATGCTCCCTCCTCCCTATGACTTCCACTCACATATTTATACATGGTTATCATGTAGGCCTGTTTGATCAACCAGGAATGTGGCGCAGCTGGCTGGGTGTCAGCTGCATAAGATCTCTACTGATCAGAAGGTCATGAGTTTGAGGTCTGCCCGGGTCGAGGTGGGCTCTCGACCTATTGTGTAGCCTGTTGTCGACCTTTGCAACACAAAAGACAGTTGCATCTGTCAAGTAGGAAATTAAGGTACCATTTAGTGGGGTAACTGATTTACGAGGCCATAAAAAGATCTCCAGGAAACACGCTGAGTGAAGTCTTCCGGGTTGCCAGGGCGATCAGCCGCCGCAGGTCACCGACTGCTCCCACTACAGGCCCGGATCGCCTCCTGGGATGCCAGGCACTCCAAAGCCGCCGCTCCTCCTATTGTTCTCCGGAGCAGCGGGCTGTCTGCCGACACAGGCCCCACAGCCTGCGATGGGATGGTGGCAGCGGCACCCCTTCCTCTTGGCCCTGCCCCCGACACCCTTCTCCCCGGGCCGGACAGAATCGGCCGGGGGGGGGGCGCATCCGGCCCACCGGCCGTAGGTTGCCCCCCCCCCCGGTCTAGATACAGGGAAGTCATGCTACCCCTCTATTTTGCCTTGGTCAGACCACACCTGGAATCACACTGTGGCTAATTCTGGGCACCACAATTGAAGGGAGACATTGACAAGCTGGAAAGTGTCCAGAGGAGGGTCTGGAGAACAAGCCCTATGAGGAGCGGCTTAAAGAGCTGGGCATGTTTAGCCTGAAGAAGAGAAGGCCAAGAGAAGACATGATATCTATGTATAAATATTAGGCCTGGGCAATCCATGGTTCTAAAGTACTTACAAAACTAGGGGGCGCTGGTGCTTTGCTTCCAAAGTGTTGCTAAAGTTCTGGTGGGGAGAACTTTAACAAAACTTTCAAAATTTCATTATTATTTCGTTATTACCAATTTTTATGACAGAACCAATTAGGAACTGCCATTCATAATGAAATTTTGAAAGTTTTGTTAGAGTTCTGAAATGTTCGCCACCAGAACTTTAGCAACACTGTAGAAGCAAAGCACCAGCGCCACCTAGTGTTCACCACCAGAACTTCAGCAACACTGTACCAGCGCAAGTGTTCACACCAGCAAAGCACCAGCGCCACCTAGTGTTCACCACCAGAACTTTAGCAACACTGTAGAGTGTTCAAAGCACCAGCGCCACCGAGTGTTCACCACCAGAACTTTAGCAACACTGTAGAAGCAAAGCACCAGCGCCACTAGTGTTCACCACCAGAACTTTAGTTTTGTAAGGACTTTAGAACCATTTAGAACCATGATCGCCCAGGCCTACTACTTTCCCATGATGTTGTTTTTCACCAGCGGATATTTCCATCCCTCAGATTGGATTTAGTTAATTGACTTTGGAACGAAGGAAGGAAGGAAGGAGACATGGTAGCCATGTATAAATATGTATGGGGAAGTCATAGGGAGGAGGGAGCAAGCTTGGTTTCTGCTGCCCTGGAGACTAGGACGCAATGGAACAATGGCTTCAAACGACAAGAAAGGAGATTCCACCTGAACATTAGGAAGAACTTCCCGACTGTGAGAGCCGTTCAGCAGTGGAACTCTCTGTCCCGGAGTGTGGTGGAGGCTCCTTCTTTGGAGGCTTTGAAACAGAGACTGGATGGCCATCTGTCGGTGGTGCTTTGAATGAGACTTTCCTGCTTCTTGGCAGAATGGGGTTGGACTGGATGGCCCACGAGCTCTCTTCCAAATCTATGACTATGATTCTTTATTATTTACATTGCCCAGGTGAACTCTGGGTTTCAACCACCATCTGATCAATTCTCCCCAGAAAAGCGTCTTTTGACTGTCAAGAGCAATATGCAACCCATTTGTCAGTACTTTAGAGATGAGTTAAATTTACATTGATAGACAGTGACATATATTTGGCTTTATTAACTAAGGCTGAGGGGTAGGAGGAAGGAGGAAAAGTGGAGAGGAAATTAAATTTTATGACATGTCTATAGGATTATTTGTAATGGGAAAAATGGAAATGTAATTATATGATTTTTAAGCGTAACAGGCTTGCCATGATGACGGTAGATTGTGTTGCCATTTTTTTTTGCTTTGAACAGTTTCATTTAGGAATTTTGTTTTAGACAACGTACAATACTTTTTGTACAATCAGACGGATGTGCATCCAAATTTGGTGTATTTAATAGTTACCAACATTTGTACACCCTTATCCAAAGTCTAGATAACATTTTAAATTCTACACTAAAAATCTTCACCAAATTAGTTGGGTGTCAGTTAACTGAGTGTCTAGTATGTATTTATCTATTATATAAAGAGGTTCCCGTCATGGAACGACAATCCCAAACAGAGAAACCTTACAACGCAGAAACACCAAACTTGCCAACAGAAATAGGCCTCAGACAAGGTACGTTTGTAGCAAAGAAACTTTCCCCCCAAAACCTAAAACGCCCCCAAAACAACGAGTAAAAAACCCCTACATTCCCCAGCATCCTCCGGGGCTGCCAACGACTCTCCCAGCCTCTACATTCTGACAACATGATTGGCTGCCAATAAGAGCGGATTTGCATAACTCCTGTACTGGCCAGCCAACATGAACATTCCAACCCATAATAAACTGTCAGAGGAGGATAAGGCAAAGGGCTGAGGCACAAACACAAACACCCAATTCACTTCCCACAGAAAATTTACACCCCTACAAATCACAGACCACGCCCAAAATTGGCAGTAAGGCTTCATTAACTTAATTTCCCTGACTAGGCCTCACTTAATGGAATGCTGTTTACGCTCTGAATTGACAGTAAGCCTTCATTAACTTGATTCTCCCGACTACGCCTCAGCTCATTGGACATTGTGTATGGCCTGAATTGACAGTAAGGCTTCATTAACTTGTTGTTCCTGACTAGGCCTCAGCTCATGGGAGATTGTGTATGGTCTGAATTTACAGTAACCTTCCTTGGCACACAGAGCCCCTATGACCCATGCTACATTCTACTACAGTTTAGAGGAGGGTGGACCATGAATTATGGGACTTGAAGTACCTCCATGGATAATGGGATTTGTAGTACTTCAAAACCCATCATTCCCCACAGACCACTGTGTCCCAGAACCAAGACCGATAAAGACCAAACTTGGCACACAATGCCCCCCATGACCCACACTCCATCCGACTGCAGTTCAGAGGAGGACACACCATGGATAATGGGATTTCAAGTACCTCCACTCACTTCCAAAGTTAACTTCCAAGCATCAACCTCTACATCAACACAGCAGATGGAAAGACAAAAAACATTGTATATCCACAAGCTATGCAGAACGCCAGCAACACCACACACCAACAACTCCCCAGGACTTCAACATCCCACCCACCAGAACAACCCACAACGACACAGCCAGGGCCCCAACAACACCATAACTAACAACAATTCCAACCCTTACATACTCAGACTTTCTCGCATCTCCTAAATAGGGCACAGCAACGCCTGCCGGGTACAGCTAGTCTATATATATATTGCTATGATAATTCATTTTGGAGATGGGAAGTATAATAGGAGGGGGATTTAATCGTTGACAAATCTCCCAAGATGACACCACTTATAATAAGTTAAGGGCTTGTGTGTTAAGAAATCCCAACTGTTGTATGTGATTAATCTTTTTCTTCAATCTAACTGTGGAGAACTGTGGAAGGGCAGGCTATCCCACTGCTGCCACCAACTTATGTGAGTATTCGAGATCCAAACTACTGACAGGGTCGTTGCCACCAATTTATGTGAAGCCACCTTACTTTATAACTTTTGCCTCCAGTGACCAATTCTTGACCGCCCAATGTTTCTAAAATTTGCGCCAAAAGTGTTCACAGAGAGAGATTTATGAATAAAGAACTGTAACTGTTTATTTGTTAACAAGGTTTAAAATGTGGAGGTTTTAAAGTACACAGAGCTTAGGTGGTTACAGCATCTTCTTAGAGGCACAGATCTTAAGGTTACTAGGTTTCTAAATACAATGTTTGACTGTATTTCTCCAAACACTGACTCAACAATATTATACTTTGCCCACAATAGGCCTTTTATCTATCTTCTAGGTTAGCTTTCCAGCCTAACCTACAAACAGCGGTCTTTAAAGGCTTTCTAAACCTTAACTGCCTTTCTGCAGTATCAAAACACAGCCTTTATTCTGTATTCCTCAGAACAGAAAACAGCAGCCTCTCAGAACTGCTACCAGTCGGTCTAAACGCTACAACTCCAACTGATGAATTTCAAAACTGGAAATTATAAGGCTAGTGGTAGGCTCTGCCTCCTGTTGCTATAGCAACGGAACTTCTTAGAGGCTGGGCACTGTAATATGCCCTTTGTGGTCTGTCTAACATTTAATAATCTGACACAATCCAAATGTAATAATACAAACCACACATTTAACAATAAAATAAAGATAAAACCCTCAATACACATAGCGACTTCACTGCACTGTACACCAACTAATGCGGCATGTCTCATTTTTTTTAACTTAAATGAATGTGTATGATATGTTGATGTAATTGTATTTTAATGTGTAATGTTTTGGGGGGTTTTATACTGTTTTTTATGTGTTTTACTGTGTTGGCATCGAATTGTGCCTTTTTGGAAGCCGGTCTGAGTCCCCGCTCGGGGTTGAGAAGAGAGGTAAAAATGCGGAAATAAATAAGAAAATTAATTAAAAGCCACATCCTCTGTTTTTAGCGTGGTGAAATGTGTTCAACACTAGGCATGTATATTCGGCAGCAGAGTAGCAAAGCACAAGGGCAGATGGCTTCACTGTGTCTGGTTGTGATCCCCAGGTTGTGCCCGTCAGCTTTGGTATGATATTGTTTCTAGCGCCCACTTTTTGCTTGATATTCAGGCAGTGCTACTTGTAGGTCAGAGCATGGTCCAGAGTGACTTCCAAGAATTTGGTTGTCTCCCCACAGGATTGCAAGACATCCGGGAGACGTTTTCATCCTTGCTAGCAAGGAAGACTTCTAGGAAATCCATCAGTGACATTGAGCTTAAATCAGTGCACGCTATCGGAATAAATTAGCTTGGTTGGTTCAACGGTAGCTTGCGCCTGTCAGTGATTAATTACAGCTCTACTTCCCCCTGCCAGGTAATACCCTTATCATCGGGGGTCATATGTTCCCTGCTCTCAGCATGTTCACCTTCCATGCACAACGGCCCAACATTTGATGAGCAGGGTCAATTGTGCCAGAGGTGTGCAATTGAATCCAGTTTCCTTTTGCATGTCGTATATTATCCACACTGTAGCAAACCTCTATCAGCAGCCAGAAGGACTCAACCAGCGTTCTCAATCTTTTCTTTTTTAACCATGGACAAAAATCCAGGATTTTAGTCTTAACTTTAGAGAAGTAAAAAAAAAAAAGATGTGCATCTATGATGGTGGCCAATGTCCAAGAAAGGAAGATTGGGTGGTTGGGCCAGGAGATCCTACTTAGTTAAGTCAGTTGTGTAAACCAGTGTTTCTCAACCAGTGTGCCGTGGCACACTAGTGTGCCGAGAGTGATCATCAGGTGTGCCGTGAGAAAAGCTCTCTGCCCCTCTTCCTTTCCCCCCTCCTCCTGCCGAACTCCTGCTGCTTGGGGGAGGAGGAGGAAGGGCCATGCGGCGGTGAAGAAAAAGAAGGGACTGGGGCACCGCCTCCTTTGGCCGTTTCCCCAACCAGCCTCAAATCCGCCATGACTCCTGCCATGACTCTTGCCCCTTGCTTGTTGAAGCCGCGCGGAGGAGCCCTGCCTACTGAAACCCATCCACCGCTCATGCTCCTCCTCTGTGGGAGAGCTGAAGCCGGGGGGAGAGGGGGCATGACGCAGCCTGGCTCCGCCCCCTCCCCCCAGCTTCAGCACTCCCACAGCTTCGCCAGGGGAAGTGCCAAGCCAGCGGTGGCAGAGCCAGCACAATGCTGGCTTGGCACTGCCCTCTCAAAGCTGGTGAAGCTGTGGGAGAACTGAAGCCAGGGGAAGGGGGCAGGGCATGGTGTGGCCTGGCTCCGCCCCTCCCCCGGCTTCAGCGCTCCCACAGCTTCGCCAGCCTTGAGGGGGCAGTGCCAAGGCAGCAGTGGCAGAGCCAGCGAAGTTATGGGAGAACTGAAGCCGGGGGAGGGGGCGGGGCATGGCATGACCTGTCTCCTCCTCCTTCCCGGCTTTGGCACTCCCAGCAGGTCACCATCCCCCAGCCATTCTTTACTGTATTCGCGTGTCATTTTGTGTCATTTTGGTTGGTGGTGTGCCCCCGGATTTTTTTAATGTTAAATTTTTTAAAATGTTTTTTGTGCCACGGCTCAAAAAAGGTTGGGAAACACTGGTGTAAACTACCATATATATCAGGGGTCGGGAACCTTTTTGACTCAGAGAGCCATGAAAGGAAAATATTTGGAAATTTATTTCAGTGAGAGCCATATAATATCTATTTATCTATTTATCTATTTATGTATCTATTTATGTATATAATAAAAAAAGAGAATGTTTGCGGCGGAGGGCGGCGGGAGGTGTGGAGGAAATATGTGGCAGTGTTTCGATTGGTTGCCACTGCGGGATAATTTGCATAACGCCTCTGTTTGGCCAGCCTCCCAACATTCCAATACGCCTAGGCAGCAGAGAGAGAAAGGGAAAGGGCCTGAGGCAGACATGGTTTGGACAGTTAGCCAGTTGACAGTTTCTTCCGTTGGAAATGGAATGTTCAGTACCTTCACCCAATACACTTCACAAAAACACAAATCACAGACTAAGCCCAAAATTGACAGTAAGGCTTCATTAACTTGATTTTCCCGACTAGGACTCAGCTCATGGGACATTGTTGGAGGAGGATGGAACATGGACGATGGGACTTGCAGTACCTTCACTAACTTCCTGAGACCACTGCAAGCCACATAAACAACTGATAAAGACGAACCTTGGCACAAAATGCCTTTCTCAAATAACCCGGGCAATGCCAGGTCCCCAAGCTAGTAAATAAATAAATAAATGTGAGTAGATCAATAGGTGCCTCTCCAGCAGGAAGGTAGCGGCACTCCATGCAGTCATGCTGGCCACATGACCTTGGAGGTGTCTATGGACAACGCTGGCTCTTCAGTTTTAGCAATGAAGAGTCAGACATGACTAGATTTAATGTCAGGGGAAAACCTTTTACCTTTACTATACATGTCGTGCAGCCATGTTGTAAACCACTCTGAGTTTGCCAGAGGTGAGAAGAGCAGTATAGAAATGCAGAAAATAAATAATAATAACTAAATAAATGTGTATTTTGTGGAAATCTTTTTAAAATATCTGTATTTATGGAGTGCTTCTAAATCAGGGGTGCCCACACTTTTTCAGCATGAGAGCTACTTATAATAAAACCAAATCAGAAAGTTCTACCTACCTCCTCAAAGCTGAAGAAGGGAGGGGTGGGGCGGGGCTTGGCGTGGCCTGGCTCCGCGCCCTCTGGCTTCGGCTTTATCAGCAGCTTCTCCAGGCTTGAGGATGGCAGTACCAAGCCAGCCTTGTGCTAGCTATGCCACCACTGGCTTGGCAGTGCCATCCTCAAGCCTGGCGACGCTGCTGGTAGAGCCGAAGCCAGAGGGATGTGGGGAGCCAGGCCGTGCCATGCCCTGCCCCCTTCTCTTTGGCTTTGGAGCTCCCAGCAGCTTCTCCAGGCTTGAGGATGGCAATGCCAAACCAGCCTTGTGCTAGCTATGCCACCACTGGCTTGGCATTGCCATCCTCAAGCCTGGAGAAGCTGGTAGAGCTCTAAGCCAGGGGCGGAGGCAGGCGCGCCATGCCCTGCCCTGCCCCTCCCTCTGGCTTTGGGCTCCCAGCAGCTTCCCCAGGCTTGAGGATGGCAATGCCAAAACCAGCCTTGTGCTAGCTATGCCACCACTGGCTTCGCATTGCCCATCCTCAAGCCTGGAGAAGCTGCTGGTAGAGCCAAAGCCAGAGGGGGTGTGGAGTCAGGCCGCGCCATGCCCTGCCCCCTTCCCTCTGGCTTTGGACCTCCCAGCAGCTTCTCCAGGCTTGAGGATGGCAGTACCAAGCCAGCCTTGTGCTAGCTATGCCACCACTGGCTTGGCATTGCCATCCTCAAGCCTGGAGAAGCTGCTGGTAGAGCCGAAGCCAGAGGGGTGTGTGAAGCCAAGCCAGGCCAGGCCGTGCACCCCCCTCTGGCTTTGGAGCTCCCAGCAGCTTCTCCAGGCTTGAGGATGGCAATGCCAAACCAGCCTTGTGCTAGCTTTGCCACCTCTGGCTTGGCATTGCCATCCTCAAGCCTGGAGAAGCTGCTGGTAGAGCCAAAGCCAGAGGGGGGGGCGGAGGCAGGCCGCGCCATGCCCTGCCCCCTTCCCTCTGGCTTTGGAGCTCCCAGCACCTTCCCAGGCTTGAGGATGGCAGTGCCAAGCCAGCCTTGTGCTAGCTATGCCACCACTGGCTTGGCATTGCCATCCTCAAGCCTGGAGAAGCTGCTGGTAGAGCCGAGCCAGAGGGTGTGTGAGCCAAGCCAGGCCATGCCCCGCCCCCTTCCCTCTGGCTTTGGAGCTCCCAGCAGCTTCTCAGGCTTGAGGATGGCAATGCCAAACCAGCCTTGTGCTAGCTATGCCACCACTGGCTTGGCATTGCCATCCTCAAGCCTGGAGAAGCTGCTGGTAGCGCGGACGCCCGTGGGGGCGGAGCCAGGCCGCGCCAAGCCCCCCCTCCCCTCTGGCTTTGGAGCTCCCAGCACCTTCTCCAGGCTTGAGGATGGCAGTGCCAAGCCAGCCTTGTGCTAGCTATGCCACCACTGGCTTGGCACTGCCATCCTCAAGCCTGGAGAAGCTGCTGGTAGAGCGGAAGCCAGAGAATGTAGCCAGGCCAGGCCATGCCCCTGCCCCTTCCCTCTGGCTTTGGGCTCCCAGCAGCTTCTCAGGCTTGAGGATGGCAATGCCAAACCAGCCTTGTGCTAACTATGCCGCCACTGGCTTGGCACTGCCATCCTCAAGCCTGGAGAAGCTGCTGGTAGAGCCAAAGCCAGAGGAGGGGGCGGAGGCAGGCCGCGCCATGCCCTGCCCCCTTCCCTCTGGCTTTGGAGCTCCCAGCACCTTCCCCAGGCTTGAGGATGGCAGTACCAAGCCAGCCTTGTGCTAGCTATGCCACCACTGGCTTGGCATTGCCATCCTCAAGCCTGGAGAAGCTGCTGGGAGAGCCGAAGCCAGAGGGGTGTGTGGAGCCAGGCCGCGCCATGCCCTTTCCCCTTCCCTCTGGCTTTGGAGCTCCCAGCAGCTTCTCCAGGCTTGAGGATGGCAGTGCCAAGCCAGCCTTGTGCTAGCTATGCCACCACTGGCTTGGCATTGCCATCTCCAAGCCTGGAGAAGCTGCTGGTAGAGCCAAAGCCAGAGGGGGGGGGGTGGAGGCAGGCCGCGCCATGCCCTGCCCCCTTCCCTCTGGCTTTGGAGCTCCCAGCAGCTTCTCCAGGCTTGAGGATGGCAATGCCAAACCAGCCTTGTGCTAGCTATGCCACCACTGGCTTGGCATTGCCATCCTCAAGCCTGGAGAAGCTGCTGGGAATGCCGAAGCCGGGGGAGGGGGCAGGGCTTGGCAAGGACTGGCTCCGCCCCCCTCAGAGAAGCGCCCCATCCAGCTGGGATCGACCTCCTTCGGTCCCGGGATTGACTGGTCGATCGCGATCGACTTCCTGGGCATCCCTGTTCTAAATGACTATATGTTTTGATTATGTGTTTTAGAAGTCTTGTAACCCACCTCGAGCCGTGAGGAGAGACGGGTAAGAAACAAAATAATACTACTTCTAATAATAATAATAATAATAATAATAATAATCTCTCACCATCCACCTGATTTTGTGCTAAAGAATAGAATTTTCTTCCACTGGATGAGAAATATTTAATGCACACACATATGCACACACTCACATTTTCTCCACCATATTGATAACACCAGCAGATGGCAATTATTGTGCAGTTAGTCATTGGATCTTCCATTGCACAACAATGTTTTTGCTGTGTCCCAGAGAACCAAGTGATCCTGCAACTCCTCCCACATCATCTTCCACAGATAAGGGGTTGACTCATCATAAGGGCAAAACGCATCATCCAACCAGCATTTTCCCCATCCGGCCTTCTAAGGATATTTCCCAGGTGGGATGGGTCGCCTCTGACACCCGCAATTCTAATTTCTCTCTCTGTTCCTCCTCGCAATCATAATGGGATCTTGGCAATAAAGATGGATTTGCTCATTTTCATCTTCTTCTCCCTCTCACTTTTAATCACTGTCATGCATAAATTAAGCGCGGCTTTCAAGACAGATCTGCCATTGTCTGCTGTGCTTAAAGGCTGCGCTGGAGGAGAATGCCAAAATCGAGCCTTCGTATTGTTTGCTATTCGTCCTTCTTCTCTCATTTCTGTTTCCATATCAGGATGTGCTTTTGTTGCATATTTCCATCTTGACCATGCTAAAGGTTATAGGTCAGGGCTGTCCAACTACCGGCCCAGGGGCCTGAATTCCGGTCACTGATGACCTGGGGGCCGTAGGTCTGCCCCCGCCCCTCCTCCCCCCCCCGCCCTCTCCCGGTGCCCTCTCCCTTATTTTAATTTATTATTTAATATATTTAATTCCATCCTCCCCTTCGCCTTATTTTTATTTAATATTAAATATATTTAATTCCATCCTCCCCTCTCCTTATTTTTATTTAATATTAAATATATTTAATTCCATCCTCCCCTCCTTATTTTTATTTAATATTAAATATATTTAATTCCATCCTCCCCTCCCGTTATTTTTATTTAATATTAAATATATTTAATTCCATCCTCCCCTCTCCCTTTATTTTTATTTAATATTAAATATATTTAATTCCATCCTCCCCTATTAATATTAAATATATTTATTTCCATCCTCCCCTCTCCTTATTTTTATTTAATATTAAATATATTTAATTCCATCCTCCCTCCCTTTATTTTTATTTAATATTAAATATATTTAATTCCATCCTCCCTCCCTTATTTTTATTTAATATTAAATATATTTAATTCCATCCTCCCTTCTCCCCTTATTTTTATTTAATATTAAATATATTTAATTCCATCCTCCCCTCATTTTTATTTAATATTAAATATATTTAATTCCATCCTCCTCCCCTTATTTTTATTTAATATTAAATATATTTAATTCCATCCTCCCCTCTCCTTATTTTTATTTAATATTAAATATATTTAATTCCATCCTCCCCTCCCGTTATTTTTATTTAATATTAAATATATTTAATTCCATCCTCCCTCCCTTATTTTTATTTAATATTAAATATATTTAATTCCATCCTCCCTCCCTTATTTTTATTTAATATTAAATGTATTTAATTCCATCCTCCCCTCCCCTTTATTTTTATTTAATATTAAATATATTTAATTCCATCCTCCCTCTCCCCTTTATTTTTATTTAATATTAAATATATTTAATTCCATCCTCCCCTCTCCCCTTATTTTTATTAAATATTAAATATATTTAATTCCATCCTCCCCTCCCCTTATTTTAATGTATCCCATCTCCTTATTTCATCTTTAAATATATTTAATTTTATATTTAATACATGAGGGGATGGGGGAGAAAATGAGGCCCCTGAGGAGCCGCCTGCTTCGGTCTACCTTTTTCCAAACACGCAGGATCCAGGAGTACCCGGACGACGAGAGGCGACGACCGACTGAGTCGAAGAAGGTCCTAATCGTCTGTGGGCCTCAGCGATCCAGTAGTAGAGTAGCCAAAGAGTATCGCGAGAATACGCAATCCACACGAGTTTCGCTGTCAACGCCGGCGTAATCTCGCGTTGACAGCGAAATCCCGTGTGGATTGCGTATTCTCGCGATACTTGCTCCAAACCCGGAAGTAGGTATTTTTAAAAAAATTTTAAATTTTTATTTCTTATTAAAAGCTTAGGGGGGCCGTAGGGAAGGGGCTGGGGGGCCGTATACGGCCCGGGCCGCCAGTTGGACAGCCCTGTTATAGGTCATCAAAGGCACCTTATCCAATACCCTAAGTACGAGGGCGGATCAATAAGCACAGCTGTCTGTCACACTTGAGAATTATTAGAAGAGCATTTCCACGGTTAAAACTTGTGCGCCAGCTGTGCCTGTACCTTGGAAAGTCTGACTCGGCCACAGTTATCCACGCTCTTGTTACATCCCAAATAGATTACTGCAATGCACCAAGCCCGGATTACCCATAAGGCCACCTCGCCATGGCCTAGGGCGGCAGCTTTGGGGGGGGGGCAGCAGATCCGGACCCCCAAAATAAAAAAATCAATTTTTTAAAAAAGGTTTGATGTTCTGGAGCTCCTGCGCCTGCACGCAGAACACCATAGGCCCTAGGGCAGTGTTTCTCAACCTGGGGGTCGGGGCCCCTGGAGGGGTCGCAAGGGGATGTCAGAGGGGTCACCAAAGACCATCAGAAAATACAGTAGTTTCTGTTGGTCATAAGGGTTCTGTGTGGGAAGTTTGGCCCAATTCTATCATTGGTAGGGTTCAGAATGCTCTTTGATTGTAGGTGAACTATAAATCCCAGCAACTACAACTCCCAAATGTCAAAGTCTATTTTCCCCAAACTCCACCAGTATATACATTTGGGCATATTGAGTATTTGTGACAAGTTTGGTCCAGATCCATCACTGTTTGAGTCCACAGTGCTCTCTGGATATAGGTGAACTACAATTCAAAATTCAAGGTCAATGCCCACAAAACTCTTCCAGTATTTTCTGTAGGTCATGATGGTTTATGTGCCAATAATGATTCATTTCAATCATTGGTGGAGTTCAGAATGTTCTTTAATTATAGGTCAACTATAAATCCCAGCAAACTACAATTCCCAAAGGACAAATTCAATCCTCAACCCACCAGTATTCAAATTTGGGCGTATTGGATATTTGTGCCAAATTTGGTCAGTGAATGAAATATATCCTGCATATCAGATATTTACATGACGATTCATAACAGTAGCAAAATTACAGTAGCAACAAAAATAATTTTGTGGTTGGGGGGTCACCACAACATGAGGAACTGTATTAAGGGGTCAGGGCATTAGGACGGTTGGAAACACTGCCCTAGGGCCTTTGATGCGGCTTCCCACTGCCCCCTCCTCGCATCGCGTCGGCCCCCCCCTCCTTCCTCACTGAAGGAAGGGAGGCGGCTGACTCCATGCCAGGGAGGGAGGAGGAGGCGGAGAGAAGCCTCAGCGGCGTCTCGCCCCTCCTCCCCCCTGGTGTGGCATGGCGATGCCAGGGAGGAGGGGCGGTGAGGCTTTCTCCGCCCCTCCCTCCCTGGCGTCGTCACGCCACGCCAGGGAGGGAGGGGGCGGAGAAAGCCTCGCCGCCCCTCCTCCCTGGCATCGTCGCGTCAGCCCCTCCTTCAGTGAGGAGGAAGGAGGGCCCATAGCGGCGCTTCCAAAGTGTGGCCTAGGGCATCACAATCAGTTGATCTGGGCCTGCAATGCACTCTACGTGGGGTTGCCTTTGAAGACTCTTCGGAGCTTCAAATGGTGCCACGGTGGCAGCCAGGTTACGAACAGGAGCAGCGCTCAGGGAACACACTACTCCTCTGTTGCATCAGCTCCACTGGCTGCCAATTTGCTACTGAGCACAATTCAAAGTGCTGGCTTTAGCCTATAAAATCCTAAACCATTCTGGCGCAGCTTATCTGTCCAAATGTATCTCCTCCGATGAACCATCTAGGAGCTTAAGATCGTCTGGGAGGCCCTACTCTCGATCCGCCTACCTCGCAAGTGCGTTTGGTGGAGGTGAAGGACATGGCCTTCTCAGTGGTGGCCCTTCGGCTATGGAACTCCCTTCCCAGGGATATTAGGTCAGCACCCTCCCTCCTGACTTTCCGAAAAAAGTAAAGACCTGGCTCTTTGAGCAAGCTTTAGAGCAGTGTTTCCCAAGCGCTGTTCCGTGGAACACTAGTGTTCCGTGAGAGATCAGCTGGTGTGCCGCGGAAAAACTCTTCCCCCCCTTTCTTCCTAGTGTTCCCTGGGGGTGCCTTCCCCTTGTGTGGGAGGCCCTTCCTTCTTCCAAGAAGGAGCGAGTTTAGGGCTTGCCTTGCCAATACTTGGCAAGGGAGGCTGGAAGGTGGTGAGAGAAGGAGGGTGCCCCCTCACGACCTAATTACGATACTTAAGAAAATCCTGGCCCCGGTTCTATAAAGAAAGTCCACTTCCTGGTTGGCGTTCCAGATGCGTAAATACTCAAAAGTAGCATTTCTTACGAATCCCTTCCGAATCATTTAATTTTCATAACTTTTTTTCTCATGCCTAGTATTGGGCCAGTGGCACCCAGGCTTGCAAGCACCTTCGGACATTTGTGGGCTGTCCGACCCCTGATCCAGGACCTATGCATGACTGCCAATTCTTGTTCCTGTTTACAATAAATGAGTTGTGGCCATTTTTCATCCAACCACTTGTGTTTGTATTATTGGCTCATGGCGCGGGGTGTATCACCCTTGCACCTGCAATATATTATGTTTTTATGTAGATATGACTTGTATGCCACTCTAAATTCCCTTCGGGGCGAGAAGGGCGGATTATAGATGTTGTAAGTAAGTAAGTAAGTAAGTAAGTAAGTAAGTAAGTAAGTAAGTAAATAAATAAATAAATAAACTGGGAAACTTGTTTAACTCAGTAACTGACCATGGCTGGTCCAAGTACCACATCAGAACCTCAGTTAGACCTCTGAAACGTCATGGGAATGAATCTCAATAGCCTCCCTAATTATAAATGACAAGTCCCAGTTCTAACCGTAAAATGGGGCAAACAGCTCTAACCCCTGACGAAGATTTTTATATACATACACCACAAAGCATTGCAAAGGCACAAATCAAAATGATTTCCTACACGTCTTGGCAGATGTCAAGCTGTTCTGGTGCCTTCCTCTGCAATGGGAGCAGATTTGTTTAAGTGAATCACAATCAGATGGTCCTTGCTGAGAAGGGTGGGTGGGTTGCGAGGATGTCATCTGGGTGCCATTGCTGTAAGGCAGCGTTTCTCAACCTGGGGGTCGGGACCCCTGAGGGGGTCATGAGGGGGTGTCAGAGGGGTCGCCAAAGACCATCAGAAAACACAGTATTTTCTGTTGGTCATGGGGGTTCTATGTGGGAAGTTTGGCCCAATTCTATAATTGGTGGGGTTCAGAATGCTCTTTGATTGTAGATGAACTACAAATCCCTTGCTTCTAATTCCCGAATGTCAAACTCTATTTTTCCCAACTCCACCAGTGTTCACAATTGGGCATGTTGAGTATTCGTGCCAAGTTTGGTCGAGATCCATCATTATTTGAGACCACAGTGCTCTCTGAACATTGGTGAACCACAACTCAAAAACTCAAGGTCAATGTCCACCAAACCCTTCCAGCATTTTCTGTTGGTCATGGGAGTTCTATATGCCAAGGTGGTCCAATTCCATCATTGGCGGAGTTCAAAATGCTCTTTGATTGTAGGTGAACTATAAATCCCAGCAAAGTATAACTTCCAAATGACAAAATCAATCCCCCAACCCCACCAAATTGGGGTGTATTGGGTATTGTGCCAAATTTGGTCCAGTGAATGCATATCAGATATTCACATTACAGTACATAACAGTAGTAAAATTACAGTTATGTAGTAACAACAAAATAATTTTATGTTTGGGGGTCACCACAACATGAGGATCTGTAGTAAGGGTGAGTGGCATTAGGAAGGTTGAGAACCACTGCTGTAAAGGCCTTCCGAGGATTTAGCAAGTCAAAATGTCCATGGCGGGCACATCCCTACTTGTTACGATCAACCAGCATTCACTTTGTCATGGTACGAGGGCGGGTCAATAAGTCCGTGACTTTTGAACGAAACACAGGTTTTTGGATTTAAAAAATCATTTTATTTTTCAATGTTGTCTCCCTTTGAGCTCTATACACTTTGTCCAATGTTTCTCAATTTTTTTATCCCTTCCAAAAAAAAAGATTTGTTGAGATCATCTAAATAGCTATTTATTTGTGAGATGTTTTCATTGTTGGAGTCAAATCTCTTTCCATGAGCCATTTCTTCAGGTCTGGAAACAAGAAATAATCACTCAGGGCAAAATCAGAGAATAGGGGCGGATAAGGGAGCAATTTGTATCCCAATTCATGGATTGTTGTCATGGCAACTGCATATGTGTGCACCCTCTCATTGTCCTGGCCCTTAAAGAACCTTTTCTTGGCCAAATGCGGTCCTTATTTTTTAAAATCCTCATTAAATCGACCCAATAAGTTGGCATAATATTCGCCATTGATTGTTTTACCTTTTTGAAGGTAGTCAATGTGGATTATACCGCGTGCATCCCAAAAATGGTCGAGATGACTTTATTGGCTGACAAACCCACCTTGGCCTTCTTTGGCGCCGATTCACCCCGAGAAACCCACTGTTTTGACTGCTGTTTGGTCTCTGGTGTGTTGTGGTGGAGCCACGTTTCGTCCACGGTTATGAAACGGCGCAAAAACCCATCCATATTGTGGTTGAACAACGCCAAACACTCCTGCGAAATTGTCACACGATTGCGTTTGTGGTCGATTGTGAGCAAACGCGGCACCCATCTTGCGGAAAGCTTTCTCATAACCAAGTGATCATTTAAAATTGAAACCACTGAGCCACGTGAGATGCCTATGGCCTCCACAATCTCTCGCACTTTCAATCTCCGATCGGCCAACACCAAATCCTGATTTTTTCAATTGTTTGGTGTAGAGACCTCAACTGGTGTCCAGAACGTTCGACATCTTCCGGGCTTGTATGCGGCCACAGAAATTCAGTAAACCACTTTGTTACCATTGAAATTGATGGTGCAGAGTCCCCGTAGTATTGATCAAGCTTAGCCTTGGTTTGAGTGATTTTTTTCCCCACAAAAAATAATGCTTAATGAGCACACAAAATTCACTTTTTTTCTATTTTCTGGTCAAATCACGCGGTAGTCTGCTATCAATGGCTGGCAAACACAAACTAAATGACACAGCTTGTTCAAATTTTGACAGGAGTCAACTGACAGATGCCTATTGACAGGAGCAGTGCTTATTTATTTATTCATTTATTTCATTTATATTCTGCTCTTCTCACCCCGAAGGGGACTCAGAGCGGATTACAGGTACACATACTTAGTAGACAATCCCTGCCATTTTCTACATACACAACATATAGACGAACAGAGGCAAACTCTGGCCACCAGGGGGAGCTGACGCACTCCTCATCTCTCAGCATTCCCAGCGTCCCTTGTTGTTCCTTCCGCATTCCTCAGCGTTCCTCGAGTTCTTTAATGGCCTCATAATTCAGTCAAAATTTGCCTCCCCACTTAATGTGGTACGTTTATTTCCCACTTGACAGATGCAACTGTCTTTCGGGCTGCAAAGGTCGACAGCAGGCTACACTTAAAGGTCGAGCACCCACCTCGACCCGGGCAGGCCTCGAACTCATGACCTACTGGTCAGAGAGATCTTATGCAGCTGACACTTAGCCAGCTGCGCCACATTCCCGGTGTTGCCCTTTCAGTTAAGAGGCGGGAAATTCAATAAGTCACGGACTTATTGACCCGCCCTCGTATTTGCCGAAAATCTGGTTTGAAAACTTTCTCAAGCCCCTAAGGCAGTGGTTCTCAACCTGGGGGTCCCCAGATGTTTTGGCCTCCAACTCCCAGAAACCTTAACAGCTGGTAAACTGGCTCGGAATTCTGGGAGTTGTAGGCCAAAACACCTGGGGACCCACAGGTTGAAAACCACTGCCCTAAGGCAGTCTTTCTCAACCAGTGTGCCGTGGCACACTAGTGTGCCGTGACGGACCTCCTGCTGTGCCGTGAGAAAAGCTATCTGCCCCCTTCCTCCCCCCCTGCCGAACTCCTGCTGCTTGGGGAGGAGGAGGAAGAGGCCGGGCAGTGTCAAAAAAAAGAAGAAGGGCCGAGGTGCCGCCTCCTTCGGCCATTTCCCCAGCCAGCCTCCAATCCGCCATGACTCCCACCATAACTCTCGCCCCTCGCTCGCTGAAGCCGCGTGGAGGAGCCCCATCCACTGAAGCCCATCCACCGCCCATGCTCCTCCTCTGTAGGAGAGCTGAAGCTGGGGGGAGAGGGCGGGGCATGGCGCGGCCTGGCTCTGCCCCCTCCCGGCTTAGCACTCCCAGCAGCTGCTCCAGCCTTGAGGACAGTGCCAAGCCAGCATTGTGCTGGCTCTGGCACCGTTGGCTTGGCACTGTCCCCCTCAAGGCTGGAGCAGCTGCTGGGAGAGGTGAAGCTGGGGTTAGGGGGCGGGGCATGGCACAGCCTGGCTCCGCCCCCTCCCCAGCTTTGGCACTCCCAGCAGCTGCTCAGCAGGCCATCATCCCCAAGCCGTTCTTTACTGTGTTAGAGTGTCATTTTGTGTCATTTTGGTTGGTGGTGTGCCCCCGGATTTTTTCAATGTTAAAAGTGTGCCGCGGCTCAAAAAAGGTTGAGAAACACTGCCCTAAAGAATGAGACGTGATGGGGACCCCAAGGTTGGGAAATGCTAGCCCTAAGCAAAAACACAAACTTTATATTTCACCCCCATTGTATCTTATCTGGAGAATTCTGGATGATTGTAATCTGCACGATTCTGAAAGATTTGGCACGATTCCTCTGGGTGTTTCCAGGCGATTCGACGTGCTTCTCGTCCGTGGTTTCTGATCCCTTTGGGCCTTTCCCCGTTTTATTTCAAGAGATACATGCAAACCTTTCCGCCTCCCTGCCAGCCAGCCAAGCTGGCATCTTTTCAAATGAGCCTGTCGAATGGCGAACGTGGAGATACACGGGGATAAAATGAGCTCGTCTTATCGATTTTCTAAACCAATATGGCACCGAGGCTGCCTCTCCGTGCCATTGCCTCCTCTGCCAGAAGGCATTTGTGCTCCTTCCATCATTTTAATTAGACATTACACCTGACACAAATGCCGACTTGATTAACCTTAAAGGAGCTGGAAGAGGTCCTTCGGATCATTAACATGCCCCCAACATATTATAACTCACGTTTAACATGTCCTATTGCACAAACTCCCGGCTTCCTTCCCTTGCTCGCTCGCAGCTGCCGCCTGGCATTCGGAGGCCTGCCCGGAGCTTCTTTTATGAGACGTTGCCGTCCGTAATAAAGCAATAAAGGAGAGATTTAAGAGAGAAATTGCTCTGGACCTAGCGGGTGATGCATCCCAATGTTTACATAAAAGACACCTTTTCAGAGGTGCTTTTTTTCCAGAGACAGGTTGTTCTTTGGATGCCTGAGCTTTTGACAGGATCTATATGTTTTGCTTTCGGGAAAAAACACACCAAAACAACTTTATGACATTGATAGACAGACTCTGAGATGACCGCTCCTCTTTACTACCTGCGTTATATTTCCTGCGGGCATATTACATTGCTGTCTCACCCAGTGTTTTAAATTTTAATCTTATTTGAATTGGCCCTGCCCACAGTGTTTGATCTCTATTAAACGTTGTGATTTTATATTGTTGATGTGTTATTTACAATTGGCTTTTGTATTGTATTTTTACATTTTGTGGCTGTGTTTTGTTATAGTGATGTATTGTGTTGCTGGGCTTGGCCTCATGTATTTATTAGGGGTGGCTATTAGGCATGAGAAAAAAGGTATGAAAATGATTCGTTTCGTAAGACATTCGTAAGAAATGCTACTGTCGAGTATTTCTGCACCGGGAACTCCAACCAGGAAGAGGACTTTCTTTTTTGAACTTCGGGGCCAGGATTTTCTTAAGTGTCGTTATTAGGTCGTGGGGGGCATAAGGGGGCACCCTCCTTCTCTCTCACCACCCTCCCGCCTCCCTTGCCAATAAGTATTATGGCAAGGCAAGCCCTAAACTTCGCTCCTTCTTTCGGCTGGAAGGAAGCCTGGAAAAAAAAACAGAAGATTACTCAGAGTAAATCTGCAAGGAGGGCACTTTGGATGAAGTGCCCTCCTTTGTGGTTACTTCTGAGTAATCCTCTCTGTTTACATTTTTTCCAGGCTTCCTGCCTCTCCTGCCTGCCAGGATCTAAAGCATCAAGAGTATTGGGGTGAGAAACCAACCTAATGTATAATAGAATGAATGCTACGGTAAGTGCCTAATATTATAAGTAATCCAACTGGTCATACCTACATTCCATGCACATGCAATAATACAGCAGTAATAACAATAACAAGAGGTAAAATTCAAACCGAAGTATTCTTACTGGGCTCTTCTCTTATTATCCCGGGAAATTAGCCCGGGAAAAGCCAGCGTTGCTGCTTGGGGAGCACACACATACATATTCTTGGGGGGATTTGCTGCAGAATCCGGCTCTCAGAGAAGATTCTGCAGCAAATCCCCCAAGAATATGTATGTGTGTGCTCCCAAGCAGAAAACGCTGGCTTTTCCTGGGCTAATTTCCCGGGCTAATAAGAGAAGAGCCGTTGCACCGCATGAGGCAGGGACCAGTCAGAATACTTCGGTTTGAATTTTACCTCTTCTTATACCCATTGTTATTACTGCTGTATTGTTGCATGTGCATGGAATGTAGGTATATGACCAGCCTGGGCAAACTTGGGCCCCTCGCTCCCTCGGGATCGGGGTGAGAGAGAGCAGCGAGGAGCCAGGGGGCTCCTCCTCCTTTTCTTTTGCTGCTTCAAGAATAGAATACCCGCTCCCTCCCTCCCTCCTTCCCTCCCTCCTTCCTATTTGGAGAGTCCCATCTAGAATTCAGTGTGATTTATTCAAGTTTTGGCCTACAACTCCCAGAAATCCCAGCCAATTTACCAGCTGTTAGGATTTCTGGGAGTTGTAGGCCAAAACCATCTGGAATGCGCATGCGCTGGCATACGAACTACTAACGAATTTCGTTAGTAATTAAGTTACATTTTAGAAATTTTTGGAATTTTTTTGTAAGTCTTCCTATTACTAATCAAAAAAATCCCCCCCCCCATTTGATTTTAGAATCGCCATTTTTGGGTTCTAAAACATGCCTAGTGGATATCTCCGATTGTAATACTTTGATTTCCGTTAATTTTTCATATTTGAAATTATTTTGACCCTATATCGACCCTTGTCGTCCAACCCGGAAGTGACCTTTCTAAATGGAAACCGGGACAGCCATTTATGTAAAGGGCGCGTTATCAGGTCATTTCCTCCCTTTCTTATGTTTAACCCACCTTTGGTTGTCAGCTGGCGAGAGGGGAGTGGAAGGCAGCATCTCCTCTCGCCAGATGACACCCAAACATGTGTTAAAGATAACCCACATTTGGGTCTCGGCTGGCGAGAGGGGGGTGCCAGGCTGCCCCCTTCACCCTCCTGTCGCCATCTGACACGCGGGTTCAAAGGAACGCACATTGGTTTCTGGGCTGGCAGAGGGGGAGGGAGGCGCCTCCCTTCACCCCTGAGAGCTCAGACTCCAACCCACATTCCCTTTAACCCGGTTGGTTTCTGGGCTGGCAGAGGGGAAGGGTGGCATAGGCTCCCTTGGCCCCTGCGAGCTCAGAATCTAACCCACATTCACTTTAACCCGGGTTGGTTTCTGGGCTGGCAGAGGGGAAGGGTGGCATAGGCTCCCTTGGCCCCTGCGAGCTCAGAATCTAACCCACATTCACTTTAACCCGGGTTGGTTTCTGGGCTGGCAGAGGGGAAGGGTGGCATAGCCTCCCTTCGCCCCTATGAGCTCAGAATCCAACGCGGGTTAAAGGGAACACATGTTGGTTTCTGGGCTGGCAGAGGGAAGGGTGGCATAGCCTCCCTTCGCCCCTACTGACTCAGAATCCAACCCACGTTCCCTTTAACCTGGGTTGGTTTCTGGGCTGGCAGAGGGGAAGGGTGGCATAGCCTCCCTTCGCCCCTGCGAGTTCATAATCCAACCCGGGTTAAAGGGAACACACATTGGTTTCTGGGCTGGCAGAGGGGGAGGCACCTACTTTCGCCCCTGCAAGCTCAGAATCCAACCCACATTCCCTTTAACCCAGGTTGGTTTCTGGGCTGGCAGAGGGGACGGGTGGCAAAGCCTCCCCCTCTGCCAGCCCAGAAACCAATGTGAATTCCCTTTAACCCACGTGTCAGATGGTGACAGGAGGGTGGAGGGGGCAGCCTGGCACCCTCCTCTCACCAGCCAAGACCCAAACAGGGGTTATCTTTAACCCATGTTTGGGTGTCATCTGGCGAGAGGAGATGCTGCCTTCCACTCCCCTCTCGCCAGGGAGCTCAGAATCCAACCCGCGTTCCCTTTAACCTGGGTTGGTTACTGGGCTGGCAGAGGGGGCGTGGAGACGGGCATCCCCTGTGCACTGGCCCCACTAATGAAACAATAACAAATTTCGTTATTAATTACGTTTCAATTACTAAGTTTATTTTTAAATTTTCAAATTAATTTATATAATGACCCAGCAATGGAAATCCCTCCCCCCCACGAGTTTAGAATCAAATTTTTTTATGGCTCAACCACCCCTAGTATTTATTATTTATTTATTTATTTATTTCTCGCATTTATATCCCGTCACTTCTCAACCCCCCGAAGGGAGACTCAGGACGGCATTACAATTAAGCCCAATTAGAGGCTATTTACACCATTACAATAAGAAAATCACATGTTAAAACATCACATCGTAAAAACAATACATAGTTAAGCCGCCCCGAGCCCCCATGGGGAGATGGTGGTGGGGTATAAAGTTTATTATTTATTACTATTATTTAGTTAAATGCAAGGAGGCCAGTTGAGAGTGCATTCATTCCATGGTGACTCTAGACATTTTATGACTGAGATAGATTGCATCCCTAGGCCTGGAAGTTTATATCTGCTGCAGGGCCGTAGCCAGGATTTTGATTCGGGGGGTGAGTTTGGTTCATGGGGGGCTGGGACTGGGTGGAAGAGGGTCTACCCTAGCAAACATTTTGTATTGTTATCCCAATAACCCCATTAATGTGGGATATAATGAGCATGGTGATCAGATCATGATATGAATAAACATAACAATTTAAATAATGTACCAGTAAGGCCTTTTCGCGGACCACCCTGAGAATTTCGGGGGGGGGGGGCTGAAGCCCCCTTAGCCCTCCCCCTGGCTACATGCCTGATCTGCTGCTGTTGTTTATTCGTCCAGTCGCTTCCAACTCTTTGTGACCTCATTGACTAGCCCACGCCCGAGCTCCCTGTCGGCCATGGCCACCCCCAGTTCCTTCAAAGTTAAGCCAGTCAATTCAAGGAGACTGAGGTCGAATTTCAGAAACTTCCGCCGCAAATCCGCAGTTTTGTCAGTTTCACGCAGCAGAGCGTTCCTCGAGTGAACAGTCCCACATTCCTGCACGCAACCCTGTTCCTGGACCCAGCACGGGCTTGGGCCCGTTCCCAGAGAAGATTCCTCCGAGTTTCCCAAAGTTTTCACAATATTTCCTTTTTTTTTTCTTCTTCTCTCCCTCCTACGGGCGTTTCAAATGTGCGAAGAGCAGCCATTTTCCAAGCGGCGGCCGCGGTAGCTCTACCAGTAGGGTGAGGGCCACAGGAACCCGGGGAATCCCGGGTTCGAGACCCCGTTTGGGTAAAGGGAGGTCACTTTTACCCCAATGCCAACAACATCTGGGCATGAGGGTTCAGTGACTCTGAGCCTCACCACAGGCAAGATATCTTCGTTTTATATTTTTTTTCCCCTTAAGATTGAACTGTCAAAGGAATTTGGAATCAATGAATTTGGTTTGGGAGCTGGGGATCCTCTGTACATATGCCTGAATTGACAGCTGGAAGTAGAGATTATTGTAATGTTGCGTTCCATTGAAAGAGATACCCATTGCTATGTCTGTACCCCGTTTTCTGCCCTTTACTGTATGAGACTGTAGGAACTACCTCAATAAGCCTCTCCCTGACCTTTGTAAACTCTTCCTGCCCCATTTTTCCCCTAGAACAGATAAGGAAGTTATGTTTTGAAACGTCTGCCATGTTTGCTGAAAGGATGCATACCGCTTAAGGCCTGAAGCCATCACACTATTATCTTGTCACCATATTCTCTGTTTGCATGGAAAATAACTTAATTAGCCAGGCTCTTGTTTTGGGGATGGGGACTTTCCTGTCTTCACCCCTGGCTAAATCCTAAGGCTACCCAGGCCTCCGAGGTTTCGACTACCTGGATTAGTCATGGATATTGGACAAAAGGTGCCACCACCCATCAGCTGGCTTTTGTTTGGCTCTGGAAGTCAAATATTGGCCCACCATAGTACTTTTGTCACTGCCGTGGTCTAAGTCAATCACTGCTTAGACCTTCCTTTCTTCCTGCCCCAGATGAGGAAGTAGCTTGTGGACTTGGTAATTGCATTTCCTTCACACAAAGACTTTAAGCCAAATCAGATGCCCCGAGCAATCAGCTGGGAGGGCTCTCCTTTGTTTTCGCTCATAATCCTTCCTGATGACAGCTCGCCTCTGCCGGAATCCCATATATGGTGAGCAGCCGCCGATTGGTTAAAGCAAGCGGATGGAAAAGGACGCGGATTGGTTCCCCGGAGCCGGTCTGTTTCCCGCCCATCAGCTGGCCTCAACATTCCAGCCAATCAGCGTCAAGCCGGCCGTCAAGGGGTGGAGCGGGAAATTCAAATGTTTGACAGCTCTGTAACCTTTAAAAACCAATGTTTTGAATGTAAATGCATGCGTCTTTGCGGTGTCAGGGAATTTGCGGTCGCATCCTACTCAGCTGAGCAGAATAAACAATTTCGTGGCTTCTACCTTGCATCTTGGTGAGCATAATTGGTCTTTGGGGTGGGAGGTAGGAGGACCTGAGTCACTCCAGGCTTGCCAAGGTCTCATGGGCCCTCTTTTGGTCTCTGCCCCGCCGGGGTTCGGCGGGGATAGTCCAAATCTGGTTCGATAACAAGACCACCCACTCACCTTGTCCTTGGTCGGCCCCTCTTCCTTTTTCCTTGAATTTTCCCCAGCATCATTCTCTTCTCCAAGCTCTCCAAGCTTCTCCAAGCTTTCCTAGGCCAGTTCCGTTCGCTTTCACACCGGTTACATAAACACATGTGAGGGTTTCCATTCCTGACCTACGTCAAATGTACACCAAATGTAAACATATGGCTGCTTTCTGCAGGACGGCCTATTTAAAGGCCCCCAAACTCCCAATTTCCCCTTGTAAACAGTATGGGTTGTTGTTGTTTATTCATTCAGTCACTTCCAACTCTTTGTGACCTCATGGACCAGCCCATGGCAGAGCTCCTTGTTGGCCATGGTCACCCCCAGCGCCTTCAAAGTCAAGCCAGTCACTTCAAGGAGACCATTTATCCATCGTGCCCTTGGTCAGATCCTCTTCCTGATAGATCTAGTATGATTATTCAATATGCCCAAATATGAACAGAGATGGAGATTGGGGAAAATACACATTGCCATTTGGGAGTTGAAGTTGCTGGGATTTATAGTTCACCTACAATCAAAGAGCATTCCAACCTCCACCAATGATGGAACTGAACCAAACTTGGCACACAGAACTTCTATGACCAGCAGAAAATACTGGAAGGGTTTGGTGGACATTGACCTTGAATTTTGGAAATTGTAGTTCACCGACCACCAGAGAGCACTGTGGAGTCAAACAATGATAGATCTAGACTAGGGGTGCTCAGAATGGTGATCGCGATCACCAGGGTGATCTTCGGACCTCATCCTGGTGATCTTCAGCCCCTGACCAGGTTTTTGCTGTTGGTCCTCTTCACGCGGCCCTGCACGCTGCAAAAAAAGTCCCCTGTCATTGCTCCTCCCGCTCCCTGCTCGCGGCCGCTCCAAAAGCTCCAGAGTCCAAGAGGCAGAATGGGCCCCTCTTTGGATTCCTCCTCCTCCTCCATCCTTCTCCAGCCACTCAGAGTCGTAGGAGACCAAAGGGGCGGGCCTGGAGTACGCGATGCATGGCTGGCCTCACAAGACATGCGCAGAAGCGCCCATTCTGCCTCTCGGGCTTCTCGTGAGCTCTTGGGCGGCACGCATGCTGGTGGCGTGGAAATAGGAGCAACGACGGGAGGAGGAAGAGAAGGACGCTTTGGGGTCATTTCCTTACCGCATCTCAAAAGTCGGTCTTTTTACTTTTGGGGTGGGTGCTGATTGTTCTGTGGCATGTCTCTTTGTTTATTTTTCATGTTTAAAAATGGCCTTTTAGCTCCAAAGCCTCTCTGCTTGCTTTGTTCTTTGAGAAATATATGTTGGGGAATATGGAAATGTGGGAGAAATGGGGTGGTTGGATGTATTTTTGCATGCCCCTTTGTTTACCTTGCTGAGTATTAAATGGCTTTGCAGTTCAAAAGCCTCTTCTTACTTTCTGGCTGATAATATGTGTGGTAATATGGCAGTGTGAGAGAAAATGGGGTAGTTGGATGTATTTTTAGGCTCTGTTTTATATTGTTGTTATTAAATTGAAATGTTGATGTTTTATAACTTCATTTTATGTAAACTGCCCCGAGCCTGCTGGAAGGAGCGGGACATAAAAATGAATAATAAATATAAATAAATAAATAAGAAAATAGTTATACGTTTTACATTTCTGGGTAGGTGATCTTTGGGACTTGGTTTTTTAATCAGTAGCTCCCATGCTGAAAACGATGTGAGCACCCCTGATCTAGACCAAACTTGGTACGAATATTCAATATGCCCAAAGGTGAACACTGGTGGAGTTTGGGGAAAATAGGCATTAGGGAGTGTAGTTGCTGGGATTTATAGTTCACTTTCAATCAGAGAATATTCTGAACTCAACCCATAATGGATCTTCACCAAATTTGGCACACTACATGGCCAACATTGCATACTGGTGGGATTGCGGGTAGCTGTCTTTGAATTCAAAGAACTTCTGTGACCAACAGAAAATACTGGAAGGGTTTGGTGTGCATTGACCTTGAGTTTGGGAGTTGTAGTTCACCTACATACAGAGAGCACTGTGGACTCAAACAATGATAGATCTAGACCAAACTTGGTACGAATATTCAATATGCCCAAAGGTGAACACTGGTGGAGTTTGGGGAAAATAGACCTTGACATTTGGGAGTGTAGTTGCTGGGATTTATAGTTCACTTTCAATCAAAGAATATTCTAAATAATGGATCTTCACCAAACTTGGCACACTACATTGCCTACTGATGGGGTTGGGGGGTAGTTGTCTTTGAATTCTGGGAGTTGTAGTTCACCGACACTCAGAGAGCACTCTGTACCAAACTGATGATGGAACTAGGAAACTTGTAAATAAAGAACAGCACTCAAAAAGGGGAATTCCAGACAGGAAGCAATCAGGGCCGGCTAACACCTCCCAACAAAGGATTCCACAAGACAGGAAGCAGCCAGGCTTTGAAGCTGCAAGGCCATTCATTGCTAATTGAGCTATCTTTATACTTTTTCTACGTCCTGGCCCTAAAAGAGTCTCAAAATCTCATTTTGAATGCCACATTTGGCCACTTGCACGTGGACCGAGAAACTCACTGTTCTGTCAATCTCTCATCTGTTTATTAATTTATCTGCCTATCTGTCACCCGGCTATCTTGAGGATGTTTCATTCCTTTTGATGAACGGCTTCCTCCATCCAGGATATTACTTTGCGGAGTGAAAGAGGGCGTCTGTCACGCTTCTGTATCTGAGTTAGACGCCTCGATTGGATAAAGTTCCTTCCTCTCCATGGATACACACGTCCAATCCTTGTATCTGTCATGGTACATCCAGATCCGTGCAGCGCGGATTTACATAACAAAGGTGAAGAACAAATTGATTGGTTACGGTGATTCATGCTTCACAGCGGAGGGGGCTAGCAGGAGAGACAGCGCCGTACACGGGCGCCAGAGAAGGGACAGATGGGAAGGAGGAGGGATGTGGATTTATGACAACCTATTCCCACTAGAAACGGTGATCGGCTTTGTTGGGTTGCTCAGGTATGTTAATCCGAGATGAGCTTATGGGTATCAGTGGAAGAACCACAGGAGCCCAAGCACATGCTCTGCAACATCCTCGTATTTCCCAATGTGTGAAGGCGTGGCTGATGCCACCTGTGTATAAGACTTTAAGTTGCAAGGTTTAAACTATTGGATTATGTTTTAGCTAGTCTGTTTAGTGCTGTTAAGTTTTGGTTGCATTGATTGGTTCTTTAGAGCTGTCACTCATCGCTAAGTTTGTTTTTCCTCCCCCTTGAGACTTTGGAAATCTAGCTTTCTCTTTAGATTTTGCCTGCATCTCTACAGAAGACGATGTGTTAGAGGGTTTGCCAGCCAGGCCTCAGTCAGGCATTCTCTAGCACCAACTCTTCATATCTTGGATTCATTCTGCATATCCAGCACACCTGGATGGGACTGTGGAATCTCAAGCGCCTTCAACTGGTCATTTGGCACCAAGAGGAAGGCTCTGTGCCTTCAATATAGGCCATTTGACTGGGGCTAAGAGAGTTCTCACCTCAAAGCCATTGAGAGAGAGAATTTGGAAAGCCATCCGGCTGAAAGCTTCCTGGACCCAAACAACTAAAGAACTGTAATGTATATTTTATTTTACCCTGTTTGGAGAACTAAGTTTAATACCTCAACAAGATAACTCCTTTTGTGAACAATAAAGCCTGTTTGAGTTATCTAAAGTGACTGGTTTGGTCCTTGGGAGTTCCAGTTCTCTATGGGAAGGCAAGAAGAAGTCCCCTGGGAAGAGATGTCACGTCCTTGTTCCTATTCTAAGTCAAAGACCCCAGGCGCGTCTTCACACAATGATAAGGGGCAAAGGATGGAGCTATAGGCATGCCCGGATTACCCATAAGGCCAACGAGGCCATGGCCTAGGGGCGCAAGCCGAGGGAGGGGGCGCAGATCACGGACCAAAAAAAACCCTGGTCTGCACCCCTCTTTCCCCCTTTCTCATGCCCCTCCTCGCCCCTTCTCCCGGCAAAGTCTCTGCTCCGTCCCGTCCGTCTCTCGCTCTCTCGCACGCTCTTGCTTGCTCTCTTTCTCGCTCTCGCGCACGCTCTCTCTCTTGCCCTCTTGCCCTCCCTCTCTTTCGTTTTATCACGCACGCTCTCTCTCACACACGCTCTTTCTCTCTCGCTTGCGGGCGCTCTCTCTCTACAGCGCTCTCTCTCACTCACTCTCTCGCACGTACGCTCTCTCTCTTTCTCTCCCACGCGCTCTCTCTCCCCCGCGCGCTCTCTTTTGCTCGTGCTCTCTCTCTCTCGTGCTCTCCCTCTCGCTCTCCCTTTCTCGCACTCTCTCTCTCTCTCGCAAGCTTTCTCTCTCACACTTTCTCTCTCTTCCGTGCGCGCTCTCTCTCTCACTCACACACTCTTTCTCTCTCGCTTGCGCGCGCTCTCTCTCTAGAGCGCTCTCTCTCTCTCACTCACTCTCTCTCGCGTACGCCTTGGCCTAGGTTGGCCTTATGGGTAATCCGGGCCATGTTTTCTGATGGTCCTTCGCGACCCCTCTCAAACCCCTCAGGGGTCATGATTCCCAGGTTGAGAAACACTGAACTAGATTTTCTAAGTCTACACCACCATATAATCCAGTTCAATGTGGATTTTATATCTCTGTCCAGGGGCGGTCCGAGCTCTCCCCAGGGGGTAAGCAAACATTATTTTGTTGCCCCCCCCCGTGGCTCCCAGCCGCGCCTGCGCATGCACGGAAATTCACGCATGTGCAGTGGGTACCCGCCCCACCTCCGCAGCCAGCCGTGCCATCCTACCAGTGCGCGGCGGCGACAGCAGCCTCTTCCTCCTTCCCTCCCTCCCTTCCCCCCCGGTGAGGCCTTCCTCCCCTTCCTCCTCCTCGGCAGAGGCGGCGAGGAAGTGACGTCATGCAGAGGGGGGGCCAGGGGGGCTGACCTTGGCGTCCCTGTGGCCCCTCCCCCTCCCGCCTTCCTGCCTACCTTCCTTCAGATAGAAGATGCGATTCTGGCTCTGGGCCCTCCCAGGGGCGCTGCTGCTGCTGCCGGGGGTCTCCGTGGGGGGTGGGGGCCGCCCTCATGGCCTCCCCCCTCCTCCTCAGGTCCGGGCGCCCGCCCCGCCTCAGAGGCGCCCTCCCCATGAGTCCCCTCTCCCTCTCCCCGTTCCTGCAGAGGCGCGTCGGCGGGGCAGGGCGGCGCCCCTCCAAGGTGACGTCGCCCTGCGCAACCGCGTAGGGTTGTCTAATGGGAAGACCGGCCCTGTCTCTGTCTGAAAGGTGCTGGTGCCACCGAATTTGAAGGTCAAACTAAAAGATTTGTCGGGGGGGGGGGGGGGGAGCCAGGTGGAGAAAAAAAATCCATGGGGACAAACTTGCTGAGAGACCATTTTGCAGGGCACCTACTAGGAGAGACAGCCAAGAGCATGGAGAGGATATTGAATTTTCAAGGGAAAAAAAATAAACTGCATTGGATAGGAAATAAATTTGCAGTCTCTCACGGGACGAATCTTCAGGGCGAATCTCCCAGTTGCACCTGAGCAGCCAGCTTTTCGGTGAAAGTCACGCCGACTTTCCTTCTGGGTGCCGAGGAAGCTTGCTTTCGATAGATTCCAAATGACAGCTACCTCGGAGGAAAGAGAAGAGGGAAGGGCGGTTGGAATCTATTCCTGGAAGTCGTGAAGTCCAAAACGAAAAGCACAAAATAATTGAAAAGTTTCTCCTGAACTAGACTGAGCCCTTATCTGTAGTCCAGCTTAGATGGCTATCTATGTAGGTTATAGAGCTGGATATAGTATTTGGAAATCTAAATTATCGGTACCCAATTATTTCCATCAGTGCCTGGAAGCCGTGACTGGGTGGCTACGGGCCAGCAGGTTGAAGGTGAACCCGTCGAAGACGGAGGTCCTGTGGCTGGGTCATCCCGGGGGAAGAGAGAGCTCCGGTTTCAATAATGGACTGTGAGGTGGTTAGTATGTCACCTCTGGTGAAAAGCCTAGGGGTCAAATTGGGCCCTCTGCTGCAGGGTCGGATCAGGCCCTTTTGGCGCCCTAGGCCAGGGCTGTCCAACTGCCGCCCCTGCGGGTGTTTTGGACTTCAAATCCCAGAAATCCTAACAGCTGGTAAACCGGCTAGGATTTCTGGGAGTTGAAGTCCAAAACACCTGCAGGGCCGGCAGTTGGACAGCCCTGCCCTAGGCCAAAAGGGCCTGATCCGCCCCTGCAGCAGAGGGTCCAATTCGACCCCTAGGCTTTTCACCAGAGGCTTTCCTATTGTGTTAGGCTGCATTCCAGGCACCATAGCCTTATTCTTTTGTGTGTTTACTCAAAAATAAGGGATAGGGCCTGGAAAAAAAGGGACACAAATTTTAGGGCCAAAATAAGGGACGTCCCTTATAATAAGGGACATATGGGAACCCTAACTGTAATGCCCTCTACATCGGCCTTCCTTTGTCAGTGATCCGGAAGCTTAAGCTGGTGCAGAACGCTGCAGCACGGCTGGTGGCAGGCCTTCTATCTTGCTGCCACATCACGCCTGTGATGCGCGAACTGCACTGGCTTCCAATAGAGCACCGGATCACCTTCAAGGTGCTGGTTCTGACCTTTAAGGCCTTGAATGGTCTGGGGCCCGTGTATCTAAGGCAGTGTTTCCCAACCTTTTTTAAGCCGCGGCACACTTTTTACATTTGCAAAATCCTGGGGCACACCACCAACCAAAATGACACTCTAACACAGTAATACATATAGTTAATATGTTTTAAAAATGTATTTATACACTCCGTGTGAAACCTGGGCCTGTTTCGATGAACTCAACATAGATATCCTGGCAGGAATGGCAGAAAGACACAAACTTCCCACACAGAACTCCCATAACTCCCATAACCAAGAGAAAATGCTATAAGAGTTTGGTGGGCATTGACCTTGAGTTTTGGAGTTGTAGTTCACCTATATCCAGAGAGCACTGTGGACTCAAACAATGTTGGATCAGGACCAAACTTGGCATGAATACTCAATATGCCCAAATATGAACGCAGATGGAGTTCAGGGGAAATAGACCTTGACATTTGGGAGCTGTAGTTGCTGGGATTTATAGTTCCCCTACAATCAAAGAGCATTCTGAACCCTACCAATGATAGAACTGGGCCAAACTTTCCACACAGAACCCCCAGGAGGCAAGAGGAGGTCTCTACTTGGGGAAAGGGAGGCGGGCCTTCCCAATGCACGGAGAGGGAGAGACCAAGTAGACAATGGGTGGGGAGGGGGGGTGTTTGTAATTTTGTGTCTTTATCGAGGTAGGTTTCTTAGGGTTTTTATACTTCAACACACTAGACTCCCCCCCCTTTCCTGGAGGTTCCAATTTCCCACGGCACACCTGATGATCGCTCACGGCACACTAGTGTGCCCCGGCACACTGGTTGAGAAACACTGATCTAAGGGACCGCCTCTCCCATTACAGCCCTTCTCGACCACTGCGATCCGAATCCCAGAACCTTCTGGTGGTGCCTAGCCACCAATCTGTCCACCTGGGTACAACACGGAGGAGGGCATTCAGTGCCGCTGCGCCGGTCCTGCGGAATGCCCTCCCTTCCACAATCCGAGCGCAGACTGATCTGCTAACATTCCGCAGGGCCTGCAAAACCCTCCTTTTTACCCAAGCGTTCGGGGCATAGTTATTTGAATGTGTAGACTGTATTTGCGTGCCTGGTTGCTGCAATTTTAACGGACGATTTGTTTTAGCGTGTTTTATGCCTTTTATGAATGTGAGTCGCCCTGAGCCCACGGGAAGGGTGACTAATACATCGAATAAATAAATAAATAAATAAATAAATAAATAAATAAATAAATATTGTGGTGCTTGATGTAAGCTGCCCCGAGCCAGCTGGGAGTGGCGGCAATATAAATTCAATAAATTAATTAATTAATTCCCCATCACCTAGTCATGGAGAGCCAATGCTAAGACTCAAGGCATCTGATAAATGATTAAATTCAGTGCCGATTAAAAACACGCACAAACAGTAAGTCGCTCTCCCCCTGTATGCTATTTTTGAAAGAATTAAGCAATCTGGAGAGTCAAAACTCTTTAAAATGCATTAAAAGGCAAAGCGCGGAAACCAACAAAACAGGACACCGTTACAAGCCCATCACCGCCGATTCCTGAAAGCGCGACGGAACATTAATATTTGCGCTTGTCAGGAGAAAAGGAACAAGGCGCTTTGAATGTCTGAAAATAAGGGAATTCACATTCAAAGCTTTTAAGCATCACAATTTTCCTCTTCTTTTCTGTTGAGTGTTGGAATCATTAAGTGCCTTTTTGATGCTATTATACAGTACAATCGGACTAAAACGAAGAGCCAGCGTGGTACAGTCGTTGGAGTGTTGGAAAACCTGGAATCTTGTGCATGGAAAACTTTGGATCTTATATAATTTTACTCGAATGGGATGTGTGCTTTGTTGTTACACCTCACTAGGAATGGAAATTGGTATGCCTTTCATCCTTTTAGGGACCACCTTGTGGCCCAGCGGGTTAAACTGCTGTGCTGCTGAATTTGCTGACTGAAAGGTCTGCGGTTTGAATCCAGGGAGTGGGGTGATTTGAATCTGGGGAGTGGGATGAGCTCCCGTTGTTAGCATGCCCGGATTACCCAAAAGGCCAACGAGGCCATGGCCTAGGGGCGCAAGCCGGGGGCACAGATCACGGACCAAAAAAACCTCAAAACTGGTCTGCGCCCCTCTTTCCCCCTTTCTCATGCCCCTCCTCACTCCTTCTCCCGGCAAAGTCTCTGCTCCGTCCCCTCCGTCTCTCTCTCGTGCGTGCTCTCTCTCTATCTCTCTCTCTCTCGCTTTCTCTCTCACACGCTCTCTCTTTCTCTCATGCGCATGCTCACTCTCTCGTGCGCTCTCTCGCGCGTGCGCACTCTCTCTCTCTCTCACTTTCTCTCACGCACGCACTCTCTCTGGCTCTCTCTCTCTCTATCGCGCACACTCTCTCTCTCTCTCTCTCTCGTGCGCACCTTTGGAGCGAGTTTGCACCTGCTGTGCTCTCCCCAAGCCTCCCGACTCCTGAGGAGACCTTCAGAGCACAGTGGAGCTTTCCAGCGGTGGGAATGGGGACCTCGGAGGTGGCGGGAGGTTCATCTCAATAACGGGACCACCTAGCAGCCTCCTTAAAGCAAGCATGCATGCCTGCAGCGCCTCTCCTCTAGAGTAGAAATAGCTTAAAGAAACCTCCTTAAAGCACATGCCTCTCTTCTAGACTAGAAACAGGTAAGAAGCCTCCTTAAAGCATGTGTGCATACCTGCAGTGCCTCTCCTCTAGAGTAGTAACAGCTTAAAGAAACCTACTTAAAGCTCATGCCTCTTCTCTAGAATAGAAACAGGTAAGAAGCCTTCTTAAAGCATGCGTGCGTACTTGTAGCACCTCTCCTCTAGAGTAGAAACAACGTAAAGAAACCTCCTTGAAGCACCTGCCTCTCCTCTAGAGTAGAAACAGGTAAGAAGACTCCTTAAAGCATGCATGTGTACTTGTAGCACCTCTCCTCTAGAGTAGAAACAACGTAAAGAAACCTCCTTGAAGCACCTGCCTCTCCTCTAGAGTAGAAACAGGTAAGAAGACTCCTTAAAGCATGCATGCGTACTTGTAGCACCTCTCCTCTAGAGTAGAAACAATGTAAAGAAACCTCCTTGAAGCACCTGCCTCTCCTCTAGAGTAGAAACAGGTAAGAAGACTCCTTAAAGCATGTGTGCGTACTTGTAGCACCTCTCCTCTAGAGTAGAAACAACGTAAAGAAACCTCCTTGAAGCACCTGCCTCTCCTCTAGAGTAGAAACAGGTAAGAAGACTCCTTAAAGCATGCATGCGTACTTGTAGCACCTCTCCTCTAGAGTAGAAACAATGTAAAGAAACCTCCTTGAAGCACCTGCGTCTCCTCTAGAGTAGAAACAGGTAAGAAGACTCCTTAAAGCATGCATGCGTACTTGTAGCACCTCTCCTCTAGAGTAGAAACTACGTAAAGAAACCTCCTTGAAGCATCTGCGTCTCCTCTAGAGTAGAAACAGGTAAGAAGACTCCTTAAAGCATGCATGCGTACTTGTAGCACCTCTCCTCTAGAGTAGAAACAATGTAAAGAAACCTCCTTGAAGCACCTGCCTTTCCTCTAGAGTAGAAACAGGTAAGAAGACTCCTTAAAGCATGCGTGCGTACTTGTAGCACCTCTCCTCTAGAGTAGAAACAGGTAAGAAGACTCCTTAAAGCATGCATGCGTACTTGTAGCACCTCTCCTCTAGAGTAGAAACTACGTAAAGAAACCTCCTTGAAGCATCTGCGTCTCCTCTAGAGTAGAAACAGGTAAGAAGACTCCTTGAAGCATGCATGCGTACTTGTAGCACCTCTCCTCTAGAGTAGAAACTACGTAAAGAAACCTCCTTGAAGCATCTGCGTCTCCTCTAGAGTAGAAACAGGTAAGAAGACTCCTTAAAGCATGCATGTGTACTTGTAGCACCTCTCCTCTAGAGTAGAAACAGCTTAAAGTAACCTCCTTGAAGCACATGTCACTCCTCTAGAGTAGAAACAGGTAAGAAGCCCCCTTAATGCAAGCATGCATGCATACCTGCAGTGCCTCTAGAGTAGAAACAGGTAAGAAACCTCCTTAAAGCATATGTGCATACCTGCAGCACCTCTCCTCTAGAGTAGAAACAGCTTTAAGAACGTGCATCCTTTAAATGCCTTGAAAAGAGTGTGTGGTGTGCCGCCCCAGGAGAGAAAGCATGCATGCTGGCCTGCAGTGCCTCTCCTCTAGAGTAGAAACAGCTTAAATACCTAAAATGATGAGAGAGGTCACCTAGGAAGCTCCGCCCCATAATGGGCCAGATCGATTACATATAATAAAAGTCAGTGTTTGCGGGCGGTGGGTGGGTGGGCCGAGCGACGGGAGGAATATATGCCAGCATTTCAATTGGCTGCCACTCCGGGATTATTTGCATAAATGGCCAGCCTCAGAACTCCAACCCTCTAAGGCACCAGACAGAGGAGATTGGTTGCCACTGAGGGAAAATTTGCATAACGGACTCTGCATGGCCAACATTCCAACATCCAAAATCTCAAAGGTGCCAGAGAGTGCACTTTAAAAAAGGCTTCCTTCAGCTGATTTAACAAACTAGGCCTCAGCCTGATTTGGCAGTAAGGCTTCCTCTACTTGATTTTCCAGACTAGGCCACAACCTGATTTGCCAGTAAGGCTTCCTCTACTTGATTATCCTGACTAGGTCCACAACAATGACAGAACAAGACCAAACTTAGCCCACAGACCCCCCCAAGATGCACTCTAAATCTTGGTGCAGTTTGAGGTAGGATGCACCATGGATGATGGAAATTGCAGTACTTTAACTCACTTGCTTAGAGCACAGTGGCCCACACCAATGACAGATCAGGACCACACTTGGCACACAGAGGCCCAATGCAAGACCAAGCTTGACACACAGTGCCCCTATGACCCACTCTACATTCTACTGCCGTATGGAGAAGAGTGGGACTTGAGGTACCTCCTTGGATTATGGCAGGCCTGTCCAACAGGCGGCCCGCGGGCCGTACATGGCCCCCCAGCCCCTTGGATATGGCCCCCTACCCTCCAGCAAGAAATAAGAAGTTTTTTAAATAAAAAATTCAATAAAAATTTATTATTATTATTTTTATTACATTTTTTTGGGTCCCGCCCCTTGGCTTTCCATTGGCCCCCTCCTACTGAGGGAGGGAGTGACGTCTCTCGGGTCCTGCTCGTGATTGGAGGAGCGCTCGTGATTGGAGGAGGAAGGCAGCTCTGTGTGCGCGCCCCCTCCTTGCGCCAGGCCTGAAGGCGCGAAAAGCCTCCCCCGAGTCTCCTTGCGGCCTTGCGAGACCAAGAGAAGCAAGGAGCAGGGCCGCAGCAAGAGCGGGGGAGGGGCGTCACCAGAGGCTGTAGCGGCATGGACACGGAGCTCTTGGCAAGCCGGTCAAGGGGCTTTTCTCCCCTCCTATCCATCCCCCTCACTCTCTTTACTTCATCCCTTTCTTCCTTCCCTCTTCGATACTTCCCATCTTACTTCCCTTCTTTCCCTCCCCTCCTTTCTCTTCTTTCTTCCTCTCTCCCTCCTTTCCCTTCCTTGCTTCCTAATCTCCTTTCGCCCCTCCTTCCTGCCTGCCTTGCCTTCTTTCTTTCTTTCCTTCCTTCCGTTCTTCCTTTCCCTCCTCCCTCCATTCCTTCTTCTTTCTTTCCTTCCTTCCATTCTTCCTTTTCCCCCTCCCTCTTTCCTTCATTCCTTCGTTCCTTCCTTCTGTTCTTCCTTTTTTTCCTTCCTTCCTTCCTTCCTTCCTTCCTTCCTTCCTTCCTTCCATCCCTTCTTCGTCTCCTCCTTACTTCCTGTGTCACCCCTTTCTTTTCTGCCAGCAGCGCACGAACACGGAGCAGGGCTTTCCCCCCCCCTCTCTCCCCCTCCCCCCCGTCCTCATTGCTGTTTTCTTATTTGCTGTTGCATGTGGGGGATTTTTGTGGGGGAAGTTTGCCCCAATTCTGTTATTGGTGGGATTCAGAATGCTCTTTGATTGTAGGTGAACTATAAATCCCAGCAACTACAACTCCCAAACGTCAAAGTCTATTCCCCCCAAACTCCATCTGTGTTCATATTTGGGCATATTAAGCCCAGGCTTGGAAAAATATTATTATTAATAATAATGGGTTGCTGTGAGTTTTCCATATGGCTCTCCTGCATTCTCTCCTGACGTTTCACCCACATCTATGGCTAAAAAGGCATCCTCAGAGGTCTGTTGGGGTTTGGCCAGTGGGGTTTATATCCCCACTGTGGGTGGGAGAAAAAAAGAAAGAAAGAAAGAAGGAATTCTTGTCTGCGTGAGTTGGGTTTGAAGGTTGCCCTTGGACACCTTGATCAGCACTGGATGGCCTTGCAGCTTCAAAGCCTGGCTGAACATTTTACAGAAATACCCATGCTGCCCTAGAAACACCAGGAGAGAATAATGCTTCTGGGACATGGCCAGGCAGCCCAGGAAACTCACAGCCACCCATTATTGTTATTATTATTATTAAACTCACATAATAAGATATTATAATAATTATAATAGGGTGGGGGCGGAGCCGGGGGAGGGGCGGGGGCGGGGAGGGGGTGGAGCCAGGGGAGGCGGTGGGGGCAGGGAGGGGGCGGACCGGGGCTTGGCTCCCCAGGTGATCAGTGACCGGAATTCCGGCCCTTGGGCCGGTAGAAGTTGGACAGCCCTGGATTATGGGATTTGCAGTACTTTCAAATCCTTCATTTCCCACAGACCACTGCAGCCCTGAAAAAGACCTAAAAGACTACACTTGGCACCCCAGCCCCCATGACCCAGTCTCCATCCTTCTACAGTTTACAGGCGGGTGGACCATGGATGATGGGACTTGAAGTACCAAAGACCAACCTTGGCACACAATGCCTTTCTCAAATAACCCGGGCACTGCCGGGTCCCCAAGCTAGTAGAGGATAAATCTTTCAGCACCCCAAAGCAAAAACCGGTATGTGCCCTGCCGAATTCAGGAGGCTCTCAAAAAAATGGATTTGGGCCCCAGGCCCGGATTACCCATAAGGCCAGCCTAGGCCATGGCCTCGGGTGGCAGGTTTTGGGGGGCAGCGGATTCGACCCCGAAAAACATTAATTTTTTAAAAACCCACCCCTCGGCGCTTTCCCCCCCCCCTCTCCCGAGAGAGTAATCATACCTCGGGAGAGGGCGGGGGAGAGCGCTGCGAGGGGTGGGGAGGAAGGAATGGCGCCCTCCCCGCCTGGCCCGCCCCTTGCAAAGGAAGGAGGCGGCGAGGAGGAGGAAGAGAAGCTCCGCCCCGCTGGCGGGCATGCATGCATGTGCACGTATGACTGCCAGCGGGCTTCCCTTCCTCCTCCTCCTCCTGGCCGCCTCCTTCCTTTGCAAGGGGGCGGCCCAGGCGGCGAGGAGGAGGACGGGACTTCCTTCCTCCTCCACCCGCCTTCCTTTCAGTCGCGGGAGGTGGAGGAGGCGGCGGACGGAAGCCCCACGAGCAGTGCCACGCGGTTTCCGTCCACCTCCTCCTCCCGCGACCGAAAGGAAGGCGCGAGGTGGACAGAAGCCGTGGGACCGGTGCCGCGCGGCTTCCGTCCACCTTCTCGGGCCCTCCTTCCGGTCGCGGGAGGAGAAGGCGATGGAAGCCGCATGGCCGGGCTGCTGCCGCACATGCCCCCGGGGGGGGGGGGCGGCGCGGGGCGTCTTGGCCTCGGGCGGCCGAAGAGGCTAATCCGGGCCTGTTGGGCCCCCACTGAAATTCGGTAATATTTTTCTTCCCAGATTTTATTAATTGATCCCAAAAGGCATCTTTCTCAATGGATCGCTGTTTGTCCGGATTGCACAAGCCTACAGGACATTCAGATACCAGGAGAAACTGTACCAAAGTCTCTCCTTTCTGACGTTTTTCTTTCTGTTTTTTTTAAATTGTTTTTATTAGTTTTGTGAATAAATGTGTAACATGAAATCTCAAATACAAAAACAGGTTGTAATCTGGAAAAAAGCCCTGATTCCAGCCTGAAAACGAAATTAAAAGGGGTGGGTGAACAAGTGAGGTAGTCAGGGGAAGGGAAAGGTGGGAAAAGGGGGAAGGGAAAGAGGGGAAGGAAAGAAAAACACAATAAATAAATAAATAAAAACAACACAGCAAACATAAAAGTGACGTCCATTCTTCCTCTTTGGGGGTACCTGCCATTTGTTAGGTTCCCAGGTGTCCCTTCAACTCCAATTCCTCAGGAGTTTATAAAGTCCTCCTTCCTCTCTTTTGTAACATCCCTTATGCCTACTTCGATTTTGTAATACTTTTAATTACTGAGATGAAGAGTCCATTCTTTTGTTATATTCCTCCAGTAGACTCCAGTCTGTTTGTTTTCTTGAGTTTCCTGTGTGCTTGCTTAAAAGGAATGTCAATCTGTCCATATTCTTTATATCATAAAGTTTTGCAAGCCATTGGTCAACATTAGGAATGAAGTCGGCTTTCCAATATTTGGCGTAGACCATTCGTGCTGCTGTCGTCATAAAACAAAACAATTTATCTTCATTACCGTCTAACTTCAATTCCTTATCTAATAAGCCCAATAAGTAATAGTCGGGTTTCATTGAGAATTTTCTTTGCAATATTATTTGAATTTCTTTATGTATACTTTTCCAATATGAGGTTGCTACTTTACATGTCCACCACATGTGGTAATAGCTTCCCCTGTTTGCATGGCATTTCCAACATTTAGCATCACTATTTTTATTAGGCATGAGAAAAAAGTTATGAAAATGATTCGTTTCGTAAGAAATTTGTAAGAAATGCTACTTTCGAGTATTTCCGCACCTGGAACGCCAACCAGGAAGTGGACTTTCTTTTTCGAACTTCGGGGGCCAGGATTTTCTTAAGTGTCGTTATTAGGTCGTAAGGGGGGGGGGGCACCCTCCTTCTCTCTCACCACCCTCCCGCCTCCCTTGCCAATAAGTATTATGGCAAGGCAAGCCCTAAACTTCGCTCCTTCTTTCGGCTGGAAGCCCGGAAAAATGTAAACAGAGAGGATTACTCAAGTAAATCTGCAAAGGAGGGCACTTTGGATGAAGTGCCCTCCTTTGTGGATTTACTTCTGAGTAAACCTCTGTTTACATTTTTTCCAGGCTTCCCTGCCTCTCCTGCCTGCCAGGATCTAAAGCATCAAAGAGTATTGGGGTGAGAAACCAACCTAATGTATAATAGAATGAATGCTACTGTAAGTGCCTAATATTATAAGTAATCCAACTGGTCATACCTACATTCCATGCAATAATACAGCAGTAATAACAATAACAAGAGGTAAAATTCAAAACCGTATTCTGACTGGTCTCTCCTCATGCGGTGCAAACGGGCTCTTCTCTTATTAGCCCGGGAATTAGCCCGAAAACGGGGTGAGAGAGAGGCAGCGAGGAGCCAGGGGGGGCTCCTCCTCCTTTTCTTTTGCTGCTTCCAAGAATAGAATACCCCCTCCCTCCCTCCCTCCCTCCTTCCCTCCCTCCTTCCTATTTGGAGAGTCCCATCTAGAATTCAGTGTGGTTTATTCAAGTTTGGGCCTACAACTCCCAGAAATCCCAGCCAATTTACCAGCTGTTAGGATTTCTGGGAGTTGTAGGCCAAAACCATCTGAATGCGCATGCGCTGGCATACGAACTACAACGAATTTCGTTAGTAATTGTTACATTTTAGAAATTTTTGGAAAATTTTTTGTAAGTCTTTCTTTACTAATCAAAAAAATCCCCCTTTTGATTTTAGAATCGCCATTTTTGGGTTCGAAACCATGCCTAATTTTTATACATTATTCCAATTTTTTATGGGGAGATGTGCCATCTATGGAACATCTTCAACCAATTTTCTTTCAAATCTGTGGCATAGGTATATTTAATTTTTTTGGTCCATATTGTATGCCACTCATGCAATTTTATTTGTCTTCCAATATTTTTTGCCCATAATACTATACAATTTTTTACTTGTTCAGTTTCGGTAGCCCAATCTATTAATTTATTGTACAACTTAGTAATATTTTTCTTCCCAGATTTTATTAATTGATCCCAAAAGTCATCTTTCTCAATGGATCGCTGTTTGTCTGGATTGCACAAGCCTACAGGACATTCAGATACCAGGAGAAACTGTACCAAAGTCTCTCCTTTCCGACGTTTTTCTTGACAGGCTTTCCAACTGTTGGAAGACCTATTTGTTTTACCTAGAAATGATTAACAGTGACTATTCTTGGCATCACTGCCTCAGGCATGGATATATCTGAGGTTGGCCCTATTTGTGTCCCTTCCAAAAGTTCGCTGCAGTCAGAACTCTGGACGAACCACTAATGACATGGCAACCTCTCTTCTTGTCCCCGTAACCCCCGCCTATTCCCCAGACCCCTTGACAGCTTGTTACGAGGAAGATTCCTGCATATTAGCTAAAATTAAGTTAAATCGTGCCTTGAAAACGGCTCAGTGACTGACAGCTTTCTCAATGCACCTGAACATATGAGTCCAGGTCTGTCACTGCAAGAGTCCTCTTAAGCTGTCATATATTCCATGCCACCTCCTCTTTGCGCTGACGCTTGCTGTACTTAGTGAGCTTAGATTCAGAGAAGAGGGCTTTGACATTTCCTCACCTGAAGCAAAAAGAAAAAAGAAAAGGGGGAGTTTTGTCTTTCCTTCCTGAATCAGACTTCTTCCTATTCTGAGAGTCACTTCCCAGAGATGGAGGCTGGACTAGGGGTAGATAGGGACACCTTTCCTGCTCCCTTGCCACACTTCCTGTCGAATAGAGCAGTGTTTCCCAACCTTTTTTGAGCCGCGGCACTCTTTTAACGTTAAAAATATCCGAGGGCACACCACCAACCAAAATGACACTCTAGCACAGTAATACATTCAGTCAGGGGCGGTCTAAGGTAATTTTAAATGGTAAGCGAATATTATTTTGGCGCCCCCCCCAACATTATTTTGCCCCCCATGTAAAACAAATATACAACTATAATATCACAATACCATTAGTAGTATTACCATGCTGCATACCTCCCCACCGATGTATGACTATGTAACTGGTTTTAAATGTGGCTTTTATGTTTTTTTTATGTTTTACCGACTGTAGGGCCGCTTGTTGATATGTTTTTCAACCGCCGCCCATGTATTTGTGTTGTGATCCGCCCCGAGCCTGCTGGGAGGAGCGGAATATAAGAGCGAACATAAATAAATAAATAAATAAATAAATAATATTGTATCAATGTATATACAATATACTTTACCATACTCATACTATATTATATCATAATCTATTGGGCATGGGACGGAGACCGTGCTTGTCGCCATTACAGACCAACTTCGCCGCCAGCTGGACCGGGGTGGGTCAGCCCTGCTTGTCTTGTTAGATCTGACAGCAGCGTTTGATACGGTAGATCACGCACTGTTGACCCACCGTTTAGCCAGCGCCGGAGTTGGGGGGGACCGCTCTTCAATGGGTGGCCTCCTTCCTCCGGGGCCGGGACAATGTGTGGAGGGGGCGGGGGTCTCCGGGAGGTCCCCACTTAACTGTGGGGCCCCAGGGGCCATCCTCTCCCCTTATTATTCAACGTCTATATGCGCCCCTGGCCCAGCTGGCCCGCGACTTTGGTCTGGAGTGTTATCAGTATGCGGATGACACCCAGCTTCTGCTGAGAATGGACGGCAGGCGGACACCGCACCCGATTGTTTCCATCGATGCCTGGAGGCCGTGACTGGTTGGCTGCGTGCCAGCCGGCTGAAGGTGAACCCGCCAAGACGGAGATCCTGTGGCCCGGTCGCCCGGGCTGGGTGGGTGCCCGTTGCCTAGCCTGGAAGGCGAGCAGCTTAGCCCGTCATCTTCGGTTAAGAGCTTAGGTGTTCAGTTGACTCCCTGCTGACCATGGAGGCCCAGGTCTCCGCGGTCTGCAGGGGGTCCTTCTATCACCTGCGACAGGCTAGGCGACTGGCACCCTACCTGTCCGGGAATGACCTGGCGACGGTAATCCAAGCGACGGTCATCTCGAGACTGGACTACTGTAACGCCCTCTCACGTTGGCCTTCCCCTGTCGACACTCCGAAACTCAAGCTAGTGCAGAATGCCGCCGCCGCTTGCTGACGGGTTCGTCAGTAAGGGGAGCACATTACGCCATTCTCCGGCAACTGCACTGGCTTCCTATCGAGTACCGAATTGTCTTCAAGGTGTTGGTACTGACCTTTAAGGCCCTTCACAGCCTAGGGCCTGCGTACCTGAGGGACCGCCTTACCCCGTATTTGCCCCCGAGATCACTGCGGTCAGACAAACAGAATTTGCTGGCCATTCCATCTGTCCGCTCCTGCCACCTATCCGCGACTCGACAGAGAGCTTTCTCAGCAGCAGCTCCAGTGCTGTGGAACTCTTTGCCGGACAGTGTTCGAGCCATCTCGGAACTAGTCCCTTTTAGAAGGGCTTGTAAGACCGCCCTCTTTGGACTAGCGTTCAATTAAACCCAAATGGATAGTATATTGTATACTCTCTGTATTCCCTGCACCTCGTGATATGTTGAATTTGTTTTTAACTTGTTTTATGTTTTATTGTAGGGCTGCATGTCTGTGACATGTTGCCCATGTGTACTTTTATTGTCATCCGCCCCGAGCCTGTAGGGAGGAGCGGAATACAAAACTGAATAAATAAAATAAAATAAATAAATAAATAAATATATATATAAAGGAAGAGTCGTCATGGAACGACCGTCCCAAACAGAGAAACCTTACAACGCAGAAACACCAAACTTGCCAACAGAAATAGGCCTCAAGCAAGGTACGTTTGTAGCAAAGAAACTTTTCCCCCAAAACCTAAAAGGCCCCCAAAACAACGAGTAAAAACTACATTTCCCAGCATCCTCCGGGGCTGCCAATGACTCTCCCAGCCTCTACATTCTGACAACATGATTGGCTGCCAATAAGGGCGGATTTGCATAACTCCTGTACTGGCCAGCCAACATGAACATTCCGACCCATAATAAACTGTCAGAGGAGGATAAGGCAAAGGGCTGAGGCACAAACACAAACACCCAATTCACTACCCACAGAAAATTTACACCCCTACAAATCACAGACCACGCCCAAAATTGACAGTAAGGCTTCATTAACTTAATTTCCCTGACTAGGCCTCAGCTCATTGGACATTGTGTATGGCCTGAATTGACAGTAAGGCTTCATTAACTTGCTGTTCCTGACTAGGCCTCAGCTTATGGGACACTGCGTTTGGCCTGAATTTACAGTAACCTACCTTGGCACACAGAGCCCCTATGACCCACGCTACATTCTACTACAGTTTGGAGGAGGGTGGACCATGGATTATGGGACTTGAAGTACCTCCATGGATAATGGGATTTGTAGTACTTCAAAACCCATCATTCCCCACAGACCACTGTGGGCCCGAACCAAGACCGATAAAGACCAAACTTGGCACACAATGCCCCCCCATGACCCACACTCCATCCGACTGCAGTTCAGAGGAGGACACACATGGATAATGGGATTTCAAGTATCTCCACTCACTTCCAAAATACCCCACCCACACACGCATCAACCTCTACAACAACACAGCAGACGAAAAGACAAAAAACATTGTATATCCACAAGCTATGCAGAACGCCAGCAACACCACACACCAACAACTCCCCAGGACTTCAACATCCCACCCACCAGAACAACCCACAACGACACAGCCATGGCCCCACCAACACCATAACTAACAACAATTCCACCCCCCACATACTCAGACTTTCTCTCGCATCTCCTAAATAGGGCACAGCAACGTGCCGGGTACAGCTAGTTATATTATACTACATTAAAATATAATTACTGTATATTATAATATATTGACATTATAATATATTATAACATTCTATTATATTATTATAAAATAATAAATAAAATTATTTATTTAAATAAAATTATCCTCTACTAAATATTTTCATGACTCCTATAAAACTCAAATAACCCAAAAATAAAGTAAAATAAAATATTATATATTACTATTTTGTACAATACCACTATACTGCAATATTGTTTGTAATATTACATGTAATATAAAAATATATCATTATTCTATTGTTGTTATATTGTATTTTTATTATATTGTATGACAATATTAAGCAGAACTGTATAATAATCAACAAGAAATGCAATGTAAATGCATCAAAATCAGAATATATTACCTACCACCCGTCTCATAATTCATAGGAGTCTCCCATAAGTCCAAAATTAGGATCCCAATGTAAATGTAAATAGAAAAACAGCCAAAATGTTCAAATGAGGTCGAATACAGGCAGCGCGGCCTGGGCAAACTTGGGCCCTCCCTCCCTCTAGGTGTTTTGGCCTCCAACTCCCACAACTCCTCATAGCCTCAGGCCCCTCAGGTCTAGACAGAAATAGAGCCGAAAGGAAGGAGGGAGAGAAGAGGTCACAGAGGAGGAGGAGGAGAAAAGCCCTTCATTCATTCCTTACACTTCCTTCACTGATTCTTTTCTCCTTCCCGCAAAACGCGGCGGACACAAAGAGAGGGAAGCACTCCTGCCTGCCCGATGGGAGTGCTTTGCTTACAGGCTTCTGCGCAAAGGAGCTACTGGGCATGCACGGAGGTTTTTGCGCATGTGCAGTTGCTCCTGCGCTCAACTTCAGCTCCGGAGCAACTGCGCCTGTGCGAAAACCTCAGCACATGCCCAGAAGCGGCGTCGGAGCGCACAAGGCCAGGGCCCAAAAGCAGGCAGCTGCTGCACTGCCTGAGGAACATCGGCAGGGCCAGGATGGCGCCCCCTTCCCAGATGGCGCCCCTATGCTGCGCTTACTTGGCCTACC